>CM060477.1:15733933-16226433 GCA_030544235.1 Lepturacanthus savala
GTTAGTTCAAACTTAGCCTGATTGTGTTAGTGGAGATTTAAGCATCTTAAGTATTATATAAAACAAAGTCAAACACTGCCCTTGTTATGGACAATGCCAGCTGAATAAGAAACAAGTCTTTAGCAAAGCATACTCTGAAATACAGATCTACAAGAATATAAAATTGTCATCATTTTAACAAAGTTTTACAAATGTTACATCTGTATTTTACATCTGTCTAAATACATGTTGCTGTACACTGCCATCTGAGCCCTTGTTATTGAATCATCTACATGCTCATGTGTCAGCTAACCAACACGTCAATCTTTCCAGGTTGATTATATCATGTGTAACATGACATATTGTGTGTGTAAGAAATACATGGATATATACTAAGATAAGGAGAGAAATGCATATACAGTTATTATAAGAAAAAGGCTCCAATTTATGTAGTTTTGTAATTGTGTTGATAGGCCAAGTAAAACTGGCCTTATGATAAATCCTACTTTTTCCTGGCTTGTTACTGTTATATGTGTTTCTAAATAAATGAGTTTAGGCCCAGATTCAGTTCTGTTAGGTAATAGTGCTGGGATTTCCTGAAGGTCTGTGAACGTGTCGAGTAGTAGCCTGTTTTAGAATGAGGAATGAAACTACAGCTAAACTAGATAACATCTTAGCGTGTAGTTTTTAAGAGATGTTACACTTTAACACTTTCACTACACTGGCTGCATGATCGGTGCAGGAAGAAAGGGGACAACGGAGCGTTGAATTGTAATGAAAGTGCTGGGAAGCGACATGAGGTGCAGGATTGTGATACAGAGATTTACACTATGCTGAAAGTGCTGTGAGTGACAGTGCTGTGATAAGTAAGTCTGACAGGAAGTAACGAGGGAAAGTGGGGGAGACAAAAAAGGCTCTATATGGCAAGCGCTCTACCCCTACACCACCACAGCTTGCCTGGGATTTTAACTTTTAATGATAATAATGATGTTTTGAATATCCATCCAAACAATTCCACAAAAAAGGACACACGCCATTGTGCGCAAGCAATATCCAAAAGCTGAGGTTGATCTGCCAGAGAGATATGTGAGCCACAGACACACAGACGCTCCTTGCTTTTATAGAAAGATGAATGGCTTTAATTGCAAGCTACAATGTTCCTACACAAAACAATCAGCTCACCCTTAACAGACAACATTATCTTCTTAAATATTCACAATGCAGTTTGTTGAGATTTCTGGGAATGTCAGTGTGATTTCCCATTGTCTATGCTTCTGTATGTGGTCCTTAGGACCAGATGGCGTTCAGTCCTCCACACCTATAAAAATATCATGGCTCACAGCAAGTTAAGGCAGCACGTACAGGACATGAGGCAGGCGGTGTTACAGGCTACTTTACAGACCTTTTCTGATTGTTTCTAACCAGTTCCATAGGAATGCGTGTGCAGGTGAATTTAATTTGGGTATCGGTTACAGTTATTCGTGGATTAGGGGCGAATGAAAGCAGGGCTAGAAGATAAACTTTCTAAAATGCAAACTAATACTGTCAGGATGTTGGTCCGCACCCACATGGAGTCATTCAGCCTCCCTCCCTCCATCCTCTTTCACCATCAGACCTTTGGTGTTTATGAACGCAGCGCCAGGCCTGTACATGAGTCAGCAACCATCAGCGCCACTCCATGTTTGTGGTTCCTCTGTGGTGGTTCCTCTCAGGGGGGTTTTGGACTTTCCAAACCCATTCCCCACCCTCTTCCACACTTCATTCCCCTTCTGGACTTTGCTTTCACCAGGGGATTGTGCAAAATGTTATCCTTGGTGAGCAACATGCCCTGAGTGTCCTCTAATTTCATCACATCACTCCATGATGTGACTTTACATGCAAATAGAGATCCACTCCACAAATAAGCTGAGTATATACAACAACATGAGCTTTTTCAGTGTTCCTTTCTTTTACTTAACTTGAGTTCAATTATTTTGACCAGAAAATCCCCCTCAAGAACTTCAGCAAATCCCAGCCTTAAATGAAACCAGGAGTCACGAGATGGGCTCTGCTCCAGATCAGAGTGGAGGGAGGTCTTGACCACAACTCATAAATCCAAATGAGTCCCTTTCTAAACCTCTGTTGACATCCAAGTCATTTAGGTGCTCTCTGACTGGAATGCGTGGTCCCCTCACAAAACTAAAAACGCCTGGTATGTCTTGCTGCAGCCTGCAAAGCTGAAGTTATAGTGGAGCCATTACAAGAGAATGTCCTTTTATTGTGGTTCAACAGTGAAACTGGAGACTTTCACAGTCAGGATCCTGTAAAGTATCGTGTTTTCTCAGGACTAAACCCTTTTGGACAGCGAGGCTGGGACACACAGAAAAGCCTGGTTAGATTTACAGGGCTGTGACCAGGCCAAAGGGCGTGTATAATATCCCCTAATGTTTTATTTGAGGGCCTTTCAGCTTGTGTTTTTCGCTTGCCTTCAAATTTCACGTAATCACCATCTCTCAGGGACTTTCCATGACGTGAAATAAAGATAAGAATTGGAAAAGCTTCCTCGAAGGAAGTTAAAACTAATGAAAAAGTAAAAGTATGTGGCCCCCTGCATTAAGATATGACTCTGTTTATAAAGGCATAATAAAGATATTAATGCAGTTTACAATGAGATTGAAATATTGATCTGGCTGTGGTCATTAGCTAATTCAGTGAATTAGCCCAGGTAGTGCAGTGCCTGTTCACAGTGGAAAGATAGCTTGGCTTCTGGTTTTGCTGCTTGCAGTGTTGTCAGGGGCGTTCGGAACATGTGCCAATTGGAGCAGGACAAACACTTGGCCCCCACAATTGCTGTTTGCACTTTTGTCCAGAACGTATGTCCAGAATGTATGTCTGCATGCAGCATTATTGAGAATATTCTTCTAATCGACTGTACACTCAACACTGAACTCCCTTGGGTTCTCAGCAACACAGGTGAAGTCAATTGGATGAATTGTTCTTGAGAGCCATACATGCATACACACAGATACAGACAGAGATGCCTTTATTTATAATTAGACAATGCTACAGTAGTACAACAAAACTATATGGAATATCAAAAGTCACAAAATAACTATTTCTGGCTTGGTCCAGGGACATACTGTATCACATTTGGTCACAATTGCACAAAATATTAGAAGGAGTGACAAAAACAGATTTGTACAAAATTCTAAAGTTATAGGCCAAAATGTCCTTTTTGTTGTTATTGTGGCCAAATTGCACCAGGGTCCTAACTCAGGTCCCAGGAGTACACCAACCAAATGTGAAGATCAGATATGTCGACCATATTTCATATTACCACTTTTACTCTTCAGTCTGAACAGGTCAGATATATAATATAAGGTAATCAATACAACATCCAGATATTCTCGCTCCTTGTTCTTCTTTCAATTATTCAAAATGCTTTGCCTGTAAATGTATAATGCTGCCACAGCAGAAATGGTTTTGGGTTACGAAAAAAAAAGGGAAAAAAAAAAAACGGCCTCCCCTTCTCTTCCATGCTCACTCTTTCCTTCTGCTTTGCCAACTATACACCTGTCTCTCTCCGCTCCCCCCTTCCCCCCTCTGAGTTCCCTCCTCCCTCCCCGCTCGGGTAGGAATGTATGAGGCAGCATGTTTTGTTCTGGTCAGGCTGGGCTGGACTCATTTTCAGCGAGACTGGAAACCACATTAACAGACCTCCTGTACCGTATATGTTCTTGGAGTTAATTTGCTGCATCGCACCGTGGCTCAAAGCAGCTTCACTTGCCCAGAGCATTCAGGAGCAGAGAAACAACATGATCATTCTGAGCAAAAATCTGAAAACACCCACACACCTACACACACACACACACACACACACACACACACACACACACACACACACGTACACACTCATCAATGAGGCTGTATAGAACCGAAACTGACAATTCCACATTCACACCCACTTCAGCCAATTTCTCTTTTCACTTTTCATCTGTAAAATTGATAGCAACACTATGCATAAATTCCCAAAAAAGAGGTTCAACTATAAAACAACTTTCAGCACTGGAAGGCAGACTTCAGCTTTATCCTCACTCGTCAGCACTATCCTTAAATCAATTTACTACAGTCATGTGGACATGAACACAAATACACAATGTTTTTTTTTCCCTCTAGTTTTACAATCTGGCAAATTTGGGAAAAAAAAATAGATACCATACCATAAGCAGCGAATGTGCCATTACAATGGTCATAATAAAAAGCGTTGACTAGAAGCTAGAACGTAAAAAAAAAGAAAAAAAGATCAAGATCAGAGATCAAGATCTCGATGGAAAAAAAAGCAAATTAACAACTTGAGGCTTAATGCCTCAATGTAGTTAGAGGAGTACTTTCCAATAATCACAAAGAAAGGAAGAAATCGATCATATTCCAATAACTGCCCGTAATAAATACAGTCTGTCAACACCGGTGGGATGACATGTCTTCCTCTAGATGGGGCTACAACCATCAGTAGCTCAGCTTATTTTGGCCAGGTGCATGCAAACATAGCAAAGAGCAGCTGCCAGTTGCTAGCGGCTATGACTGTGGTTTAAAAACATATCTTTTGGTGGTCACTTAGCAAATTCTTTCTTGTTACAATTATCTTAAACATCACTGCAGTAGCTCAACAATCCATGCCAAGCTTCTGCAGGAAATGTTATCTAATAAGAAAGCAGCAAAAGCCGCCCTATTGGGTGAAAATCGCTTAATCTTGCAACAAGTCTTGGGCGTCTAATAAATACTTTTTTTTTTTTTTGGCGGCTGCGCTGGGTCAACCATTCAGGAGCCATCAAGAAAGTAGAACGTATTGTACACATACAGATGTCAGCTTCCGCAGGATAGAGGTTTTAAGGCAGCACTTTTTCATTAATCATTGCGCATTTCCATAATGTTTATACATTTATTACGTGACAGTAAGAGCTTAAGTTCATACACGCAACAGAACACAATAACAATGATTTTTCATTAAAATATGTGTTTCACGATTGTAATTGCAGGAGGGGACGCCACCCTTGATGGACCACACGCCACTGCTCAACACTTCTTAACACATTTTAATCCACATGTGGGAGTGCTCCCACCCTCTCCTCCCTCTGTGTTATCCCTTCTTTCCCACTGTACCTCCAGTCTCTGCCAGCCTCCCACTTCTCATATCTCTGCAGCTCTGCAGACTCCACAGTACAGTAAGCCTACAGTAGGAACCATGTAAGAGCCCCTGCCCTGCTTCAAAGCCACTGGCAGCTCTCCTTTCATGGCATGTTGTGAGAACGCTCAAATTCAAATGTTATGTTTTCACTCGCCCTCTTTTAAAGGGGATATTAAGTCAATCTGTGGCAGATTGGCATGGCTAGAGAGGAGATTATTTATGTTTTTATTAAATAGGGCTGAGTTATGTGTGTGTGTGTGTGTGTGTGTGTGTGTGTGTGTGTGTGTGTGTGTGTGTGTGTGTGTGTGTGTGTGTGTGTGTGTGTGTGTGTGTGCGTGCACATGCACACATGCATATGCACATGCATGCAAGCGCATACAAACACAGACACACACTCACACTCACATATAGAGTTTTAAAGCTGACTGATCAAAGTCTCACATCCAAGAATAACAAACTGGCACTTACTCTGGATCCATACTGCCAAGATTTGGAGCAGAACATAGATGAGAAGCATATGTGGCTGCAGGTGCCTGAGTGCATACCCCCATGACAGGTCCTGCTATTTTACATATGTGTGTATTTTTTCATAATTGCTTAAGTTTTGGTGAAAAGGAAGATGTAGTAGGAATTTCTTACTGTACCTTTCATGATTCCCCGCTAAAGTGTTCAGTACAACCGACTTGTCCAGTTTGCCGATGCTCGGCTTGATGGTTGTGGTAATAGTGATGGTGATGTTGCAGTTCTTCTTCACCTTTTTTTTTCCAAAATAAAACAGGTGTCCGGAAACAGCTAAAGTAGTCAGCAATTTACCCTGGAGGTGTCAGCGTTCATTTTCCAGCTGTGCAGATTCCCCCAAATGAAAAGAATGGTCAAAAGTCCCTCGTTTTACTTCCACACATCTGCAAAGCAAAGGAGGAGAGAGAAGCAGCAGCACCTCAGCTCATGAATGCAGGGTTCAGCTGCATCAACTGCGAGCCTTTGTGAGCAAAAGATGCACATCTGCGACTTAACGAACAGGATTTCTAGATTAATTCAAGTCTTCATGAAGCACCGAAAGCTAAGTTGTTAACATGTGTGTGTTTGCCTGCAGCTCTCTGGCATCATCCCTCTCCTTTCCAGAGTCTGAGGAAACTGAACCTCCTCAAACTGAAACCATGTGCAACTTTAGAGAGGGAGGGAGGGAGAAGTGGAGCAAGGAGTGAGGAAGAATAGGAAGAAGGGTGGTAAGAAAGAGAGAGAAAGATGGGAGGGAAACAAAGAATCTGGAAAAAGAGGGAGGGACTGGAGAAGGGGGGGGGAGAAAAAGGGAGGGGTACAGAACAGGAGGGAGGGTCCGCGTGTTTTGTTGAGAGTCAGGCTAATTGCTAACAAATGTTTTAACATTAAGCAGTGAGCACCTTGAATATCTGTGGCCTTGGCCTGCGGGACAGGAAAATAGTTTCTGTGAGCACACACACAGACACATGTCAAAGCTATAATCCCTACCTGGCACCAGTTTGCACTCTTCTCAGTTTGCTCCCACTAACCTCGACTACCAGTGCCTCAGACTTACAGCAGGGGTAACACTCGCTCGCACCAGCACACACACACACACACACACACACACACACACATCCGGCTGTCCAGCTGATGGGGCAGCTCCAACGGCCGTTTGGCATTGTGGATTTTCAGCCTTTATTTCCCCTCCAGGTGTCACTCACTGTGACAGTTGGATATGGTTATGAAGTCGTAAATAAGACATATATTTCGCTCTCCAGTTGGTAATATGAATAACACATTTGAAAGGAAGGAGGGGCAGGGACAGGTGTTTTAAATAAAATCGTGTGCATCTGTTCTGAGATTTCCTCAGTTTAGCTGCATATTTAGAGTATAAATTGTTGCTCTCTTTCTCCAAGCTCATTCTTTTAAAATGTGACATTTTTATGGTTTATATTTTAAGAACATACAGAAAGACAGAGATTCCATGCATTATATATAGCATAGACAACATGTCAGTCAGTCAGTGTTTTCACAGCAAACACTTGACTTCAAAAAGCAGGAAAAGCGCAGGTGTAAATGATAACGTTAACTCGGCTCATGTCAGTGGGTGAGTGTACATGGTATCAGAGCCCTGGAACTGGCTGAAAAATGTCAAAAAATCAGTCCAATTTGGGTCAATTGAGTAGATGAACTAGATCTTTTCACATCGGGTTGCCAAGGAATTGTTTTTAAAATTTTAAAATTTGTATTTTTCTGGCAATTTTTAAAAAAACTTCTCTTCCATGTTGGTTTACAAATTTGAGTCCTGATTCCTGACATTGGGAACAGCAGCAGCAACATATACATGTAGACGTCGCATTGGCTGCTGGATTGTATGTCAATCTCGCCGCCATATTGGTCGCAGCAGTTTGCCATAAACTGTGTTGTTACAGACAGTTTTACGCAGGCTAATATAACGGACACACGGCTGTGTTTCATTAATGGGCCGAAGCAGCCAATCCGCTACCTACATATATATCTGTGGTAACAAGGACTCTCTCTATCATCTTGTTATTTTTCCGTCTGGCTCCCAGCGTCCAGCCTCTGCCATTCTGGCCCATTGATCTTGGAACTTTCCAGACTTACCAACCAGACGCCCCCAGACATTCCACCTGCACATCTGTTCCTCCTTCCCAAAATCATCCTAATCTGCTGCTCGCTGTCTCATTAAGCAGCATTCATACCTGCCCAGATTTATTCACTTGTTGCCAGATTGTCAATGCTGTAGTCTATATGCTTTATGTAGAGCAGTGGCCACAACAGCACTTTCTAATACTTCACCATGCAATTAAGACACTGAATTAATGACCGACAAATTACAACTTATTAGAATGTAAGGTGAATAGGTGCAACATAACAGAAAGCAAATAATGTCCAGCAATAATCTCAAGAGGAGGTACAAAATCTACCACTTACAATGCAAGAAACTGAATTAAACATTTGAAATCCCCATATGATGCAGAATATATAGAGAGAGTTCACTCATGACACAGACAACAGACAACCAACTTTGCAGCAGACGTTGACTAAGTGGGAGAAAATGTCCAGAGACAACCCACGTGTGATTATAATCACAGATGCTCTTGCAGAGTTTATTGCCTTGGGGTGTCTGTGGTCGATAATTTGGGAATCGAGCGTCTTCTCAATATGCTGGAGCGGAGGTATGAGATTCCCAGCCGTAACCATATCACAGACACAGTACTACAAAGCTGTGAAAAAACATGTCAGAAAACTTGGTATTGGTATCAGTATTAGTGAGTACTCAAATAGTATTTGTACAGTACTTGTTTTTAGAAAAAAAAAGTGATTTATGTGCATTCCTACTTATTACACATGAATAAATCACATATAGTATATGTTTCATTAATATGTTCCATCCTATAGGAAAGCCCATGCAGAATATAACTTACAGTGGCACAAAAACGTCCTATGGCAGAATAAAAACAGCATGTTGCCACATAGTTTGATAACATCATATGACTTCATGACATCATGGTCAACCAGTCACGAAAAAAGTTTAAATAAACATTTTCAAGTACCAGGAGCCCTAATATCCCCCAGGCGATTATTTGTGGTGATTACTGTTATCAGAACATTTCCGTGCTGCCAAATTGCCTTGTGTTGCATCACCATAGCAACCTCAATCAAGAGTGAATAATGTCCTTTTTTTAGCGTTAGGCCACATTCTTCTGTCCTCTCTTTTCCTTCACTAGAAAAGTAAAGGAGAGTTTTATTACATATTTTTGCTGCTGCATTACATTGAAAGAAGGAGTCCATAATAACCAATGTTGCTCAACTGCTCTTTGCTCACGAAGCCTCCGGCCTTTGATCAGCATAGTTCATGCACATTCCAGCGCATACTCACGCATCCCTCCACACACACACACATACACTCACAGAAACAAAATTCATCCTAAATTGATACCAGAATCATCCAAATGTTTGAAGTCAATCTGTAGCCTGTCAGCCGCGGGTTGTTACCACCAGCACCACCAATGGGACCAATTAAGTCTGGTGATAATTATATTTCGTGTCCAAAGCCAGTGGGGTGGCTCCTCCAGAGGTTTCTCTTTGCATGTGAGTGCGTGTGTGTTGAAATTCATGCCACCGGGCTATGTTTTTGCTTCACCAATTGGCTGATTGAACACTGGAGCAGCTTGGCACAGGATGTACACACACACACACACACTACAGTACAGCGGGTTCTGTCAACCATCTGGTTACTCGCGGAGCAAAACACAAGTTTTCAGCAGGTCACATGACACTTAATTGGTTTAATTACACTGGATCTGCTGCTAGTAAACACAATACTGAGCAACACAAGTTGAACATACCATACATCGGATCCAGATGTGTGATTGAAATCTAATTAATTCAAGTTGTGCCATTGGAATTTTGTACACACATACATCAAACCGATATCTACTGAAACAAAAGCAGTAGTGATTAATCTGATTGGTTGCATCTAGGTCACCTTTGAGTGACAGAGATATAGACTTCAAGAGTCAAAACAGACACGGAGCAACATATGTAATGTTTGTTTGGGTTTCGACCAACTCCAAAAAATGATCTGTATCTTTCTATAATTCTGTCATTTGGTGCTGAGCTGGTAGTGCTTCACTAAAATTAGCTGCCTGCTGTAACTAAAAAGCACTTTTGAGTGGTAAGATTGAACCACAACAGTGAAGATACCAAAACAATGAGCTGAAAGACACAAAAAAGCTCTGCAAAGCTGAAAAGATGCAAAGTTGGGTGACGTTTTAACTGCCTCAATTCTTCGTGATAGATTCAACAAGGTGCTGGAAGCATTCCTCAGAGAGTTTGGTCCATATTGACATATTGATCACACAGTTGGTGCAGATTTGTCGGCTGCACATCCATGATGCGAATCTCCCGTTCCACCACATCCCAAAGATGCTCTATTGGATTGAGATCTGGTGACTGTGGAGGCCATTTGAGTACAGTGAACTCATTGTCATCTTCAAGAAACCAGTCTGAGATGATTCCAGCTTTATGACATGGAGCATTATCCTGCTGAAAGTAGCATCAGAAGTTGGGTACATTGTGGTCATAAAGGGATGGACATGGTCAGCAACAATACTCAGGTAGGCTGTGGCGTTGCACCGATGCTCAATTGGTACCAAGGGGCCCAAAGAGTACCAAGAAAATATTCCCCACACCATTACACCACCACCACCAGCCTGAACCGCTGATACAAGGCAGGATGGATCCATGCTTTCATGTTGTTGACGCCAAATTCGGACCCTACCATCTGAATGTCGCAGCAGAAATCGAGACTGATCAGACCAGGCAACGTTTTTCCAATCTTCTATTGTCCAATTTCAATGAGCTTGTGCAAATTGTAGCCTCAGTTTCTTTCCTCAGTTCTTAGCTGAAAGGAGTGGCACCCGGCGTGGTCTTCTGCTGCTGTAGACCATCTGCCTCAAAGTTGGACGTACTGTGCGTTCAGAGATGCTCTTCTGCCTACCTTGGTTGTAACGGGTGGTTATTTGAGTCGGTTGGTCAATGACAGCTAGGAATACGTCCATATCGCAGGGTTGGACTGGGGGACAAAGCCACTGCCCAATGACAAATAGCTACTGACCGCTGGCTAGTTCTCTATGACAGAGGGAACAGAGCCAGATGCTGCTGGCTGGTTTGTTCTATCAGAATTAACACACACCAAACCATCACAGCAGTCACACCGGGTAATATGGAACCGTTTACCAGCGGAAGCATGTTATTTTTATTTTACACACACCCCTCAGCTGCTGTCATCACTAATAGCCATTTTATATGCCAGTGAGTTTGGAAGAAAGTCAGTGAGGAAGTGGGGCTGCCTGCTATGGGCGTACTTTACTATGACCCAGGTTAGCGTGAGCACAGCCCCAGCAGGGTTTCCCACACATAGATCATTTTGTGGCGCTCCGCCACAGAATGAAAACTGAGCACCACAATGCTACTCGGTCTGTGGGAAACACTGGCCAGTTAATAAGTAGAGCTCCCCGTGGGAAGAAGAGTGAAAGTGTTGGATTACTCGCACGTAAAAAAGGTTTGGCCCCAAAGTCCAGTTAGTTTGATTAGTGTGATGCTCCATATCACATTCTGACTTGGCCTCTGGCACCGTTGGAAGAGTAAACCACAAACAGTCAATGTGTTTGTCTGAAATATTGGTATTCATTGGTGCTTCATTCTAATATTGGTGTCAAGATCAGACATTTTCTTATTTCATGTTTTTGTCTATTAGTTATTTTTATGTAATGGTGAGTACGTATCCCTGTATTCTCCTGTTGTATGTACATGTTGTGAGTGAAGCTGTAAACTATGCATAAAGGATAAACACCACAAGATGCTCCAAGAATCCCGTCCTCTGGGCTGCCTTCTGATAGCAATTTGTTCTTTTGCAACAACATCTGTGAAGGGAACAAGACTCCAGAAATAGAAACAGCAAGGGAGGAAGAGGGGAAGAAATGACAGAAACTAAGTTCTAGAAACAATACGAACATCTGGCTCCGAATGCTGTGAATATGAGCCCATGTCACCCCTCACCACATGATCACCATGATTTAAATACTTACCATCACATTTCCACATTGTGTTTTCAGTGGATAGAAACTTTGTTTAATAGATGAAATCAGCCAAAGCTGCCATCACACCACCACCCGAGCCAGTGTTTAATGAAGCATGCTATGTCATGCTGGTTGGAATTTCACACATGGGGGCCATATTGGGAGCAGTATTAGGCACATTGTCTCACTCACATATTTTACTCCAATATTACCTTAATCCTCATTATCTCAACACAGATTTCCCTGTCATGTTTATACAATACTGTAAACAGACCAGGCATTCTCCAACAGTGGGGGAAAATAACTACATTGAACTTTTAGGTACATGCTTTACTTGAATATTTCCATTTAATGCTACTTTATACTTCCCGTCCACTATATTTCAGAGGGAAATATTATACTTTATCCTTCAGTTTTAGTTATTCTCAGTTGTAGATAAGACAAAATGGATAATATAAAAATGTTTAGAATACAGTTTGTTAAAGATGAAAACAGTATTTTTACATTTTTGGTTGTTTTTTTTTTTGACATCCAAACAGCAGTGCATGTTTGGGCCACAGTTCACATGAGTTAACAGCTCCACCCAACTATTTTTCCCCCTTTAAACTTCTCACATGGTTTCATGTCATTTAATGTTTAAATGATCGAATATTTCACCAAAAAAAAAAAATCAAAGATGGATCAAAGATTAGGGAACAACTCAACCAAACAAAAATTGTAAACAGATGTGTGTATCTGTGTGTATTTATTTTTTATTCTTCTTTACTCTACATTATATCATCCCACAACCGACTTTGAACCCAAAAGCACTATAACAGACAGGTCAGACAAGATTCAGAGTTCAAAGGTCGATTTCCATAGACAGGCGTGGGTCAGCACCAGGAAATCAATCAGAAAAAAATGGCAGACTTAACCACAGGGAGCGGTCATTTCATTCCAAGCGAATCAGGCAGAGGACCAGGCAAGGTCCGATGATTGGATGATGGACCACTTGCATAGAATATAAGACAATCTAACAAAAATAATAATAATAATAATAATAATGAAGGTAGGCAGGAGATGTAATGACAGGAGAGTTAGTGATCAGACGTGTAACCACACATGAGCCTGAAAAGGTCTTCTTCAAGGCACACCCATAAGGATTTTTAGGACTTTTATTGAAATGGAGTATTTGTACATTGGTGTACTGATACTTTTACTTTACTAACGGATCTGACTATCTCTTCCAACTCTGATGTCCAATACTGGAACAGCATATGAATAAAACTCATTACCCAACCTGATTTTGTGCGTGTTACAGTATATGACAAGGTGTTTCTGGGTGTACACTACACAGTCAAGTATGAAGTCAGTCTTAAGAGCTCAAGGGAGTTTATAAGAAAGGAGTTCCTGCCACCTAGTGTCACATTCAGCTTTTACACTGATGGACAAACTGATTCTAAAAACACCAACAGATTCACTTGAGCTTTTTAATAATAATCTTTACAGGTCCCACATTGTAGAAAGTGAGGTTTTAATTGCATTCTGATTATAAAGAAGATCTAGGTGCTATATAAATAATGTTCAATACCATATTTATAAACCGTGCCTTTAAATAAGCCAGGACTTCTGTGAAGTTGTGATGTCGCAACTATACAGTGACCACCCTACTGCCCATTCTATTAAATCAGCCAATCAGAGGAGAGGCTTGCAAAAGGAGAGAGAGAAGCATGAGAAAGCAAAGGATGTTGGTGCTTAAAAAACAAATAAAAAGTACAAGTATAAATAATCTTTTTAAAGTCATTCAAATTTCCAATAAGACCCAGGAAATATGAGACTTTTAAATGAAAGCCTTTTTTATACTATGTAACTCTGCGAAGGGAATTTATATGCAAAACCAGCACAAAGTGCAGATACTGTAAACTGCCGGTGAACTGTTGAGCAGAGAGATGACTGATGCTGACACAGAGCTAAGGAATCTGTGTGTGAGTGTATGAACATGTGTGATTTACCGGAAGGTTGGTCCTCTGTGATGACACAGCACCTCGCATGTTGTCTGTGGCATTGCTGTTTTCTTTAGAGACACCACAGTATTAATAATGCCTGATTTGACAGCGGATTCACTCAGTTCTCCTCACTTAGCCCTGACATGTGTCTTAGTGTGTTTCTGTCCTACTTTTAGACCTGCGGGCTCAGTAATCGTAACATTTTCTCTCCTCCGCCCCCCCCCCCCCCCCCCCCCCCCCCCCCCCCCCCCCAGTGTTTTTAAATTCCCAAAGCCTCGTGACACGTACAGAAAATGCAGACAAGTGCAGGCAGATTTTCAGTCAACACAGTCTGAAGCTTTGACATCAGCGACCTCCGAGCTGTTTGAGCTCAGACTTAATGAGCAGTCAGCTCTGCGTTACATTTCTATGCTGCAAAAACACGATTTCATGCATTCAGCCTGGCAACAATGATATATAATTTCATATAAGGAAGAGGACATTTATCTCAACTTTATTCTACAGTTTTATGAGAAACATTTAAATTCACCGGATTGGGAGATACACGGTTTCAAGCAACCTATCTGAATGAGGACAAGACAGATTTCTTGTCTTCATCTTGTCATTTTCTCAGTTTTTTTCATAGTAATGTATAATTAATGACATTAACGATGCTCTCTGGGACACATAAATGTAGAAAAGGAAGAATTTAATGCTCTATGAGACAGAATGTCTGAAATACTGTTCTCTTGAAACTAAAAGCTAATGCAAAATTCCTCTATTGTAAATATTGTGATTATATCTGAGATTTTTTTGTTTTGTTTTTAATTTAGCCCTCCTATATCTGTGCAAACATATATTAAGTAAAGTGATGTCAAACATCTAGTGTTCTGCTTGCTTTTATAAATATTTAACACAATATGATTTAAGAGTTTAAGTTTGGCATTCCATTTTATTCATTTGGTTTGTGAGTTTTATTCCTTTTATATGATTTTCCAACAGAGGTTCCCGCCAAGAAATAAAAACACTGGCTTAAGTTGAAGCTCACAGATGTAATTTTGGTCACTTCGTCACATAATCATCTCATATTCGTCATCCTTTGAAGAGTAAACAAGTGCCTTAATTATGTCTACAGGGTCTGTCTTTTCTTCCCTGTTTAAGAATTGAGAGCTGAAGCCGAATAGCAAGGAACAGAGAGCATGACATACAAAATATACATATTTATCACAAAATAACATTGCACAACACAGCTTAAATAATGCATTATAAGGTTCACAAGGTAAAAATTTCATCAGTTTCTGTGTTTCAGGGCATAACACTCACTCTAATGCTTGCTGTCAATTTAGGAACTGTTTAACGCATCTGGTTTGATGATAACATTACCATAATATGCAGAAATGTGCAGAAACATGAAACTGAAGTTATTAAATGTTGAGTCAGGATGATTCAAGTGTTTTGTGTTTTTCTTCAACAGCTCTGTGAGCAGCTGCCAATAAATTACAAAACTTCTGGAAAAGTCCTCCGGCTCACATGCGTCAATGTCAGGTAGAGTTGAACAAAGGGCAGGAAACGAGATTCTGATTTCAAAATAAAGCGCACGGTTTGTTTTACTTGCAATGTGGGAATCGCAGTGACTCCTAGGGGAGAGCGGAACATAAATGTCAGTTAATCACAGTGGAAATCAATAAACTTCAACTTGTACTAAATGAAATAGTAAAATCAATAGTTTGTTCTGAATTATATTATACGTTTTCACATTAATTATCACATGGAGGAATGTGTTCCCACACACGTGTTCTCTTTATGGACCTAAAAAAAACCTGTAATTCTGTTATAATTTGTTTGCACTTCTCAAGAGCCTTGGGTGATTTGTTTTAAGCATAATTAGCTTATTTATATTCTTCGGGTGTGTCAGTCAACATTGTATCATCTTTGGGAATTTGTCTTTGTCTATTTTCTCACTGCAAAAACTGAAATCTTATCAGGTGAAAATATCTTATTTTTAGTACAATGAATCCATTATTGAGTAGTAGTAATATTGGACCATTTGCACCAAAAAACAAGATCATGTTAAGATTTCATTTTTTTCAGTGCTGTCTTATTTTTCACTGTTCTTTCTCTCCTCAAACTTCTTAAAGTCAGGGTTGGTTAATTTGGTTTAATATTGCCTCCATATCATGCATTTAAAAAGCCTTTTCCTATGTAGCTTATGAGGAAATGAAATGCAAATATCACTAAATATTTACTCAAGTAATGTTCAAATTTGAGATACTTGTACTTTAACCAGTATTTCCATTTTATTCTACTTGTATTTATATTTGTTATAAAAAAAGATACACAATTCATTTCTATTAATATGATGCAGTTTATTACTATCTAATAGTGACACCACATCAATAACATTAAAATGCTGTATTTGTTAGACATAAAATAAACAACACAACATAATACTCCTAAAGAAGTCAACAAATCTTGTGTTTATCATCTTGCTTGCCAATAACTTTTAAAGACACAGAGTCTATTTGACATGCTTTCATCTCATTCATCAGCCTTTTTACTTGCCTGAGCCAAAGAAATCACTGTACAGAGTCCAGTGGCCAGACGTTTAAGCAGAACTAGGAGAAGTGATCGCATCACTCCTGTTTTAGCTTCCAGGATGCTTTAGAATACATTTTTTTTTAATTTCATTCCAGGTCTCTCTCTCAGTTATACCAGTGACTTTTAGTACTATATGCGGCTGCACAGACTTCCTGTATGATCCTCAGGCAGAAGTCTATTATCTGTTCCGGAGTCCCGACTGAAAATGAATGGGGACACACATCGAGTGTTATTAAATGATAAGAAAAGACTAATTTACAAGCAGATGTGAAATTTGAAACACTTTTATTGAATGAGGGGTAGGTGTGTGTGTGTGTGTGTGTGTGTGTGTGTGTGTGTGTGTGTGTGTGTGTGTGTGTGTGTGTGTGTGTGTGTGTGTGTGTGTGTGTGTGTGTGTGCATTAAATAGTCTCAATGGTGCCTTCTCTTGGAATTTAGTCTGCATATCAGACAAACAACAAAAAGCTTACCATATTTTCCTATCCGAGACAGACTTAACATGTAACAAGTTATTTAGTTTAGTCATAGCGTTACAAAATTACACTCTAAATAATAATAATAATATTAATTATACTACTAATAAGAGACCTACATTAGCTTTACTAGCTATAAAAGCACCTACCTTTATCATTCAGTGTTTAATTTTGCTGGCTGAGTATGAATCTCTCTGTACATCTGCATCGAATTACGATCTTTTTTCTTTCAGCAGCATCTGGTTTTTCACATGAAAATATGTGCATGATGACAAAATCAACCCAATCGTAAACCAGTGGTTGTCAAACATATTTGTTACAGTGTTGTTTTTTGTCACCCTATTACGAAAATGGCCTAAGTCATTTTTTGACGAAAGTGAGTTTTTGGCCTAAATCGTCTCTTGATGATGCTGCTGCGTCTGGTAAAATCACCTTAATCCTTAGTTGAAAGGAGGATACTCTTCATGCCCTATAGGACAGGCCTTTTTACCTAGGCCACTCTATGTTTTTGCTTAAGTCAAAGTTTTTCTGGATAAAATGCTTTGACCTGGCAATTTAGCAAGCTTTGATGGTTAAATGGTTTAATCAATTCCTACTGAGAGTGATAAGGTTTATGTTGATGCTCATCAAGTGTCATAACTTCAATGAAAATTTGCCACGTTGCAAAAAGTTTCAAAAACTCATCAAAACTGGAAGTTGGAAATGAGTTGCCTTCAATAACATACAGGTGGAAAAAGACCTGGGGAAAGTGATGAAAGTGATCCTGACCAATTTGATTTGCCTGACATTTGTTTAATTTAATTCCAGGTAATGATGTCAGGTTTTGAGTTTGCACTGTCAAAGCCTTTTTGATTGAAATAATTAATGAATATAATATTCTTTGCATTTGAAGTTTTTTTTGTGTTTCCCCAAACACAAAATACATTTGAAAAAAAAACAACTAATATTGATGAAATGTAAAAACAAGAAATAAATCAGTGCTATGGAAGTAACTGTATAAGTAGGAGTTAAAATAATCATCATCCTCCTCCCCTCCCCTGCATCATGAACTGGTTTCAACCAGCTCAGCTTAATCTGGGTTTAACAGTTACTATATGTTTATGTGAAAAAGGTTGTTAATAACAAGCGACGTGCCCAGACCCGTGGATGAACTTCTTCATATGAGATGGAACAGTGACACCAAGTAAAACAGTGTTTTCTGGGCAGCCAAAGAAGCTGAATATGTCCTGCACATTAAAGAAACTGCAAAGTAATGCCTGACTGTTTCTGAAGCACAAAGAGGAAAAGTAGATATCGACTGATGAGGCCTCTCTCCTCAAATGTTGCATTCATAATGACACAGAAGCCAACAGCGTGGATTGTAACTCACCTGTGCATTATTAGACTGCAGCTAAAATCAGTACAGGTATTTCCAGTATTTCCCAGTCGCTTTTGCACTAACTGATCATAATTCCTGTGTGTCTTTCTTATTTTATTACATTTCAGTGAGACAAGAAATGGCAATAAAGACCATGATGCATGCAGGAACACCCGAACAGCCTGTAGTTAGTGTTTTCTTCAAACCACACATCACTAAGCCCTGGCTAGGGCTCTGCCCCTCCCTCACTTTTCCCCTACAGGGCTGTTTCCATCTTAAAACCTGAGAAAGAAACAGCAAAGTGGATGATGCTGGCTTTATTTTGAAGGGTGACGCAGGAAGACGCCTGCAGCAGCTTGACAGTAGCGGCATGCTTGGTCAGTGAATCACATGTCTGCACCGTCCCTGTTATCCTCTGGTATAAATAGGAGCTGCAGAGGAGCAACCTCAGACGGTCTGGAGCCTCCGGAAACACAAAGAGGTGAGTCACAAGGGGCTTTGATTTTTCACTCTGCAGTTAGGATGATACTGAAAAAGAAAACTGTCTCTTCATCTGCGGGCTGCAGGGATGAAAAGAAGTTTTATTATAGTCTTATAAATAGAATATGTCATAGGATGCTTTTCATCAGGGTTGCCATCGTGAAACGTCACGTTTATAATTCAACTGTATTTAGGCTGTGTAATGAGTTGAAATGATCTCTGCATGTATTTTCCATGTTATGCACAAATGCTGATTTCATAGCTGTCTGCTGTTTGTGCTTACTCACGGGTGTGTCCATCTGTGGATCAAAACAGCTGGATTAAGGCAGATGACACAATATTGTGGTTGGTTCCCAACACATTACAGGCTTTAAACACACAGAGCAGCAACACTTATTGCAGAATAAGAATAGAAACATGCAATTTGGTAATTAGGTAAGTGTTGAGTGGAGGAGCAGATGATACATGGAGGATGGATTTTAAATTCACAGGTGATTATCATTCAGATTCAAGTGCAGAACGACTCTTTGCCCATTTCCTGTTGTAGAAGTGACTCTAATTTCAGCATGAGTGCATGAAGTGAATCCTTTGGGTGCGAAACTCACTTCCCCCAAAATGAGGCCACACGTGCCACTGTCCCATTTGTTGCAAAACGAGCCCAGAGGATCCAGATTGGTTCATTTCTCCTTCTTATCCGGACACGGGAGAAGTCGTTTTATGTCACATACTCAGCTTCGAACAGAAGCTGAATGTGATAGAAAGAGTAGGAGAGTTTATCTAAAGTAGGGGGGGAACAGGGGTTTGGGATGTGTAAAGCCCCAAAATATAAAACCTTGGGCTGTGGGGAATTCACACATCAGAGACAGGCATAAAATACTGAATTCAATGAAATGAGAATACAGTGCAATATATTTAACATTATTTTAAATTTTTGAATTTAGACAAGAGAGAAGAGAACAAAATTATGATATAGCATCAAATAATAAGTAAAAAAAAAAATTAAAATAATCCGTTATACTCTCAAAATTCTCCATCGCATCTGCAGATGTGGACAGATGCGTCTAGAGGATAATGTTTTATTTTACTTCAAGGAGCTGACCGAACTTTCTGGATCAGGCTTAGGAGACACATCTGGAGCTGTTGAGTTTGCATTCTTTCACTTGTGTAACCAGGATCCCTGTGGCTGTTATTCATCGTTCTGCATAATAAATACATTTATCTGTGTGCATGTTCTTGCTCAGTTTGTTTAACTTTCTCTGTTTGACTCTCCACGGATCCATGCCCTTCTTGCTTGTTCTTTCCACTCTGCACGTCAATGCTTACTCATTCTGGCTTCTTCCTCATTAAAATCCCATTCCCTGTTTACCAGACTTCCGTTTACCGCGTTTACTGTAATTTAGCGAGACTCTACTTGAGTAATGACCTCAATGTGTTTGCGGCTGCAGTTTTTTGTACCTATGAGCTCATACAGAGAGGAAAGTGGGACACTTCCTTTGCTCCGAGGTGGATGTTGAGCCCTGCTGGGTTTAGAACAGTTGGTTGCATGTTTTTGTTTGCTTTTCACATCAGATTAAAGGAATGCACCAGGATTTATAGTGTCAAATACATTTTTTTTTTTTATCTATGTTACTTGGTCGGTATATGGTATAAATAATGTCTTTTGAAAGCAGCACCACAACAAACTGTTACTGTAACTGGTAAGAAAAACATAGAATAACCATATCGACAGGGCTGCAAGATGCTCAAACAAGGCAAAAATTAATTAAACATCCTGGTATGTTTACTTAGAGCTTCTAAAAATATATAAATATACCTCAGGCTAGAATACTGGAATTGGCACGGCTGCATAAACGTGATACTGTTTAAGTGTGACACTGACAGACAGATCCTATTAAAGATGAAGATAATGCTTAAGGTAGAAAAGGAGAACTGCACTCTTTGGTTAAATCCACACAAAGGATCTGATGCCAACATGATTTGCTTGTTGCCATAGGAAACGGAGATAGTGGGATGAGCAGGTGACTGTGCACAAAAATGACTGCATGACATAAACAAGTGATTTCTCTCATCTAAACTTATATAAGATTTAGTTTGCGTTGTTTTTTTAGAAAAAAAAAACAACAAATATATCTTTATTGCGTTCATCACAACTTCTGGATTTTATACTAAACATAATAACACTGTAGTATAAAATCAAAGATGCGATATGCAGCGCAAGATGCCAGTCTGTAAGCACAACTGTGTTTTCAAGTCTTTTCAAGTGAGGCTTAAATACATTGTGACCCAGTGTTGCCCTTGTACAGTTTCCTGAACACCTGCAGCAGTGGTGCAAAATGACATAGCCTGATTATTTCAAGGCTGTTCGTCTCTCTGTCTGCTGAGGGTGGATGTATCGTCTGCCTTTGATAACAGTGTCTGCCTCCTGGTGCACTCAAGGTCACACAGAGATATGCTGCACTGATGTCACAGGCTCTGAGAACAGAGAATGTGACCTTCTGAACAAGGTACTTCCTTGTGTAGAACATGATATTATCCTA
Organism: Lepturacanthus savala; assembly: GCA_030544235.1. NCBI lineage: Eukaryota > Metazoa > Chordata > Actinopteri > Scombriformes > Trichiuridae > Lepturacanthus > Lepturacanthus savala. The sequence continues at coordinate 15,755,075 of CM060477.1, forward strand.
TTTGGTTATATTGTGAAGTGTTGTGTCTACTCCGCAGCTGATAAAGTATCTTCATACGACAAGCAAGACAGTAGTGTGGTGGCATGTTTCCTCTTTCCTCGTTTTAACATCACAGCGCTTTTCCCCGTGCACAAAGCCAAGTCACTGAAAAACGTGGTCTTTTAAGGAAAAAATGTTGCCCAGGCTGCACAGAGCCCTGACCTCATCTTTGTTTGGAATGAGCAGTGAGCCAGACATTATCGCCCGACAGCTTGTGCCCTACCTCACTAATGTGCTTGTTTGGAGCAAATCTCTGCAGGCAGGTTACAAAGTCTTGTGGAAATTCTGACCCGAGCGGCCGCGGATTAATGTCAGTGATTCTTGGTACGACATGTTCAATGAGCACTTGTGGCCTATAAACTCGTAGCTTTTGGCTTATTTTTTGACTTTCTTATGCATGTGAAAATGTCATCACTGTTTGAAAATGTCATTTTCAAACCCTCAGCTCAGCGGATTAAAGGTGGCTGCAGAAATAATCAACGGAGATCATAGGATTACGGAGAAAGAGATTTATAGGTTACTGTGTGAGAACAGAAAGGAGAAAAGGCCGTTTCTCTCTGTATTACTCTCGCCCGTCACTCTATCACTCTCTATCGTAGAGTGTGTGTGTGTGTGCGTGTGTGAAGATGAGGGAAAAAAAAAGAATCCGGAGCCACAGTCGACCTTTGTTGAATCTGACATTGTTCAATATACGGGCAGCTGACCAAGCACACGTCAGATAAATGTTTAAACAGAGAAAGGGCCTGCTGTTCTCTTTATGGAAACGGCACCATCGGTCAAAGGGACACACACACACACACACAAAAATCAGTTTGGTGATGACGTCGTACTTCCTGTTTTTGAAACAGGAGACAAGGTATTCGCTGCGTTCAGGAGGCTTTAAATGATTCATGAGTTTGTCTTATGTTATGCCATGTAAGGGTGACCTGAAATCTGCTGAGCAAGCATGCTCACTTTCTCCTGCCCCTCTGCACAGTTTGTGTCGCCCCCCAGTGGAGATGGGGGCATATTACAACAACATCACAACACTGGAGGGAAGCTGAGAGGTTTCAATGGCCTTTTTTTTTTCCCCTAGGATTTTCTCATCATTGCCTGCTGGCCCCTGCGTGCGTCAGAGAGGATGTTAATGATGATGATGATGATGAAGAAGAAGGGGTCAGCTAAGTCTCTGGCTGTGGTGGCTGTTCTTCTGGCCTCAGCCAACTGTATCCTCCCCCCCTCCAAAGAGGAGCTTACCCGTAAGTTTCACTACATCTCTCTGGGTGTCAGGACAGAAAAAACGTGCTCGTTGTGTTGCATTTTTTTTGCATGGAAATTAACCTGAAAGCGCATGTCGTCTTTGTCTCTTCGCAGAGATTTCGCTCCAGGGAGAGAAGTATCTGGGCGAGCAGATTGAAAACGCCATCAATGGGGTGAAGGAGATGAAGAGTGTGATGCAGAAATCTGCAGAGCAGCACAAGACCTTCCTGGATGCTTTGGAGAAAACCAAGAAGCAGAAAGAGGTAGAGGGATTAGATTGATGCAGGTATTGGTGTCAGATTCTGGTGCCGATTCCAGAATGAGTGTTATTATGCTATTATAAATATATATATATTGCAATTCTAAAAAGCAAAACCTCAATCTTAAACATTAAGCGCTGCGATGATACAAAACCCTATTGCTTCAATCTTTCTCTGTGCTCTGCTGCAGGATTCGATGCATGCAGCTCAGGCTATGGAGGCTAAGCTGGAGCAGCAGGAGGAGGTGTGTAACGAGACCATGAAGGCTCTGTGGGAGGAGTGTAAGCCCTGTCTGAAGAACACCTGCGTCAAGTACTACTCCCGAACATGCAGCAGCGGATCTGGACTGGTGGGACGCCAGGTCAGACACTTACAGATACGCCCACACCACTTAATGCGATTATAATCACATCTGGCCAGTCACCCGGCATAATGGATACAATGCAGTTACAGAACACTGCTGGGCCATAAAACCGAAGGGACTGTCTTTTTACAGTCCACACAAATGTACAACAATTAATTGAAGTACCTTAATCTTTGGATTCACACACTTACAACAATTAAATGCCTCCAACAACATTGAAACATGAAAATAGTCCAGACTAGTCATTGTGCTTATCTTAATCGCAGTGAAACCAGCACTGCTCTCTTTTTATATACAACTATTAGTATACTGTTGTGTTACTATTATTATACTATACTGATATATTATCTATTTATCTATCTACTTTATCTCAACCTGGGAAATTATAATCCAGCAACAGCATTACACAAGGTGACAATAACAACATATAGAATAAGACTATAAAAAAAGATAAATACATAAAATTGTAAAATAGCAATAGGAAATAAAATATAATATACAAAAAATATATAAAACAAATTGGCACGGTTGACTTTAGAGACTGAGACCCAGTCCAGAGTCAGCCAGTATAACAAAACCTCATAGAATACCTTTTCCTTCATGATAGATAATATAGCCATTCACTCCTCTGATGTGATCATAAGCAAAGAAAGTATAATTTACTATGAGATGAAAATGCAATTTCTCCCTTTCTGTGTAGCTGGAGGACGTGCTGAACCGAACCTCTCCTTTCTCCATCTGGATCAACGGGGAGAAGTTAGACGTCCTGGAGCAGGAAGGACAGCGGCAAAACAGCGAGTTCAGGGACCTGGAGGAAAGATACTCAGAGATGGCCGATGGAGTGGACAGCATATTCTCAGACAGCATGAAGGTACTGTTGATCTGCCGGACACGTTTATTTGCAGATGTCGCAGAACCAACAGGTTAACGGGTGTTAACAGCATCGGCCCTGTGTCTGTGTGTCCTTCACACTCCTCAGGTGGCTGATCACGTACACTACAACCCTCCGCTTTTCTTTTTCCCCAACTTCTTGGGACCCTACTCTCGCTTTAGCAGAAGCATCGACTCGGTCCTCCACGAGCCTTTCCGTGGCTTCCAGAATTTGTTCTCCCCCATGGCGGGTATGAGCAGGAAGTTCTTTGGTTCCATGGGCTCCATGTGGGACCTGGACACTGACGCTTCTCCTAATGAGGGTACATTATATATTACAGTAGTAACATTAGTTTTAGTCCAATATTGAGTAGAATTATCTTATTCTACTGTCAGATAATTTAGCTGATTTCAAGTTGGTTTTTTTTCCTGATTTAGGTCAATTTGGTCTTGTTTTAGGAAAACAAGACTAACTATTTCATTAATTAAAAAAAAAAAGATAAAAATGGCTGAAATCAAGAAAAAAAATTGAAATAAGATAAATTATATGCCAGTGGAACTTGACTCTACTGGACCAGGTTTTACAGTGTATAAACACTTCATTACAATTTAAAGTCATATGTAGTGGAGTGGAAGCATAAAGTAGCATCACATGGAAATACTTAAGGGCAAGTACAAAACAGTAAATGTTCTCAGCTAATTTTTCAAACCATAAACCATAACCAGTGTGTTTGCTTCTGGTCGTAGACGGCAGCGTGAACGAGGACGTGGTTATCACCAAACCCTTTGGTGACGGCAAGATGACCTGCAGGGAGATTCGCCGCAACTCAGCCGGCTGCATCAAGTTCCGCAACGAGTGTGAGAAGTGCAAAGAGATCCAGCATATCGGTAAGAGAGAAGTGTTTTAAAACCCAGTAAATATGTATATTAAAAAAAAATTCAATTAATTAAAAAACATAAGGGCCAGTGGGGAGGCAGCACCGGTCTGAACCCGGTTTGAAGATGTCGTCAAGTATCTAATAAGATCCGTTCAAAGGTTAAGTGATACACTAACATCTGGCTGTAAAACAATTAGGAATTATGATAATGTTGCAAACAGAGACAGAGAGAATTGAATTACGTTATTGTTTATTATGTCATCTCCTCCTTTGTGTTGATGAGGATTTTGTTTCCCTTCAACTACTCAGTTATGAAGACTTCCTTGTACAAAAAGCATTTCCTATCAAATTTAAACAATTTATTCAGTTCAGCAAATTATTCAGCAAATTCTAGTCTCATTGGATTGTTGGAAGGAATGAAGGGCTATAACCAAAAATATGCAGCAGCATACCACTATTAATACTCATGAGTAATAAATGTACCAATAAAAACATTAGCGAATGTTTCTATGACACTAAAAAAAAAAAAGAATCCCAAGGGTTACATTTTTTTGGAATGCTATTTTTGTAGATATCAATTGGCATAAAGCTTAAATTTTTTAATTCAAATAAAACATTTAAAGCTATTACATAACATATATCCATCTAACACTTATATTTCCAGATTCCGTGACACTGATAACAAATTTACCTGTTGTAAAATCCAACCTGAACATGTAACCCATTTATTTTGGGAAAAATTTGGAAAACCGTATATACTATGTAAAACAACAAATAAAATAAATATTGCAGGGAAAATGTTATTACTTATTTTGAATCAAAAAACAAAAAATATATTATTAATCTTTATATCCTTTTAGATCAATTTCACAACCATAAATGTAAATTCACACATGACCATCATTTAAATCAGGGGGCAAATCTGGTCCTGGAGGGCCGGTGTGGGTGCAGGATTTTGTTCCAACCAAGAAGTTACACACCTGATTCTACTAATGAACCTGTAGAGCCATTGCCAAGGCCTTCATTAGTAGAATCAGGTGTGTGACTTCTTGAATTGTTTGTACAATTTAATTTGTAAATAAAGCTTTGAAAAAAAAAAACCTTTTGCTTTCCTGCTAGGAACAGACTGTCGACATTTTAGACAGAGAAGTGGAATAGGAAGAAGAGGTTCATATTCCCAGTTCAGAAGGATGTCTCAGCTCACCGGAGTAATGAGCAAATCTAAATTTGTCTTATGTCTACCCTTCATCCTTCACTGAATAAACTAGTGTGTTGATTATGTCTACGTAGTCTTATTTTCCGTCCCTTTGTGAGCATTGCGAGTTGAGTCTGAATACACAAGTGTTGATTTGTCTCTGAAAGACAGCATCTGTCTTAAAAAGAGACAGGGGGGGTTTCTCATGCAAGGGACAGAGAAAAACAGCTGTGAATGACAGGAATAAGAACATGTAACATAAAAACTTAAATGCCCATTAAAATAAAATGACAATTTCTTGTTTTCTTCACAGATTGCTCTGGGCAGAAGCCTCTGGAGGGCCCTCTGAAGGAGGAGCTGGAGGCGGCGCTGGCCATGGCCGAGCGTTTCACCCAGCAGTACAACACCCTGGTGAAGAGGTTCGAGGAGCAGATGTTCAACACCTCCTCCATCCTGGACCTGTTCAACAGGCAGTTTGGCTGGGTGTCATCTCTGGCCAACAGCACCAGCACAAAGGACATCTTCCAGATCCAGGGGGTACGTAGCCCACTTTTTCTCACGTCGTCCTCAGGCGATCGCAACCTGCAGCCTCGCCACTAGATGGCGTCTGAGACGACACGCTGTACCTTTAATGATATCAAGGAGCGCCTGATTCTCTGGCATCTCATCCAAAAATCTTCTTCAGTTCTTTTCATGAGTTGTAGTATGATCCATTAAATCTATGTTAAGACGAGCTTTATTTGATTTGCCTGCTGGCATAACATCACCCTATTAAATAATGGCTTTACTTTATCAAATGCAGAGAATAATACATTATTTATTTCAATCAAAAAGGCCTTGACAGTGGATGACTGTGGACATACCTAGAACTTTGTGTGTCACACAACATTCTAGTGTGACTTTAGGCAACTTTAAATCTGGCTTAAACTGTCCAAAACTCACATGACCTGTCGTTAAATTAAAGAAATCTTAGGTAACAAATTAGTAAGGTGGAAGTTGCCTTTTTCATCACTTTGCCAGGTCTTCTTTGCCTGTTTTTTATTAACCATAACTCCTTTCCAGCATCCAGTTTGATGACTTTTTGAAACCTGAGATGTGGCAAATTTTTCAATGAAGTGATGACACTCAACAGGCATGTAACCTATTTAATGAACTGAAGCTCGTGGAGTGTCCTTTCTTCCTTTATATTTGGCTATATATTTATTGAAATTATTGATACGACTATTAAAGAATACCTCGTGAAATTTCTAATAATTTTTCATACAGTAAGACTTTACAGCCTTTATCACTCACAGTATAAAAATCGATTCGAGAATCATGTTCACAGCTTCTTCTGCACCAATGAAGCTTCTTGAAGCAGCCGCCAAACTGTGGAAAACATAAAGCTCACCTCTTCTTCTCTGCATCGTAGCTGATGTGCAAGGACAACGAGGAGAAGCCGACAGAAACCAACGTGTCCGTGCAGCTCTTCGACTCGCCGGCCATGAACTTCACCGTGCCGGGTGGCATCCCCTGGACTGACCCCAAATTCTCTGAGGTGGTGGCCCAGGAGGCTCTGGACCGCTACAAGGAATCCAGCGTGTGAGTGTCCGGCAGCTAATTCAAGCGTTTGTAAAGATTTAGCAAAGAAATATGTTTTGTCACTTTAAGTTATTCATGTTTCCTTTATGAGATAATAGGATGTTTTTTTTTCCATTTCATACTTGCTATTTTTATTTCAGAAATTGACATCATTACCAAAATCAAATATTTTTGTCCTGTCTTCTCTCTTCTTTTCCTTCCATCCCTATCTCCTCATCTCTTTTCTTATTTTCCTCCTCTTTAACTGATAGTTTTCCATATAAACTAGTAATTCCCAGATGTGGTACAGCTACTTTTCATCCAGAAAATAAGCTGTTTCTCATTTTCCTTTCTTAATTTCCATATTTTCCCCTATCTTTCTTCCTAACTTACTTTCTTCTTCCATCTTCTCTGAAATCTAGACATTATGCTCAGTCCTGTCTATTTAGAGGCTCTTGTGTTTAATTTAACGAATGAGACTTCACAGCGTCTCCTTTACAAATCTTGATCACCATCTGTTTTGTCTTTTTTCCAGTGTGGTCAAATAAAGTTGATTTGTGGCCCAACCGGCTGACAAGCGAATGTTCCGGATTCATCAACATCAAACCTTGAAAATCCTGAAAACTAGAAATCAACCCACTGATTCTGATGTAAACCTTCTCTAAGTCCTGCTTTTACGGTTTAATCTCAGAGATTTATATTGTTACATTAGAGCTCTTTGTCCTGCTGTAAGAGAAGCTATTTAGTAGAACTCCTGTCTGTAGTACCTCACACCATATGTAGGCATCATATCAAATGTAAGCTGGGTAAAATAAAGGGCAGCAGCACTAAAAACGCTTGAGTTTCAGCTAAAAACACTGATGTAACTGTTGTATATAACATTTATTCGAGCTGTTTCATGACTTTAATCACCTTGATTGACCCTTCTGCAGATCTCTGATAGTTATAATCTGAGTTGGTTGATGTGGTTAATTAACTGGGGTAAAAAAAAAACAGATTAAAGCTGGGATAAGTGAAAACGTAATAAGGATTCTATGTAACTTTCAGGATTGCTTTGAGTGTCTGTACAACAGCTCAGTAATGAAGCCATACATAGAGATTAATAAAAACCTGCAAAAACTCCATCTGGTCTATACTCATTTCTACTGATTCTTACTCTGGATGTAAGCATTTAAAGGTGATCAACACCCTCGATGAATGAAGCATTACTCGTTAATGAAATCAATATACATTACTGTATATCCTGCTACTATGATGTTTTTGATATTGCTTTTCAACCCATCAGCAAGCAATCAAAGAATAGGACTTTCCTATAGCTACTATCCTAAAATCTAGAACATGTGGAAAAATATGTCAAATACTGAAAATTTCCTCGTGTTTGCAGGATGATGCCTTTTTTCTCTCAATATTTGTTAAAAATTTTAAAGTCATTTTCATATTCCTCTGGAGCACAAACAAGGATAAAGCTTAAAAATGACATTTTTAATCACTCTCTATGAGGCCTACAGGCAAATAGCAGCCTGTGGGCCAAACCTGCCAAACTTTCATTCATTCTTTTTAATTATAGTAACTAGAAATGCCTCACAGCTGATCATTCACTCACAGTGTCATTCTTAGATGTTTGATGAACACCAGCCCAGTCCCTAAAAAAAAAAAACAGCAAAGTAGTCAGGGTTTAAAATATTGTGCCGTTTTTATTTTTGTGTAAAAATCACACAGCTGCTAGTTGACTCTGCAGAGATACAGTACATCCATGCAGTTAAACATCTAGGATCCCACAGCCAAGAGAGAAGGAATTAAATAGAATATTATTTCGCTGTTAGTCAGCAATTAATGCAAATTTACATATGAGTCCAAAAGTGTGTATCATATACAATATACAACACAGATCTGGGAGCAAATAGCATTCAAAATCCCATCAAAGACTTTTGTTACGACTGATTGCTTCTGCCTGCCGGGATTGCCGTTTGGGTTTAAGGATGAAGGGGGGGATGCTATTGTGCTAGCAAACATGATCAATCCCACGCGATGGCATTTAACAGGGTTTTAAATGGTATTAGATCCAGGTCTGGATACAATATAACACAAACACACAAACACACGCGCTTACACGCTCGCACGCACGCACCAAATACATCATCGTTCTTAACAGCAGAAAAAAGAAGGCGAGCCTTGATACGACAAGGAAGAGAGGTCAGTCAGCCACCGTGGAAACCTGAACGCCAGTCGGGGTGGGGGGTGGGGGGGGCAGTAAGGCTTTAGAAGACAGATTCTTCAGGGAAGCTCCAGGGAACAGACACCTCAAATAAAAATGGACCAAAACAGGACAAGATCTTTTTAGGGTACTGGCACAAACACCTTTACAGTTTCCAGGTTGTACTGAAGAAATAAAACTCGAGTGGTTCCTTATTTTTCTTCTTCTTCTTCTTAAAGCATCTATTTTTTCTCTTTTAAATATATGCAAAAGACAAGAACAAACATGCAGGTTAAAAGAAAGCAAAGAGGGACGTAACAAAAAAAAATACAAAAAAAACGAGAGATGGGTTCAGTTCAAAGTGCAGTTGGTTCATTCGGTTCTCACATTCTGTCAAAGCTTCATCTACACACAGAAAGAGTCGCATCTTATGGATCTCGGATACAACCCTGATCTGGAGTTAACTTCCCTCTGGAGTCGGGACCAGGGAGGAAGAGGATCACTTGTCAGTACCAAAAAAAAGAAAAAGAAAAGGCAAAGTGAATCACAGACGTACAGTAGATGGTGTTCTGGAAGATCTAAGATACGAAACAACAGTATACTGCTCACACAGTTGCTACTATCATAGTACAAACAGCTAAGTACAGTTGGTCTGTGGAGATCAATCGCATCCCTACTTGCATAGTGCCGACTGTTCGACTGGAAATTGGAAAACGCTATCTGCATCGTCTGTATCTGTGCACGTGTGTTTGCCGACGGAAAAACTCCCTGATCGGCAACACGATTCTTCATGAACGCAGCTTCCTGCAGTCGAGCAGCTGTTAATACCTTGAAAACCTTCAAGTGAATGTTTTGCCCCCCCCCCCCCCCTCGTACAGGCAGAGTTAATAACTACTGCAAACAAGAATGAGAGTTGAAAAGGAAGCTGAAATGTTGATCCACATCTATGTTTGGGAGGGGAAAAAAATAACCAAGAAAAACCTGTAGGAGAGAAAAAGAGGTTGCATTTCTTTTTTTTTTGTTTTCCTTTTTTCTTTTTTTAAACAGCCCAAGTAGAGGCGAGAGAGCAGAGTGGACAGTTCAGTCATTTGGCATAAGAATAAACCATTCAGTCACGTTAATCCCCTAAAACACTGTAACATGAAGAAAAAAAAACACAGACAAAGCACATTCGTTCATTGCACAACACACACACATGCACGCACACACTAGGGGCAGTAATAAGAGGGAGGGTCAAGTTGAAAGTCTTCACCACGATGATCTGTCTGATAAAGGCCTCACACAATCACACAATCACACACGCGCGCACAAGAGTCCTGTGTGAAGCAGCCTGTTAAAGTTGCTAAAGTCTCCTATAGAGAGCCCGGCTGCACCAAACACTCGCTAGCAGAAGCAGATTCCTGGTTCTGTTTTCAAAGTATTTTAATATTGTTGTAGCACATCTCACTGATCTGTCTTTATACATTTTGTTTTCCAGAATAGAAGAGTATTTCACAATTGTTGTCCAGTTCTAAATAGCCAGGAGAAGACAATGGAAGGAATCATTCGACAATTTAGAAAATACCTTTTCACTTTCTTTCTGAGAGTTAAAGGAGAAGATTAATACCACTTGCCAAGGAGTAGTTCCAGTGTGTAACTCCCACAAAAGCCACAAATTATCTATCACTTGTATATTTTCTTCTGTACAGATTAAACAAAACAAACATGGTGATTAGTTAGAGGTGCTGGTAGGTGTTTTTTTTTCCTTTGAAGAGAACCAGGCTAGCTGTTTCCCCCTGCTGCCAGTCTTTATGCTAGGCTAACCTCATCCCGAGCTACACTTAATGCACATGAAAGTGGTATTGAGCTTCTTTAACTTTTAGAAAAAGGCAAATAAGCAAAAAAAAAAAAAAGGTGAACTGCTCCTTTAAATGTAGCCAACAAGCTCTTTTTTTAAATAGGAGTTTGATGTGGCATACTGGTGCTAGCCTCAAGTAAGTCACAGAAGACACACGGCACACACATCACACACACCAACACACACACACACACACACACACACACACACACACCAACACACACACACACAGACTCCGCCTCTCCTGTTGAGACACTCAGAGAGTAAATTAATCAGACACCAGCGGTTTGTTTTCAGACCGAACTCACAGTCGGAGCATCTCTGTCCACCACAAGCGTTTCTCAGCCACCTCGCCTTCGCCTCTCTTTAGAGGAAATTGAAAAGTGCCAGTTTGTAAAAGTCCCCCATCCTTGCTCCTCTCGCTCCCTCCCCTACGGTAAGACTGTGCCCTCGGTCCTTCTAGTTGACAAGCGTGTGATCGGGCGAGAGTTTTAAACCAAAACGCCCTGCGGCAGGTCGGAGCCTTCAGGGAAAGCCGAGATGAAGGAAGGATGGAGGGAGGGAGGGGAGGGGGAGAGGAGGAGGGGGGGAGTCACACGGAGGGCCCAGCTTTGCTTGGGATGAACTATAGCCGAGTTTTCCTCCTCATGTTGGTTAAAGATGAGAGAAAGGTCTGAGCTGCTCCAGCTGGACTTCCAGAGATATCCTCTCTTCAAGCAGGTCCTGGGGGGAAATTAACAATTATGAGAGACCGACAGAAAGAACAGACAGAAAACGTTGTTGGATAGAACCTTCATACCTTTAGCTGCTGCTGCAGTTCACTGTTAAGTCGTGCCAACACTGTATTTGTCTCCTTGTTTCTTCTGATTGAAGCTTGAATCGCCTTTTTGTCCTTTCCTACCGACCTGAGTACGCACAAAAAAGTGTTGATAACAACACAAATACAACCGCCATCAATTAACAAACTCTAATTTCCTACCTGGGGATGGACGGCTGAGTGGCCAGTACGGCGGCTATGACATTTAATTTCTGAGGACCGTGCTGCTCGTCTTCTGGTCGGAGCTCGTCTTCAGACTTCAACCTCCGACGCACCGGTTTGGGAGGAGGAGCTAGCGGGCCAGACGAACCCTTAACCTGATGGAAACATAAAATGTTCATTTTTCAAAGTTTCCCATCTGTTAATAAGGACAGACCCTTGAGTTGTTCAGTTTTTTCTGGTGACGTACAGAGTTGACTGTGGTTGAAGTTCTTTCATCTGCTTGGCTGTCACTTTTTACTGTTCTTAAAGGGCCGGCGCCCTCTGATGATTTTTCCACCTGTGGACAACAAGCAAAACCCTGTGTCAAACATCTCACCTGCACTTAAACAGCCTGTCAGACTCAGACTGGTGAATATATACTTCTGAGAATCAGCTATAGATTCAAGGCTCTTCTGTGAAGTACTGGCTGGAAGTAGGCTGACAATTCTCTGTATTTTGTTTATAGTCAACAATAGGGCTGAACTATCTTCTAACTATTTTAGATAGAAAACCAAAGTTCCAGACAACATCATCAAAACAGCAATATTTTTGCTGTTTACCCAACCCAGGGTTTGTTTTCGTCAAATACTTTTACACATGTATGCCACCGCCCTGACCTTGCTCTACTTTAATTTTAAGACTTTTTTTCTGCTGTACTATACTATACACCTTAGTTGCATTAAAATCTGACAAAGTTGGGCTTCTCAGTTAAATTAACACATCTATATAAAGAAAGGAAAGGAATTCAATTTTCTTTGGCTTAGTCTTAGTCAGACTGAAGCTGGAAAATGCATAAGCGCATGCTCCACAACAGTAAAGATGAGTAAAGAGAAAAAAGAAAAAAAAAAAACACCTGTCCGGACTCCATGTGTTTGTCGACCTCTGGCAGACTGGAAGGCTGCTCGGACGCAGCGAAGGCCTGAAACTGACTAAAATCAGCAAAATTGGGCTGCTGTGGGATCTGCTGTGGGGAGGTGGTGGTGAGCGCAGCACCGCCTCCTGGCGTCACCTCAGCCTCTACACGGAGCCCAGAGTGTGTCGCTGATGTCTGGAGAGAGGGAAAAAGTAGAGTCCTAATGATGTGTTGTAATCTGAGTGAAAGAACATTATGTATCTGAACATTCTGTTGCTGCAGTTAAGGTAATCGGTCGACTCTGAATTCAAGAAAGTGTTATTTTCGGTCTCACCTGTGTAGGTAGCGGCCGAGGAGGCACAGCGGGCGGGTAAGCTATCGTAGACGGCGGTTGGCCTGTGGTGGATGCAGCGGCAAAGTTGCGGTTCATGTCCAGAGACGAGGAGCGGGAGTGAGAGGCGTGAGGCCGTGGGGGAGGGGGAGGTGGGGCCGTCACCTTCAGAGCTTCTGGAGACGTACCCGATTGAGACCTGAACACAAACCGTCATGTTTCTCATGTAGAATACAAACTCTTCCACCGCCTGTTTACAGTGGGATTCATCAGAATCTGAAGATTTTCAAAAGATACTCAAAGAAAAGAATTTGCCTTTGAATCTATAAACATCCCACTGTCCAACGGAGATATGCTAATTTGGTGTTAGAGAGGTGTTACGTTCTCCGTCTGTCCAACACAAACCAATCAATGCGTGGGAGACATTCAGATTCCCTTGTTGCTTTTTCTCTTTGTTAGTTTTACTAACCTTTGTCTTGTGATTTGCTCCTGGTCTGAGGTGTAGGAATCAGAGCTGCTGTAACCGTCACCTGGACATACAAAAAAACACCTTTTAAAATAAAATTCAACTTACAGATCTGTAAATAAATAATGTACGGCACAAAAGCAGAAGACATTGACAACACACTGAGTGGTTATATTCATTTTTTATGATGCATCTGAAAAAGTCAGCAAAGATTAAGAAAGAAATATGTTTGCTTCAGAGAAACCCCAAATTTCCTCTTATAGCTCAAATCTTTCTCTGTGTCATGCTGCCAAATTCTTTCTTCATTTTTCAGTGTTATTATACGAGATTTACATATTGAAATTGAGAGTCCAAGCATAATTGGCGTTGTACAGAATGCTGAATAGACGGTAAAACTCCCTTAGGCGACTTTGTAACATCAGCCTGTACAAATGAAATAGCCAATTAATTTGATTCGGCCATGGTGATGGCACATACAGAACAAAACGGTTGCTACATGAGATCTTGTGTATATCCGCCCGTATTTTACTCACCTACGGCATTGGCAGGCACAAACTTCATGCCAGGTATGTTGGCTTCTTCGGACAGTTCCGGAGGCTGGACCAGCAGTGGGCTGGTTGGGTGGTTGTGGTCTGAGGATTTGTGAATTAACAGGAAAGTCAAAGTATTTAAACATGACTGCAGTCTTATTATTGTACCTTCAGTAGCAACAAATATGGCGTGTTAAGGATAAAAGTAATCCTGCTGTTATTAGCCATCACACATTGCAAAATCAGCAATACTGTGACATGTTAAGGTGCACTCCTGTTTTAATACATGCACAGTCTGACAAGAGGCCAGAGGCTGTCTCACCACTGCCGGTTCTTTTCAGTTCCATTTCCTGCATGTGGATCTTACTGGGTGTCATCCGGATAGGAACTGGGTGGACGATGGCGGTGTCCTGCAGGGCGAGCAGACAGACAGATGGAGAGAGAGAGAGAGATAGTGGGATGGGAGGTGAGAGACAGATTTATGAAGGGAAACAGACAAGTTTCACAAAGAGTGATTTGTGGTCCACAATATGAAGGAAAATACTGATTAATCTGTCATTTACTTTCTCAATTAATCTTTTAGTTGTGTGGTCTATAAAATGTCCCAAAGTCAAAGGTGCAACCTTAAATGTTTTATTTTGTTTCGACCAACATTCTACAACACAAAGGTTTGTTTTAAAGGAGCAGTTTATGAACAGAGGGCGAGTACATTTCTTGGTGGATCAAGCAATTTGAAATTTGTCCAAGTATTTATATAAATACTTAGACCTTCCCTATCAGACAGCAATTAAAATCTTAATTTCTACAATATGGATACCCCTAAGAATGACCCAAACTAACTTATCTGTTAACAGACTTGGTCTGAGAAACAGAAATTAAACATTGTTAAGATTCACTTTTCATTTTTACATTTAGCAGAAAATCCTGACGGGCTACGAGGCTGTAGGGACATCAGTGTTGGTCAGATTGTGAGAGCTACTTGCTTGCTGCACATGTATGAAGGGGGAAAGTATCATAGACATCACTCTGTGATATGCGGTCAACATAATACATCTGGCTGATAGGTGAAAAGCTGTTGTTCATCAATTGGCCATTCAGAAGCTGCGCAACACAACAAAAGAATAAAACTGTAAGGAAGAAATCACTGTTTAGGTTTTGTCCACTCTGGTCTGATTTGATGGAGGGACAAAAAAAAAGAAAAAAGAAAGCATCACAAGGGCCAGCCCTAGAATTGTGAAAGTGACAGTGTTGCCCCTTCGTCTGAAATTAAAAACTGTTCATATACAGTCCAGCCATAAACTAGTTTTTGACCTGCATCGTTGTTACTATATGGTCACATTCTGCAAAAAACATTGTTGAATGGTGGATGTCACTGTAGGAAAGAAAAGGTGATGTCCAACAGAAGCTAAGCCAGCCAAATCACAACACACACTGCTGATGCAGCGGGCTGCACTTTGAAAGATCATCATGCACAGAGTGACAGAGAAAGAGAGAGAGATAACAGAGAGAGAGAGAGAATGAATGCAGAGAGATCCAGAGAGGGTTAATGTCTGTCCATTAATGGTGAAACCATGCATACTAAGTGATTGACTTACAGGGTCAGCTGGTGCAATGTTAGAGTCAAATTGGGTCAGAGTTTGTGAGCTGGAGGAGCGCTCGCTAAACGTCTCCCACTGCTGCAGGAGACAGACAGACAGTGAGAAAAAACACGTCAGTCAGCCAGTGCAGTGACATCACACATTTACATCATCAGTCTGAGCCAGGATGTGACATCGTCGGTCATCGGGTGGGGGGGGAGACGATGACCAGACGTCGTCATCATCGTCAGCAGCAGGCATGGAAACAAAAACCATCCAGCAACATGGCCGACTTTCACAGAGAACAGCAGGGTCACCACAGTCCCAAGAAGTGAGAGAAGAGGTGCTGGTTGATCAGTTATTGTGTTTGATAACGGAGGAGATGAAGAGGCAATAAAATCATGATGGATGGATAAAGAAAAAAAAGCAACTTAGCCTTATCAACCCTGAGAAATTAATTAAGATGAATCAAAATGCAAACACAGCAAAAGAGCACATACATGAAGCTCATGATATGTGTGAGAATATGGAAGGGATTGTGTGTGTTGTGTGTGTGTGTGTGTGTTGGAACCTCGCTGCTCTGGTTCATCTCGGGCCAGGCCTGGTTGAGTGAGGGCATGGAAGGAGACTTGTTGGGGGTGACCTCCACCGGGGAGGCTGAGTAACCAACATCAGCAGTTGACTCCGATGCCTCTGTGGACAAACCATTCAACGCAGGTTAGCAGGATTCCCTCACAATAAGCAAACACACAAATAATAATAAAATTAAAAGGGTGAATCATAAAAAATACATTGAAAAACAAGTATCTGAAAAACAAGTTCTTTTAGGCTTTGGGGGAATATTTTAACATGTACATACTGTTTAAAAATATGACTGCTCAAAAATCAGGTTTAACTCCTTAAAATCTTTTGAAACAATAAGTTGATTAATTCACTAAACAATAAGTCACTTGCAGTAGTGGAAAGTACTATAGTACTGTGCTTAAGTACAATTATAGGGTACTTGAAATTGACTTGATTATTTTCATGTAATGCTACTTTATATTTCCACTCCACTACATGTCAGAGGGAAACACTGAACTTTCTCGTCAACTACATTTGACAGCTATAGACAAATATTATCTAAATTGTCACTCTTTGCTTTTAAAATTTGCTGTCCTTTGTCTGAAAGGTGTCAAATAGTACGCAGTACTATTTATAATCTAAAATATCTCAATGAGTCTCCGAATGATTAAAATAAAATAGTAAAATACCCTCACATGCATTTAGTCATTAAAAACAAGTTGTATAATACACTTTAATAATAAAAGACAGTCTGCATAATTAGTAATTTTACTTTAGAGGCTTTTGGTGCATTGGTATTGGTGCAATACTTCTGTGCTTTAGTGATTTGTAACAGTTTTCCATGTTTTAGTCAAGGACCAGAGTATTTTGTCCAACAAAAACACTGTTCAAACTTATCAAATGATAAGATTTGCTGTTCTTCCTCATCATATGTCAGTTAATTGCAAATCTTTTTGGAAAAAATAACGGATTCGTAGATTAAGCAAGCAGCTTCATGACATCAGAAACTGTGTTTCACTGTTTTTCATTGACTAAAGGATCAATCGACTAATTGACAAAATAAAAGAAGGAAATCTAATGAGGGTTTAGTGCCGCTGGGTAATGGGGTGGGTTAGAACAGAGCTGAGACAGTTATTCCTAAACATGAAATACCAGCACTGTGCTGCTGATCCACATCCATTCTGCTTATTTCCAATTTCTGTAAGCAGCTCATGAATAATGTTGTAGTGCCAAAATACCACTTGTTCTACAGAGGATGAAATACTCCAGTAAACACTTGCAGTTATTTAAAAAAAAAACAACATTTTGGCATACACACTCAACGTCAACAATAAACAAACACAGAGTTATGTTTAACAACCTGTGACTAGAAATGTTTAAATGCTCCTGACTTGACACCCTAGTTCAGTATATCTGAATGTGTTATGGATACAGTTCTGTCAGCTGAGGAGTGGTTGCCCTGTTAAAATGGCAGCAGAAAAGTACTGTCCACTTCAACTACACATACTTAGAAGCAGGCTTTGTAAACAACGAGACATTGTTATCTTGCAGGTTTATGAGGCTCAAGGTCAGGAACTAAAGAGAAGAAATAACAGAGCAAGTGAGGCTGCGTACCTGCTGAGTCATCCAGGTCAATCAGCTTTGGCATCAGGCTCTCGGGCAACTTCTCGGGAAGGTCATAGCCATTCTTCCTGGCCACGACCAGGTGGAAGGCGGCGCAGAACTCGTCCAGAGTTAGCGCTCCGTCTTTATCGAAGTCTGAAAGCTCCCTTGAAAGGCACATTTAGAGAGTGAGTCTGCGGTCGAAGCACAGTGCAAACACCAGCTAGCTGCAGCAGAAAAGAGATAATTTTCACTTTCCCCACACTTGCTCAAGAAGCGGCACTATATATTAACGGGCAAACTCTGTGTTCACAATACAACTCAATACACGTAGCACTTCACAGAGTCAAGTTCACACTTGAGTTGTGAGTAGCGACGGGTTCTGCTCAAAACAAGTTGCGACAGCCAAAGTTAAGGTTTGCGCATATGCAGATAAGCCTGAGAATGCCCAGAGGAGCTGACTGCGTGTTTCTCATATGCAGTAATTAACTGTACAGTGTTCCAGGAATTCATTCTCCTTCAAAACAAGGGCAGGTTGGTAGATTAGGATCGAATCTACGCTGAGACTTATTTTCTTCAATTAAGGATTTTAAGAAATGCATCATATATTTGCTGGCAACAACTTCTCTAAGTTCATATCATATCTGGCAAGAGGTACATAATTTAATACATCAGTAGCACTAGAACTTCCAGTTGTGAAAATATAAACCAAGTAGTTGTTTTTTACATTTACTTAAAAGGATAAAGATGATCCCTGGTTTTCACATAATCATTTTATATAGCAGAAATGACCGAACTTTCAAAATTATAAAACAACATTCACAGAAAACAAAGGCAGCGATTGTGAGAACAGCCGAGACTCACCAAATATGTGACAGCTCTAAAATAGGTAATTTTGATTTGGTGAAGAACTCTTTTGCTGCTGAACCTGCAATACATGGACAGTACGAGGATTAAAAAGTTTGGTTTTACAGAAATTTGCTTTTTTTTGCGTTTGTATTTTTTGCATTTCATACCCGGTATGAATCCAGTAAGGTCTGGCTGAATGGTTTTGAACTGATTAATATAATACTGTCTCTGCTCGTCCGTGATCTTCCACGGGTCGTCGTAGCCGCTGGACTGCCGCTGGATCTCATTGGTCGTCGCTGCGGAGGCCACCGTTCGTATCGTCGTGCTTTCCTATGAGAAGCAACACGGGACATTTTAAGAAGTTAGCAATTATTAAAAGCAATACTAAATAAAAGTATTGTATATAGTATTGTATAGACTTTTAACATATTTAACTTAATATGTGTATTAAAGAATAAATAATATGTGAAAATATTGTGAATCTTCTTGATCACTGGATGTGAATATGCGCCTCGGCAACATGGTATCATATTTTTGCAATCTGTTTATCACCACAGGGCCACTGTTCGAGCATTTTTGGTGGTTAGGCTTGAGCTGATTGTATCACTCACACTAGTGTCCCGAAAAAGATTCGGTAACACTTGCTGAGGAATTCTAGGCCATTTTTCAAACCTATATTTTGTTTTCTCTGGTCTGAATCAGTGGACGAGTTGGTGAACTTGGAGTGGTTGCTTTTCACACAAACAGAAATTCGAGAGAACCAAAATGCATTGCTACAAGCCACATTAAAAAAAACGTTCTCTCCACTTATTGGTCAAATGTGTCTGTGGAGGGAACATAAACACAAAAAAAAAAAAAAAAAACATTCTCTGGTTTAGCTGAAACTTGCAGAGTAAGTTGGGCCGGTTAGAGGTCAGAATACATTCTCACCACAAACAAACTAGAGTTTGTTTTTGGTACAGTTGTTTTGGTCCACACCAGAGTATGATTGCTGTGCTCAGACAGAAACACACCAGGGTGGAAATGAAGTAGAAATCAAAATCAACCAAGATGCAGGTTTGAAAACGCCTGATTTGATTTCCCACAAAATACACACGCGGTTCATCTATGATGACCTGGGCTTTTAAGTGGTGCTAGTTCTGAGAGTGTAAAACAAGTATAAGACTGTTGTACCTGTACTGATGATGGGTGCATTGCTGGGAGCGTGCTGGATGGCGGGGTGTCTGCTGTGAAACTGACCCAACTTTCCTGACCTGGAAGAGGGGGCGAGTGCGACGGCCACATCCCATCTCCGGGCACTGGAGCTGGAAGCAGGACGAGCAGAGGAAATTGTAAAGTTAACGTGCCATGACACATGCAAAACAAATACATACGTTCTAAGTGATATTAGGAGAAAGGAGGTTTTAACAGGGTGTTTATTTGTTTCAATCACTTAACAGGTGAGGTGTTTATGTGAGACTAGGTGGCAATTTTGGGACAGGTGATTAATTCCTGCTTGACAAAAATCATTCTCAGCAAAACTGGATAACTATGCTAATTTACTTCAAATCCTTTTATTAAACCAGTATGACTACTGTATACTTTACATTTTCCAAAAGTAAGATTAGAGGACTGTAGTTAAACATGTCCCAGCTGCTTTTCCCAAGTTTTCTTCTGCATATTTTACAACTGTTTCATGTTCTACTTTTTATTTTTTCACTGCACCAGCGCCATGGCGATCGACAATTAAGCTATATTACCCAAGAGGGTGTTCTTTAACGTCAGTTGTCATTTGAATTTCAGCGAACGTAACGTATAGTATGAACAAGCTGCAAACAACAGGAAACGTCACAAACACAATCAATGGTAGAAAACGCTCCATAGTTCCCAAAACGAGGCCCATCATCATTCACATTGAGGCCTCTTCCTATTGGCTACAGGAGCAACTATTACTCAGCAGTGGGTCGGAGGAAGTTACCCGTTTGTGGTTCTCTGAACTGTGTCCACACAGCTCCAGTTGCAGCAACCACCACCGCAGGCTGTCTGTCTACGTTTCCTCCACTGTGCTGCCGTTTGTGTTTCCTCCAGGAGTGCGGGGAGGTGGGGGGCGACTGGTGAGGGGAGACCACCGGGGACGTCGGTTCGGCCTGCTGGCAGATGCACACCAAATTAAACACACAAAAATATAATAATATATTTTTTAAGAACGAATGCATACGACTGGAGATTAAAAAAAAAAGATATCTTAAAACATTCAAATCTTTATCGACACAAAACAAAAACACAGAAACTCAGCGCACAAAGTGCAGCCACAACAGTCTTATCATGGTTCTACGTCTAATGGGTTTCAAGTTCCAGATCACACCTCAAATAGAAGGTTTCGATCAGAAGAGTGAACTATAGAACAATAAATTCTACGAGTTTGTTTCGGCTCTTATCGGGCAGCCCATGTATGAAAACGCATTTCACAATGAACGCAAATAGACTCAAGGAAGCAGTCGCTGCTGATGAAAAGTCAGCAGCAGAAAATTTCTGAGTAATTCGAGCCTCGAGCAATCAAACGCACACAGAAAAAACAAACAATAAAAAAAAAAAACAGGAAACGCAGCAGTATTCCAGCAGCATTATCTCTCATAACTGCTGTGTCCAGCTCTATGAGGAAATAAAAAGTGTATAAATAAATATTTCACACCGTTATTTGTTTTTAGAAATCTCCCCAAAGCCCAACCCTATATCCTTGTTTAACATATACATGCAAATAGTTACTGTTAGTTAGTTGGAGGTAAGAAGACGACACATTAAAACTGTATTGAAATTGAAGCACAAGAACTCCACACCTGTGTTTCTATGCTGGGCGCCATGGGCTGAATGACCTCGTGGACAGGTAGCGTGGTGGATGAGGGGGGACCTTTCTTGTTCTGGAGACCCCTGGCTGGTGGTCTGGGTATTACTGCGGTGGCAGAAGCTGGGTACAACCCCTGACTGTCTGCGTCCTGGTAGAGTGCAGCGTGCCTCGCCTCCGCCTCGTTCTTCCCCACCACGAACCTGGGCAGCGGCAGGTCCTTAACTGGTGAGACAGGAATTTGTTCGCAGGATTAGAGGAAAGACTTGTTTGTCTTTGCTGATGAGTTTCCCAGAATGCCTGGAATGGGGCATCGACGCGCTGCAATGCGCTGTGGTTTATACAAGCTGGTGATGAGTGTGAAAGCCAGGACGAGAACATTATACAACAGCACGAGGAGCACTTGGTCTACCGAGGATACGTCAGTGCTGTAACTCGTCTCTTCTGAAGTGAATTTTTATTTGTATATATTTTGACAAACTCTTGTGATGAAAACTGAAAAATATTCCTTACCATTTAATCACAGACATCAAAACTTGAAATTAATTCTGGATATAACAGCAAGGTATTCTTTCTTTTGCCTTTATCTTTCAATGTTGCAGCACTAGACATATCAACATCATCTATATCTGTCCAGTTAATAAGAACTATATTAATGATAATAAGTTAAGAGTACTTCTTAAAAATCATATTAAGTGCTTTACAAAAACAATAATAAATACAGCAATAAAATTAGCAAGACAGAAACTAGTCAAATGGTCAATGAACATTACTACGTATAAAGACATTTAAAGAAAGAAACGGATTTGGCAGTTAGCAAAAGTGACTTAAAATTTAATTTAAAATTTACAATGTTATACTGGACATTGTTGGATATAAATGACTAATCATTCATACTCATTATTGGCCAAAGTCATATGGGAATGCAGTGATCACTACTTATACTGTAGTATACATGTGGCAACGCTCTCATTATACAAGAATGGAAGCACACACACACAGTTCAAAAGTGTTAGAACACACATTTTTTACATTTTTGTTGAAATTTAGGCAGTTTAATTCCAATGAATACCATATAGATTTATTAGAGCCTTACATATACATATATATACACATATATATATATATATATATATATATATATATATACATATATATATATATATTTTACTGTATATATGACAGGAAAGTGTGTATGAATACCGTCCCATGTTTAAAAAAAAACACTCAATTCACAGAGAAACATACACAGCCTGTATTCAGAAACTGTGCCTTAAAACAAGCAGTCATGACTTACATGAAGTTGCGATGTCACTACTATACAGTCACCACCAACACCCCCCACAGCCATTTTAAGAGGAGGAGGAGAGGCTTAGAAAGAAGCTTGAGAAAAGAAGTGGAAAACTATACTGAAATGATCTTTGGTGGGATGTCAAAATTCCATATAAAACAGGAAAGTTTATAATATGGGACATTTAAATGGTACAAAAATAAGCAGTTAACTACCCGACCCAGAAAAGAGAGATATCAATTTCCAGGAATCAAGTAATAGTTAACAACTTAGACATACAGCCTTTCTGCAGTAATGGACATAAATACTTTCCTACAAGTGCCACAAGTTTTGCTGGTTAATTAACCCTCGTCTGTATATCAGCATGGATGAAGCCTGTTATCTGGGTCTTTTCTAGGACTAGAGCTCTAGAGCTAAGCAGAACCCCATGATCTAGACCTAGTTAGTCAGGAGTTCATCCTACAGCAACATAATCCACATCAGATCTCTGGCTTTTGACCGGAGATGTGTGGATGTGTGTGTGTGTGCGTGTGTGTCATTATACACGATAATTTTAGATAATAATTCGACATAATTATTGATTGAATGCAGAAATGTTTTTGAAAAAAGTAAAAATTCTAAGGCGCTCCATCAGCATAACCTTTAAAACACACTGCACTAAACCCCATCTGCAGCAGGAAGTACAAACCTCATTTATCTCATCTACTTCCTTCTCCTCTATGTTAACAGAAAGACTTTATAAAGTTCAATCTAATGACCATCACATTGTTTATCATGTAGATTTCTCTGAGGAAGTGGCCTCGGTGCTTCCTTACATGGTTCAAATTATGAAATTATTTCAACTTCATGTTGCAATGAGTAAGTCGTGCTTTTTTAAGGGAAGTCGTGCAAAAGCAGTTGTGCAGACCCTTCAGGGCTGAGACTACACACTGTAATTAGCTATGTTAAATAGAAAACCGGTTAAAACAAGCTCTTAATGTTAGTCAGCTGGTAGCACAGAGACTGGCCTACTGCAAAATAAAGCGTGTTCAAGATTTCATGCTTTATCCTTTGTTCAGTTCTGTCAGGTTCCCAGTTCTCAGTAGGCAACACAAACCGCATTTTCCAGAGCTTCTACTCAAAAATCGTCTAACCTGCTTCTTTCTTCCTTTCCCATAAACGCCTCAAAATAAGCTATGGTTTATAAAATATTTAATATTTATGCCAGCCTGGATATGCAAAACAAGCTTTGAGCTAAACAGAAAAGCTGTTGCCACTTGCCTGAGAACCTAATGAACTGTCATATGATGGTACTAAATCTGGTTCTGCTGGTGTGAGAGGGGAAGTAAAAAAGAAAAGAGAAAAAAAAAAGAGGGGGGGGGGTTTCAACTGTCAACTTACCCGAGTTGAGGCTTTCCACCCTCAGGGGCAGCCCGGACTGGGCGATGGCAATGAGCTTCAGAGCGATGTAGAACTGGCTCCGCCCAAAGTGACCCAGCCGAGTGGCTCCGCATAGCTCTGTGATCTAAACCCACACGCAGGACAAGAAAGAACAGTTAACAACATTGTTCTTCATCGGAAACTCTGATATTACTGATGGGGACAAGAGAGGATTCTTCACTAGCCTTCCCTCTGACAATTTGTACCACAGCAAATAAGAAGCTATTTATACGAAGCTGAGTTATTAAATGTGTGTTTCAGACGGGATATAGAGCAGGGCTGGTTTTGCACTTCAGGTCCTGTACAAAACTTAATACATTCTAGCAGGATTCCCGGGGAATCTTACAACTACGAGCGCACATTTCAGAAACTTTCAAAAAGTTGTTTTGAGAAATAGCCAGCCAAGCATTGCCAGGAGGAATATAGCAGGGACATGGATAGAAGTCTGATTCCCATTTATTCTCAGTTGGATGTTGTTGTTCTTTTTTTAATAGTTGCATTGCTCTCGAAAAGAACACACATACGCTCAGAAATTAATCCAACATCTTCCTAAATATTTGACACACCTGTAACAGATTTGATATAAAAATCTGAGATACCATTATTCACTTGAATAACCCAGGATTGTCTACGTTGTCACTTTACATGTTATATTTTAATAATTAATAATTAACTAATACCTACTCCTTTGAGTAAGGTCTTCTTTTGTTTGTATGTGGGCAGGACAGGGAGGAGATTTGGGGGCCATGTTGTGTATTGAAATAATCCAAAACAACAATAGGCTAAACTGTTTACTCAGAGTTGGACACAAACAACACAGTAAACTCCTGATATTTTGCGCAAAAGTTTTCCTCACAAGACTCTCTGTGATCCAGTTCGCCTGCTGCAAACAGGCACAAGCTACAGCCTCATTCAATCTGTTGGTTGGCAGATGTTCAGTGGGTCTCGCCAGCAATAAGCCTGATTATCAGATATTTTGTTGTACTTGACATCATGCTGAGCAGGCTTAGCCCAACATGTTAGAATGGAGCCGTCAAGGCAGAAAGTATTACGCTAATTGTCTGGCAGAGATGGTGCACATGAGTTCAAGTGTGTTTGCATGCTAAGAGCAGCATAGGCCAATTAGAAGCCAGAGATTTGAACTTCATGACATTAGGATGACTCCTCAAGCGCCACAACACCAACAGCCGCCACAGCTGACTGATCTGTTTCCTGCTGACAAAGGACTTATTCTGAGTGTGTGTGTGTGGATACAAAGCACCCGTCACTTTACTCAGCCTGTTACAACATGACACTAGCTGTGTGCCTGTTTGTGTGTCTCACAGACCACCACAGTGTTTGGTGTACATTTGGGAAAAAAAAAAAAAGTGGAGGATTACAACACTGCTTAATTCTTCTACCACACAGCTCCCCCTTGTTGACCTTGAAAAAGATGCTGACTCACAAACTGCAAATATTGGCCTGCTGAGAGACCAGGAGTCACAAGAATGGGCTGCTGACAACTCAACAGTTTGAAGACAGAGCAGGCACAGAGCTGGATGGATCATAATAATGAATGCTGCAATCACAGTTATTTTCATTATCAAATGAACTGGCGATCGTTTTCTGCATTAATCCATTAGGTGTTTTGTAAACTTCAGAAAATTACAATAAATGTTGATCACTGTCTCCCAAAGCCCAAGGTGACGTCCTCAAATGTCTTGTAATGTTATGTCAACAGTCCACAACCCAAAGATACGCAGTTTACTGCCATAGAAGACTAACAGCAGCAGAAAATATTCACATTTGAGAAGATCGAATGAGAGAATATGGAAATGTTCTGCTTAAAAGAACAAAAAAAATGCCCTCAAACGATTAATCTATATGAAAATAGCTGGCGATTATTCTACAAGTCGTTACAGATCTACTGCAATCTGACGAAGGAAAATGTATCTGTGGTTAAACACATAATTATGAGGATTGTGAAAGAAGTAAGGCTCCTCGGGCATTGACAAGTGGACACTGCAACACTGGGTCTGCAGTTCAACAGTGGCGTAATAGCAGGAGATTGAATCAGAAGACAGGAAAGAGTGGGCAGAGAGCTGAAGCAAAAGGCAGAGATGGAAGAGGTTGTGTGTGTGTGCATTAAGTGCTGTTCAACACATGTCAACAACATGCTAAGCGGAGAGAAAACATGCCAGTTTGTATGTTGTAGCTAACGTTACAGGACATCAAACTGACTAAATGCACAGCTTAGATGAAGCAAGTGGCTGAAGAAGCTGGAGCCCTGTTCACACGTGCAACATCTTCCCAGAAATGTTGGAGTGATGAGGGGGGTAAACATGAGCCAGAGTAGGGTTTTTTTTTCGTCCTGGGAAATCTGCTCTGGAAATTTCCCACATCGAGACCCAGTAAATCCTCCTTCACACTTCCCAGGCACCACTACTGATTTTGACTATTCACACATGCAGCTCCCTTCCAGAACATTCCTGTCTTCTTGCACCTGTTCACACATGACATGGCAGTACTGGTAGTAGGTGGGGTGGGTAACCAAGCATCAATAATGAAAAAAAAACACAGAAGTCCTGTCAAACGTGACATTTCACACAACTCTTCATGTGCCCTTCCCAGTAATGTTCCAGCACCACATTCCCTGTAAATGGTACCAGGTCTCGATGTAGGAAATTGCCAGAGGAGAATTTCCAGAAAAGAAAAAAAACGTGACCCCTTCCACGAAAATCACTATAAAATTTGGGGTTTGGGTTGCATATGTGAATGGTGAAAATCATTGGTTTGTCTAAAGAGTGTTCCCGGTAATTCCTGGGAATAATACGCGAAAGGGGCTTAACAGCAGCCAAAAGAAGGTGTGTCTCTTGCTGCGCAGCATTGATAAACACCACAGCTAACCCTAGCTTTACTGACAGGTCTGTAAAACACACACACTCACACTCTCTCTCACACACACACACACACAGAAATACATACACAAATACATAGACATGGCTCCGTTTCGTCGGCCGGCAGCTCATGTCGCTAGCTTACCTGCAGGACAACTTCGCTGGGTAGCTGGGCCGCCCGGAAAAGGTCAACAACTCTCCCGTTGGACGCCACTTTCTTGGTGTTGTCCGTGTCGCAGTAAACGAACAGATCCGAGTAATACTTCTGCTCCATATCACTCAACGTTAGACTTTCCATTGTGGCACCAGTCGGATCTTAAAAGCAGACTAGCTGGCTGCTGATTAACCCGTAAGCCAATGGCTGGGGCAGGATTCTAAAAAATGGGCGAGACTTCAGGATCCCAACTTAGCAGCGAGCTAACGTTAGCGGCGACAATGTTCGCCGCGTCGAAATGATGTCGCCCGTAAAAAAAAAGTCCCGGGTACTAAAGAGAGCTACTCGGCATTTAACGATTGAAATAAGGAATGCTTTCACACAGTTATTCAGTTGAGTGAACTTGTTGGGCAGCCCACAGCTGGCTAGTGGTGCAGCGAGCTAGCAGCTACCTTCAATCAAAGTCAGCGGCACTAGAACCTTCAGCGAACTGCGTCCGCCTCCTCCGCCCGGATCCTACCGCGAGAATCTCAGGTTACGACACGCCTTCTCCCGTTAATCCGTGATGGCCACGGTGTTTCTGCGTTTCGCTACAGACGAATTCCTCCGCGGGGCCGCTAGAAGTAAAGTTTCAGGGTCTTCGGGTTCCTTCCTCTAGTAATCATAGCCGCCATTCCTACCGCCGCTGTGAAGCCGCTCGATTGAGCGGAGAGTTCCGGTGGTCTCCTTCAAATTAAAACACCCACCTGAGAATGGATCGAAGCGAATCAATAGGCACGTTTTCACAGGCTGTCTTTGCGTATGGTCCCGTGGCTGTCAATCATGTTAAGTGGGTAACGTGCCTATTCTTTTTCACACCTATCTTATAAAAAAAAGAAAAATCTCCTCCAGATGCGTTATAAAAGTTTTGTCTAAACCCAAGCCATTCGGAAGTGTCTCCTGCTGTGATGTCACAACCTCTTGACAAAAAAAACACGTTTTTGAGATAAAGATGTTTGTAGCATGTTCTGTACTGACATTGATGATGACCATGAAACAAAACACATTGATGTCATAATAAAGTTCTTCTTAATACTACTAATAATATAACTATTGCTGGAATTTTGATCCCTTCAACTATTGTGCCTTCATGCTTTTAGTTGCCTCCATATGTATGAGCTAAATGATACTTTGGTTAAATTTGTCTAATAGTGACAAGTGCCTTCAGATCAGTTCTGTAACAGTTGTTAAATGTCTTGCAGAGAAGCCTTGTGTCAAAATCCCCAACAGTCTTTGGTTGAGAATAGTTCGTATGTTTTTCAAGCATGTTAAAACTACAGTAATATAAAATGCTTTTAAAACTATGATTTTGTAGCTTGTATCCAATCGTTTTAAAATGCAAATGTGTGTTTTTAATCTGAAGAAAATCTCGGATAACTTCCGGTTCTGTGTCGGGTGACTTGTGGTTAGCTTGATGCCTCATGACGTCACTAGGCTACCGTCCGAGTCAGCGCGAGTTTGCATGGCCTGCAGGGACCCGGATGAGTACTTTCAAAATAAAAGCGTTAACATGAATTGATTAAAGAGAATGTGAGAATATAGATAATAAAGTATTTCTAAGTATTTTACTCGGTCACTCACTATTGTTCCATTATTGTGTCTTTGATTATAACTTTATCTAAATCAACTGTAAATGTATGCATTTCTACAAATCTTTTAACCAAAACACTTTACAATGTTTCCGTTGCAAATTATAGGGACAGGGAAATTTGATAGCTTTTTTTTTTTAATTAGGCAACTATATTGATGTCTTGAAAAAGAAAACATAGCATAAAGAAATATTTTCATAAAGATCTTAAAGATTTTCTGAGACACAAAGATATGTATACAAGGATATTTTACAACACAAAAAAACAACTGAAAAAACTTGTCTGTTCCCTCTTTTGGACAAACTATGTAACAACAACATCATTTCTAAATAACCTCAAATATATTTTTGGCATTTCAGTACCATTCTTGTTCGCTGATATCATATGCCACATGCTCTGGCTCTAAAATATGATTTCACGTAGGCCTCTTGCAGTCTAATTTCAAGCAGCATAACTTTCAAATTAAAAGCAAATGATCATCTTACCTTTATTTACCTGTTTATTTCATAAAAACAAGAGGGTATGGGTTTCATATTTTTCATGTCAAGTATGAAAATGTCATGTTGGATTAAAAAGCACATTATGCAGGGGGAAGTGGGATGAAGTCACAAGAATAATGAAAACATTATGTGTAAAAGTCAATGGGTCAATGGAAGAGTCAAGTAAACAATGTAGAACATGCTGGTGAGGCAGTAATAGGAATGTCATGCAGGTGGAGGAAGGGCAAAGGGAGAGGAAGACATACGAGAACAAGAAAGGAAGGAAATGGAATGGAAGGAAGATGAAACAGGAGAGGGGGCAGATGATAGATAAAAGAGGGTCTGAGTCATGTTGATGAGCTGCTCTGGTGAGAGAATGTAGACAAATAGGCTTCCTAAACAGGCCAGAGGCACCACATAAAAAGAGGTTGGGATCCATTCAGTCCAGAAAAAAATACGTACAAATTGGGCACCGCAACGGCTGCACTTTTTGTGTGCTTTTAAGAACCTAAATGCTTATATATTTGGGTAATAGTCCAGTTACTACAAATAACATAATAAGTACAAAGTAATGATAAGCTGCTTGTTTATTAATCATCAGCACATAACGTTTTTGGTGGCCTGGTAAAGGCCTTGGTATTTTAAAGTTGGGTTTTGGTTCTTTTCTTACTGAACATCCGTTCAACTGGCTATGTCAGCTCTTCTTAATGCACTGGAAAACGTCATTTGTTTGCAGGAGCAGGCCAGAAACACAAGACATCTTCTACCTCTAAATAATGCCTTATATGGGGCAGTGTCCGTGAAAGCATCGCATTGTGTCACGATGAAGTCAGATGAGCTTTCCCGTGGCATTCATGGACCGTAGGAAATTCCGACACACCCCAGGACACTACAATGAAAAATACACGATTACAGAACGAGTTAATTGAAATGCTATTGTAGTAATGTGCATAATAAGTCAAACAGTTACATACATAAATATCATTAATTCGATCAATAAATGATGAACTGTTTAATGTCCCTTTTTGTTTTCTTGATTTTTATTGAAAATATTATGGTTACATACATTCCAGTTCATTAAATACGGATATATTCATAAACTAATGATAGTAGAAGTACAGCACAGAACGATAATATAAAGATAAACACTCACGTATTTAAATAACAAAATAAGTAATTACTCCTTTAAGCAAACATTTCTAAATGCATTTTGTGTGTCTTGTTCATTACAAAATACATTGACTCGACTAATATTCCTGGTGTGCAGCAACCCACCTCCTTGCTCCAAGCCTACGTCACTTCTATAAAGACTCGGGAGTTTTCGAGCAGACCCTGAACGCAGCATCGTCCCTCGCCGGTGCCGACTCATCAGACTCGTCGTCCATCATCTCGTTCCAGGAGCCGCAGCAGCGAGCAGCACTCAGGTAAAGGCGAGACGTGAACGTGAAGCGTGAACCGGCTTTATACAGGAATGGTTTAATCGGATAGTCGGCCTGGGCTCGGTCCTCAAAGCGGATTCATCCGATGTTGAAGCTAACCTCACAGCGGAGCCGCTGTGTGCTGCTCAATCGGATCTTCCATGTTTCGG
Source organism: Lepturacanthus savala (assembly GCA_030544235.1). NCBI lineage: Eukaryota > Metazoa > Chordata > Actinopteri > Scombriformes > Trichiuridae > Lepturacanthus > Lepturacanthus savala. Next base: position 15,785,557 of record CM060477.1, read on the forward strand.
AGCGAATCGTCGTTGAGTTGTGATTTTTTTTAACGCGGGTCACTTTAAAGATGAATTAACACGCATCCGCGGCTTGTGACGGCTAGCTGGGAGCTGCTAATCCCCCACTTCCGCATTGATGGTCCGCCCTGTTCATGCTGAAGCTTGCTACTTAGCCAAGGCTTGAGAGCCTCAGATCCGTCCCTCAAATATGGCGAACGGACGCCTTTAATTTCGCCCCTATATTTTACTACATGTACCAATCATGAATAACCGTATTTACCAAAAAGCCAAGATTATTGTCCGGGGTAACGGTGTATTTGTTTTCTTTAATACTGCGTAGTTTTCGATTAGGAAGGAATGTTTTATCTCGCGTGTCCTGTTTCGGATGTGTAATTCCGGCTTTCGCCTGTTGCGCAGTGAAGCAGAGATGGGGGCGCTGTGTATCAGCTGAAACTCTGGATTTAGAGCGAAATTGATGCCCCCGCGAGATGAAACAGCCTTTTCTTAAACAAATACACACTATTAAGGGAAGCGAACACACCGCTGCATCGGATAACAATCTCGGATTTCTGGGAAGCACTGTTGTTTCACGATTGATTAATGCAGAAATGCGTAGGGGCGAAATATAAAGCGCCCGTTCCCCATATTTGGTGGATGGGATGGAGACTCTTCAGAGCGCGGAGCCTGGAGAGTCTCATGAGGCTAATTGCTTCACAGGTGGTTCTCCTATAAATACGGTACTTCTTGTCCCAGTGCTTTAGCTGCAGTTACATTGCATCCCCAATGCATAATCACCCCTTACTTTGAAAGGAGAAAATGGCAGCATCAGACTAATGATCACTAATAAGGCACAGTTGGAATTGCTTGTCTGCCAATCAAATGTAATCTCGCTCAGAATTAAAGGGTTTGTTCTGCCCTGTATTGTAAATTTAATCATATAATTTATCACCAAGCAGGATTTAAAAAAAAATCATTATTCAAAGTATTTAGAGTTGTGTTATGAATGCTATGTTTAATAAAATCAGCAATAAAATGGCAGACTTTTTAATAGAGGTTGGCCTGGTGGTGCTACTTTATGTACCAGGGAATCAGACTTGATTTAAATGCGTCATATGGTAGAAAATGACATTTTAATTGACTTTTAATTATAAGAAGGTGCAGGTGTTATAAATACTGTCCTGTGTTTCAAAACACTCAATCCACAGAGAATTGCACACAGCTCGCATTCAGAAACGTTGCCTTAAAACGAGCAGTCAGTACTTCCGTGAAGTTGTGACATCACAATTTCATATAAATGAGGCAAACTAAACATTAAACACTAAACTAAACTCTAAAACATTTTTAATTTTTTTTTCTGAAGCTCCAGGGAGAAACATGAGAGAGGAGATTCTAAAACGATATTGATATGGGTTTCAGTACCAGAAACCAGTACTGTCTATCTTTTCAGGGATATTGCAACGTCAAACAAAAAGGAAAAGTGCCTACTATGGGACATCTAATACGTTTATTTTATTAAAATGTTTGTCTCATTAACTTGTTTGTGTTCCTCTCTCTAGCAGCGATGAATGTCTCTCATGAAATAGATCTGCTGGTGGAGGAGATTCAGCGACTTGGCAGTAAAAGTGAGTCCACGCCATGATTCTGTGTGTTGGAAGATCAATCTTATGCGCTCGTGGAGTCAACTTTGGCGTTTAGCTGAGCGGTTCTGAAGCCAGCTCATGCCGTGAATTCTAATAAACCATGTAAACCATGTAATAATGCCACACGCGGTCATGTGACGTCAATCTGCTTTTCAAGCTACTGTTAATGCCGGAAACATGAATCAACTGGAGTACCAGGTCATGCTGCTTCCAGAATTATGTGGTTATTTATGCAGACGCTACAGAAACTCAGTCTCTGGGTGCTTGGTCAGTCAGTTTTATTGATTTTCCACAGTGTAAATGCTACGTTCAAATACAACTTCCCTCAAATGCAAATTGAAGGACAGTTTTGCTCCATCTTTCTGCGGGATTTTCAAAATAAAGGGACACATTTTCTCTGCTAAATTACCTAAAAAATGTGTTTGAAGCTCGTTTGAAGGTCTAATCCAGTTGTTCTCAAACTTTTTAACATCGAGGGCCCTTAAACTCACGAAAACTAGACCACACACCCCATCTCATAAGATCTGTGCTTTAAGATGTTTTGAAAAAGAAAGTTTCAGAAACTTAAGGCCAAAATTAACTACCATAATCATGAATAAACAAATAAATTGCATAAATGGATAAATTACTGCACTGTAACTTTTTAAATTTAAATTTTTATTCCCCTTTTAATCAACTGTCTTTAATTTTTTTAATTTAAATTTCTTGATTTTGATTCTTATTTTAATTTAAGTTTTCCCCTTTAATCATTTGTTTTTAAATTGTATCTTGATGCTTTTAATGTTTTATGTAAAACACATTGATTTACCTTGTTTAAATGTCCTATACAAAAATACTCGCCTTGCCTAATGTCTGGGTATCAAATATACCACTAATTGTGCCTATTTATATAATTTTCCATTTAATTAATAAAATGTATTTTTTGTGTATAATTTTTATATGTATTTGATTTTCCATTTCATTTATTGGTGTATACATTTTTAAATGTATTTTATTTATTCATTCACTCTCCCCATTCATTTTCCCCCAATATATAAAATAGAATTTGAAATGAAATAGATCTTAAATTAGGTTAAACTATGGCAGTCCTCTATACAAATGGTCCTGCATTCTGTTATTGCTGAACTACAGTGAAAATAAATTATCCTCCTTTTTTTTGGTGACCCCCCTGGCACTCTTCGAGGACCCCTGAGGGGGTCCGCCACTGGTCTAATCCGTCCATTTCTAACTTGATCACCTTCTTGTTTCAGACGCTGACGGTCAGACCAGCGTGAAGTTCGGCGTGCTGTTCAACGACGACCGCTGTGCCAACATCTTCGAGGCGCTGGTGGGCACCTTGAAGGCGGCCAAGAAAAGGAAAGTGGTCGGCTTTCAGTCAGAGCTGCTCCTCCAGGGCGTCCACGACGACGTGGACATCGTCCTGCTCCAGGAATGAGGCTCCCGCCTGGGGAGGGAGGGGGCCCGGACGGCGTTCGGCAGCCGCGGGTCCGACGGAATCCTTCCAGATGCTGAGCTCATGTTCACCAGCTCGTCTCCTTTCTTCACACATAAAAGGCTCAGTATTTGAACTCAAAACACAATGACCAAACAGATTAGACCTTAGAGTTAAGACTTCCAGATGCTGCCGCGTCTGCATACGGTTTCATTTGATTTCACCGTGCCAAACAAAATCCCACAAAATAGATATTAGAATATTTTATTTTTTAAGTTGTAGTTTAAGGTGATAAGGAAAAAGTGTTGTTTCTCCCTTTCTCAGGAGCTGCCGTTTTATCAAGCAGGGGTCTAAAACTCGTTGTTTTGATACACTTTTAAGACTATCGACGCACAAATCAGGAATATAATGTTTTGTGGAAAGGTGATATTTCTGTAAATGTTCAGCACAGGCGAACTAATACAACTGAAATCCTCTGTTTAAGTCGCACGGTCGCACCAAAAGAAAACCGCAAAATGTCCCCCTTTTTAATGGAACTGCTGTCTTTTTGGTAAATCGACAGGCACTTTTTTTTTCTTTTTGCCAAAAAATAGCAAGTTGTCTTTGAGATCGGCCTTTTCGGTCTGAAAAATAAGGAAAGCTGTTAATTAGCTGCACTGCAACCTCATATGTCAGAGTTTAACTTCTCCACACAAAAAGGTTGAAGTGGATAGTACCAATACATGCAGACTTATTGTCCCGTCAGCAACAGTTTATTATATTTTAATGGAATGATGTACAATCTTTGGGAGTTTCACGCTGACGATTCAGGCTTTTCAAACTGGTGTGACCCAGACTTAAACGTGCTGGTTAAATGCCACGGAGCACAAGATGCTGGTTAGATTTAGCAACTTGTAATCCGTGTCTTATAAACTTACTTCTTCACTGGTTTAATTTAAGCATTCTGATTCTGCAGAATCGTTTCTACTGGATACTTGTTTTTAAAGCTACACTATGTTCTCAGCAACACAGTGAGAGTTAAGACATGAGCTCAAAAAAAAATCCTAATTAGTATATTCACATATAAATCTCATGCTGTTTTAAAACGGTGTGTGTCCAGATGTTGTCACCAGATTCCATTTATTGTTTACATTTTTACTACCTCTGGACTTTGTATAAGACGCTATTAGACCAGTTCCTTTGAGAAATCCTATAAATTCATAGAAATTACAAAGACAAGTGCATTTCAAGAGACTTTTTTTGCACATTTTTTGTATTCATTACAATGTGCTAGAGTAGTTTTTATTCCATCTTTTTTTTTTATATATATATATATATATATTTACGGTCAGTGATAAATTTTCTCTTCTAAACAAATTCCAAAACCTGTTGCCATCTTTGTAACATCTAAGGAGAAAGAGTTGATAAGCAAATGTGTTTATTGTGCAATTTTTATTAGTGTATAATTATATGGTGATTGGTGCCAAATGGGGGAAAAAATTGTAATGATTCTCAGGACCAAAATCAACACAACCAAAATATGTATAATAAATGTCCTGTGGCATAAATTAGTTCTTACATGTGACAGGAGAAGTGCATTTATAATTTTATTCCTCTTTTTTTGTTTTACTGCTCTTTGTACTGTACTGTTGGTCAAAAAAACTCGCAGATCAGGCACAATCTCTTTGGATAGTTTATATCATCCATCAAATCATGGATTACATATCATCCACAAGCACAGCCAGCTCTGTACGGAGGCTCAAAGTGGTTCCGTTTAAATAAATAAGTGGAATATTATGAAACAAACCAACAAATAAGCACAAATGAAATGGCGAAACCATCAAATTCATAAATAACTTCATTGTTTAATTTAGAGTAAACCGACAATCCCATAACTGGCTCTGCCTTGTTTGTATTGATTGTAAAATGTGGCGTTCAGGGGTAACTGGACAAAATTTGTAGTGTCAAATAAAACCTGCAAAAGAGCCATTTTGAAATGGAATATACTGAAATATAAAATGAATTGGATATTTACCATTACACATTTGTTTATTTTCCTAATATCTTCTGTAATTTGGAACGCTTCGAGTCTCCATAGTTTGTAAGTGGCTGCAGCGATTTTAGATGAGAGGAAAGAATCCACCAACAATCTTCAACTTTTTGCTTGAATGTTACCGGACACCATGTCCCCATCTGCATAATATCAAGCCTCATCTACTTTTTAATTACATATCAGGCCTCGTTGGTGTTCCGATAAAGAAAAGCACATTATCAACCTTGTGTGGTCTGCAAGTTTTACACGACCTGTTTCAGGTTCACTGCTGTCACTTCAACTGTAGTCGATCTTTTTCAGGTTTTTACATTCATAAAGGATCAGGTGTCTGTCGTCTTGATCAGCTTAAATAGAAATATGTCTAAGAGACCCTTCGCTTTATTTGTCTCTTATAAAGTAGCCTGGAAAAGACCAGCCATGTGAAACGTTTGTCTGATTACGCAGTCGTCAGAAAAGTTGTGGAAATGATGGAATAAATCAGGAGTGAGGAGGAAACATGCTGCCTGCTTCACTGTCATTTTATCCTGCTGTTGCACGCACTACGTGCTGCTCTATGAACGAGTTTCAGGTGAATATTTCAACACAAATGCAGATTGATCGAAAATGCAGATCCAGTCAACATTTTAACAAGAGGAGAAAGTTCTTGTCAGAGCAGAGTCAGTTGCACGTTGTTCTGTGTCTGTAGTTTAGAGGGTTGCCAGCATGATGCGTTTAAAAGTGCATCATCACTGTTTTTGTATTGGCAATCACACATTCCTAACAGAACAGAGATTTCTGTTAACTGTGGAATACACTCCAAGAAATAAAATCTTTACACTTGAAGCCTTGAATCTGCTTTTCTGGTATGTTTTCTTTCACACAGCAAAAATCACACATACTGTGTATTTTTTAGAATGTGTTACCCTTGAGAGCTGCAACAAGCCAACTTTTGTTGTTCTTTGTTTCATCCATCATAGGATTCATTGAAATGCTCCAATTAACCCTTAAATTTTTTTCCCCCTCTTGTCAAAGAAATACAATTCCGGCTGAAGACATGTCTGCTGTCAGGAGTTGAAATAGATGTTTAAGGCCTCCTCACAGCTGTGACACTGGTCACTTTTTCTCATTGACTATTCACTTTCCATTCTCTTAGCTGTGTCTACTGTTGTGTTCAGGTACAGTAGGACAGGAGATACAGCGGGGCTCCAAAACCGGTTTCATCAAGAGGGGTGGACTTTCTCCCACTCTGGACTTGCCCTCGGTAAGAGGCGTAGAGTGGGGGTGGAAATGCTTGTTTCCACCCAGCTAGGCATTGGGGTTCACCTCAGTGGATGAGAGGGCAGTGAGTCTTGGAGGGGTGTGATTGGGAGGAACGGCCCCCCGGAGGGTGGCATCAGCAGTCACAGAGGCAAAACCTTGTGCATGGATGGAGTTCAGTGAGACCATAGAAAATGACTTTCGAACTTCAGATCAGAGGTCAGAGACCTAATTTAGTCCAGTGGCTTCCAGCCAAGGGGTCGTGTCCCTCCAAAGGGTCAGCAGATAAATATGAGGGGTCACTAGATAAAAATGCACACAGTACTTGTTCATCAAAATAGAAACTAAGAGTACTTGTCTGAATGTACTTTCCACTACCAAATTGTTTGATTACATTTTTACAACCACCCTTTCAGCTTAAAAAAATAAAATGAGCATTACTCTGACTCCAACAGCACAAGACCATATTCACTACTAAACCTCTTCATTTACTAGTGGGATACATTTGTGGTTGCCTTTGCAATGGTTATGAGACACATATCCTATATTCTTCAATGGATGTGAAAGTACTTCAATTTGAAAGAAAGTGTCTGAAAACTTTGCTCATGCAAGTTCCATACACATTAAGTGTGTGTGTTTGTGTGTGTGTATATGTATGTGTGTATGTATATGTATATATACATACACACACACAATGTCATTTGGTAAATGTCCTCTCGGTTTAATTTTTCTCTTTTTATATTTAATCGTTTTAATAAGTAAATCATACAGAGGCACTGAACCCTATAACTTCCGAGGTTTATCGCAGGACGTGAACGCAGCATAAATCGTTGCCAGCCAATCCCGGGGGGTCCCGTGACGTCAGGGGGTGGGAGAGAAGAGCAGAGCAGGAATCAAAACAAGAGACGGACACGCCTTCGTCCTGAAAGGTTATAGCAGCTTTATTCCTCCTGACTGCTGCTGTCACAGCTCCAGACTCGGCCTGTCGTGCAGGAGGAGGCTAAACAACAACAACAACAATACCAACGACAACAACAACAACAGTAGCAGCAGCAGCAGCAGCAAAGAAAGCGACGCAAAGACGCCTCCGAAACATGGAGTCCACAGAAATGTCAGACAGCGTTGACGGCAGCCGTCGATAGAGGTCGAAAAATAACGCCGAACACCCGAATCCTGTAAAATGCCCAACCAGAAGAACAGCAAGGGGAAGAAAAGCAAACGCACCAACAGCAGCGGGGATGAGCAGGAAAATGGAGCCTGTGCGGCCGCAACAGGAGGCGCAGCCGCGGTGGCGGCGGCCGCGGCTGCGCCCAGAAACGAGCGCTCGAGCGGTAAGAGAGGAAACAGATGTAGAAGTTGTGCGATGCTGCCTTCCTGCAGCGACTGTGACATGCATGCACTGCGACGATACTGGTGCTTTTATTTATTTATTTTCTCTTTTTTCTGTCCCCACTTCGCCGAACTTCGATCGAAAATCCTCGCAATTGTACGGATCACAGATTATCGCCGCGCACGGGCTGATCCACCGATCGATCACGATTCAAGGCCTTCTCTGTAAAGATGTTTTTTTTTTGTATCGTCCGTGTTTAGATGAAGCAGCAGCTGATGCTGCCCTGAGATCTTGTTCCCCGTAGCTGGGGCACACTGATTTGATTTAACGCCGTGGTGTGTTTTTGGTGCAGGTAGAATGTGGGAAAACACGCCGGAAATGTGCTCCAGCAGGTGTTGTTGGTGAGCTGGATGTGAGCAGAAGTGGAGAGCTGCTGCTGCTGTTTCTTAAATGCGGTTTCTTGTGGATTTTCACAGGTTTAACTAGGACCTGATGAGCCAGACATCTTTAAATAGTCAGATTTATTAATGGAGTCTGGCACCTCCTCTTGCCACTCTAGGGAGATGGAAGGGGGTGTATCACCTTATCACCATATACACAATACGGCCTGTTATAAGATGTAGTCTAGTAATGGGTATTAACTGCATAATAACACATGCATTACAGCGTGACTGCTGTGTTTGGAGCCGTGTTTGGAGCCGTGCAGGCCTCAGCTGGTTCTTCCTGACACGCACCTTGTCCACGCAGCGTTTGGCTCGTTGGCTGTGGCCTTCAGGGGTAATACTGACACCTCGCTGCTTGTCTGCGCACTTTCAAGTTCAACTTCAGCTCATGCACACTTAAAATAGCATGAAAAAGTCACCCAAGCAATCCCACTACCATCTTACCCCTTATGTAAATGACCATCACTCATCCGTTATTACTGTCTAATAATACTTTACATCTGATTTTGTGGAATTCATTCAGGGAATGTAACATAAGCAGGGAGGGTTACTTTTTAACTTTATTCCACTTGCAGATTACTGAATACATATAGAGTATAGTCATAGTTAGTTTTTTTTTTTACATTGGGAGCTTGTTTTCTGTGGCTTGTCTCTTTTTGAGACAGGTCGATTTTTAGTAATCAAGGTATTCAAGTTCCTTGAGGAATCCTTTCTGCCCTAAATACATGCACCAAAATGTAATTTGCAACCTATTCCATTAGACTACCCAAGTTAAACTGACCGTATTTTGCCATTTCTTTAATAGCAAGACAATAACTGTATTCAGAATACCATCAATTTAAACTGTTGCGCATATTTTGTCTCTTCAAATCTTTAAATACTTTCAAGCATTAGTTTGCTCATATGCAATATCTGCAATATTTCTGAAGTGTAATCAATCAATATAGTTTTTTAAATCCGTTATTTTCATTAAACACAAAGAAATTTAGGGCGACACGGTGATGCAGGGGTTAGCGCTGTTGCCTCACAGCAAGAAGGTCGCAGGTTCAAGACCTCCTTGGTCCTGGGTCTGGGACCTTTCTGTGTGGAGTTTGCATGTTCTCCCCGTGTCTGTGTGGGTTTTCACCGGGTACTCCGGCTTCCTCCCACAGTCCAAAAACATGCTCAGGTTAATTGGCAACTCTAAATTGCCCGTAGGTGTGAGTGAGTGAGTGAATGGTGTGTGTGCCCCACGATTGGCTGGCGACCATCTGGGGTGTATCCCTGCCTCTCGCCGTAACGCGCTGGGATAGGCTCCAGCAGACCCCTGCGACTCTAATGAGGAATAAGCAGGTATAGAAAATGACTGACTGACAAAAAAATTTAAAAAATGCTTTAAGCTTGTCAAATGTGACATTCGCTGCTTTTTCTTTTTTCTTCATCTTTGATTTTAGACAGTCACACAAAAGTATTTAATGTCACCATGAATTTTTCTTCACTATTTTCCAATATCAAAGTTATTTACAATTTATGAGGTGCTGAACACAGCACATTGAATACAGTTTCTTCAACAAATCTTTATTTTTAGGATTTATTGATCAAATTTATTGATCTTTTGGAAGAATTTATTCAGAATTGATCGGCTGAAAATCAAGCAATCAGCTAAGGTGAGCAGATAATTCGGTAGTTAATGCTTCAAAAGACGGGTTCACAATATTTTAGAACAGCCGCTAGAAGCCCAAATGAACCGGTGCACATCCTTTTCTTGCTGTGATCATTCCTCTATTACAATGAAATTGATGGGGGATGAAATCCACAATCCTCCTTTTGTGCTTCCCCCCCATGATGCTCTGGGGCCTCCCATAATGCCCCGGGGCAATGCGAACGTGTAAATTTCGGACAAAATTCACATTTGAGTCGTTTAATTCACTTGTTGACTATATTAGAAAACTTTTGAACAAAAATAAATAAATAAAAAATCAGCTTTTTTTTTTTACAATTTTGGTCTTGGGGGAAAAATGTTTTTTGGGTCGCATTGTTGCAGTACCACAGGTGGCCAATGGGGAAAAATCAGCTGCTGATGAGAGGTGATACTCTATCTAGGTTTTATAATACATCCATGATCATTCATAGAAGAAGAATACGATCACAGTAGAGCATGAAGATGTAAGAGGTCAACCGGAAAGGGGCATGTTTTAACCGTTGAAACGACACCTATCGCCCCCTAGTGTTGAGGGGAGGACATGTTCCCGGCAGCAATTTGGTTTTCTCTCAACTAAACTGGGACCAGGACAGAAGTCCAATTAGATGCAAAAAAAATGGATTTTGCGTACAGCTCGACTAAGCTGCGCATGTAAATGCCCTGCTGTTTTTTTAATGCTAATGTCTTGTTGCTGCACTTCCTCCACAGCCTCACAGGAAAACACTGAGACACCACCAAAGTGGATGTTGATGCTAAAATGACTGTAAATATCTTGCTGACGCCTCATATAAATGTCAGGTCAACTTTTAAATACATATCTGCACAAACATGGACAGAAAAACATGAGCCACAAGTAAAACGTATGTATGTTTGCTAATGAATCTTTGACTCTAACTATTGTTTATTCTGGTTTCTCCATGAACATGATGCATTCATGCTGAACTCTCAACTAAATGTGGGTGTTTTCCGGATAAATGATTGATAAAACCATTGTGTGCCGATTTAGAAAGAGACAAAAATATTGACAGTGTGTAACCGGAAAAAGGAAGGAGGAAACTGTCCCCCTACACACACTCACGCACACACACACACACCCTCAGTGTGTTATCATGAGCTCCTCCTTGTAGAGAGACAGTGTGCCCACATTGGCTTGACTCGCATCCAGATTTCACAACAATTGGCAGGGCTTGAATAGAGCAGCTCATAGGATTTGGGGTGGCCCAGTTGAATTTCTGAAATTGATGCAAGAGCGCAGGAATCCTTTAAAAAAAAAACACACACTTGTATTTATCAGTTAATCAGACTGTTCTAGTTTCCATAGAAGGGAGTTGTGCTGCTTCCATCTTCCCTGCAGGTTTATCCATCCTGTGGAGGCCCTTACTGTGGTGAGGATGCTCTGCACAGGGGTATCTTCGGACCTGGTTAAGAAACTTTCTTCACTGACCTGATGAGAGAGCTGGGTGTCGCCGAGGTGTTCACCATCCGGCTCGTTTGTCGGTGATGTGCAGGCCCAAAAAAAACCCCAAGTTACCCCGCTACTTTTAATCCAAAGAGGTTGCAGAGGGATAGCATTCTTTCTGAAATCCGCAGTCGCTCGTTAGTCCTGTCAGCATCAAGGGCGACGCCTCCCCTCTCCGCAGGCGGGCGTCTCGTTCGCAGGCTTCCTGGTATTGTGATTTGCCGTTTGCCCCGACACTTGTGTCATCTGCGGGCTTTGAGAATGTGTTAGTTTATGGGCGCACAGGGAAGAGAGTCTGCAGTTCCACCACCGTCTTTCTCTCAAAAGAATCCAGAATCGTGCAGGGGTTGAGGTTGTCCTCAGTGGAGAGCGACAGCCATCTGGTTTCCCATGTTGGGGCTCGAAGGAGTCCATGAAATGCAGCTTGGCACTTGTTTCTTAAGGCACCTGATGAATGACTTTAAAGTCATTCATACAGGTTGCGTGTGGCTTTTTTTGGCGAACTGGTACAATGAGTACAAACCTTGTTTAAACAGGCCTTTTTTTTTCTTTGCCATTTTTTGATTTATTTATTTTTTTATCTGAGGGCGACACGATGGGCAGTGGTTAGCACTGTTGCCTCACAGCAAGAAGGTCGCAGGTTCAAGTCCTTGGTCTTGGACCTTTCTGTGCATGTCCTCTCCGTGTCTGTGTGGGTTTTCTCCGGCTTCCTCCCACAGTCCAAAAACTTGCTGTGGTTAATTGGAGACTGTAAATTGCCTGTTGGTGGGAGTGAATGGTGTGGTGACCTGTCCGGGGTGTATCCCTCTCGCCTGTAATGCGCTGGGATAGGCTCCAGCAGACCCCTGCGACCCTAACGAGGAATAAGCAGGTATAGAAAATAACTGACTGAATGACTATTTTCTGATTTCAAGACTAATTTTCTCGAATGTCATGTAAACGTACAGTTTCAGTATGTTTACATGACACTCTAGAAAATCAAATTATTGTATCAATTAGATCGAAAAATGCATGTATAGACCTTAGTCTGATTGAAATTAGACTAGTTATTAGATAGTTGGACTGCTCATTCAATTAACACGCCTAGATAATGCAACTGGAATTCGTTTATGCGCCTTAGTCAGACCGAAGCTGGACAATGCATGAGTGCATGCTCCACAACAGTAGAGATGGGACAAAGTGGAGCAGAGAAGCTGCCAGAACCGGCCAAGGAAAGACAAAAAAAGTGCAGATTCAATGTATTTTTACATAGTGCAACCAGCAAGTGTGATTAATTAAAAAGGGAGACAGAGACAAAAAGAAACCTGTATCCTATTCTCAGTGCAGACAGTACTGGCACAGAGCTGCGGCTCTGGTTGGGAACTGTAGTTGAGAATTTATTAAACTTATTACGTTGTTTATATTCAGTTTTTTAACAAGGTCACAGAAAAGTCAACAGATGTACATAGATATGTGTATACAGCTCTGGAAAAAAGTAAGCAATCACAAGGGTTATTGTACCAAATATTGATTTCTGAACTCTTGTGTAGTGTAAACATTAGTATTATGTTGTTCTAAATTGAATTTGATCTTGTTTCTTTGCATTGTTTGAGGTCTCATTGTATTTTTTTTTTTTTGTTAATTTGACCATTTGTCATTTTCTGCAAATAATTTCTCTAAAGGATAACATTTTTATATGGAATTTGGGGGAAGTGTCACTAGTTCCTATGTTGAGGATGACTGAGACGTATGTAAACGTACTGAGATAATCGGTTAAAAAAATAAGTCTTCAAATTTCTCTGTGATTAGAGTAATTGTCAATCTCTCCTCCTGTCTTGACCCCCCCTCCCTCCAGAGGCCCAGTGCGCGACCCCCCTCGGCTGCAGCCTGGCCCGGCCCATCGACCTGGAGAAGGACGACTACCAGCGCGTGCTCTGCAACAACGAGCTCTGCCCGCACGGCAACTGGATGCACCTGCAGTGCTTCTACGAGTGGGAGAGCTCCATCCTCGTCCAGTTCAACTGCATCGGCCGGGCGCGCTCCTGGAACGAGAAGCAGTGCCGCCAGAACATGTGGACCAAGAAGGGCTACGACCTGGCCTTCAGGTTCTGCTCCTGCCGCTGCGGCCAGGGCCACCTGAAGAAGGACACCGACTGGTACCAGGTGAGACGCAGCCAGGACGAGCGCAAGAAGAAGCCGTCCGAGAGGAGCGCGGGCAGGACGGGGGCCTGCGGGGGGCCCGGCGACGGGCTTTTCGACGAGCCCAAGAAAAGCAAGCCGCTCGCCGGAGCAGGAGGGGGAGGGAAACCAGCTCACAGAGCGTCTAGTCAGGAGCTACCTCGCAGACAATCAGTGGACCGTCAGAACTCTATAGAGAGAGGAGCAGCAGGAGGAGGAGCAGGAGGACAAGCGACAGGAGGAGCCTTTCCTCTGGGGCCTTTGCAGAAGTCTCCGTGCGATTCCCCGGCGCAGTCCCCCCCCGCCGGCTTTTCCTTCTCTCCTACCGCTGTCCTCGCAGCGGGAGGCGGAGCATCAGGTTTTCGGGGGCCCCGCCAGCTGGGCGAGTTCCTCAAATCGGCCGTCCACATGGACGCCCAGAGGAAACACCTCTTAGTCGGCGGCGCCCTCAGCCGGAGCGCGGGGGCGTCCGGTGGCGGACCCGGAGGCCCCCACCTGGACCCCGGGTCGGTCCTCCCGCTTCCGCTGACCTTCGCCCTCCCGCTCCACCACCGGCTCGCCTCCGGCGGCGTGGGCGACGGCGGTCACGCCCACCCGGTGCAGTTCCTGAGGAGGCTGGACCTCTCGGAGCTCCTCGCCCACATCCCTCGCCATAAACTCAACACCTACCACGTCCGCATGGAGGACGACGCCCAGGCGGGCCAGGGGGAGGAGCTGCGCAGGTACACATCCGTTTTTTTATGTTGTTCTGTGTTGTTGTTTAATCATCTGATTAACCTCCACTTTCAACCATAATGCATGACACATACTGTATATGCTTGTGCTGGTGCTTTTGTACTCTCTGTATATAATGTGTATTTATTTTTTCTGTGTCTAGATATATATTTTTTTATTTTTTAGTATTTTTTTATTGCTTCTCTATATCTGAGCTGCAGTAATGCATAAATTTCCCCAATGTGGGATCAATTAAGCTTTAGAATATAATAATAATAATAATATTAACATGTGTATATAAATATACACTACTCAAGTTAGGGGTATTATGAGAGACTCAGTGGATTTCATCTATTTTTGGGTTAATAAATATTAAACTTTTGAAAATGGTGTTTTTTCTCTCTCTTCATTATTTGTAATATCAATGGGAACTTTTACTTATTTTATATAAATTCAGACCAAATAGGAAAATCACTCATGTAAACAATATCCCTAACTTATTGTGAGTAGTGTAAATAAAGTAAAAAAAAAAAAAAAAAACTGCACTCATTTTTTTCTGAAGCTGAATTTTCATTCAAAGCTAAAGTTTTCACAAGTTTTATATTTATTCAGTAGACATCTGAGCAGCTCTGTAAGTTGTCATTTGTTTTTTTTTAGAGCTTAATTGCTAATTTGGAGCTGTATTGCTCCGAATTTCAATTTCAAACTCCACATGACACTGGTGATTTGCATGATAGGGTTTATTTGCTGTAGAATCCCTCTGAAGTAGCGGAGGCTTATCCTCAGCGCCTGCAGCTTTAACCACAACACAGCAAACACTCATAATGGCTTTGATGTTGCAAAAGGCCGAACCCTATAATGCGATTAACATTCACACAGTTTATCCATGACAGTGATGCTCCTTTCAGTTTATGTTGTGAACAATGTTGAGAAATATGAGGAACGCTGCGACAAAGACACCATGTCCTGTAATTCTTGTGAATTAGGGCTGATGGAAAAATCATTGTCAAGATTATTTTTGGTATTAAATGATTTATTTTTTAGTAAATGCATTAATTTAGCTAGAGAGAGAGAGAGAGTATCTTCATTGTACCATTAGAACACTGGAGTGATAGTTTCTGGAAATGGGCCTCTATACACATATGTAGATATTACACCAAATACCAGCAGACATTTGCAGCTAGAAGAGTCATTTACCACATTAGCAGCATATAGAGTGAGTATAGAGTTTCTGATTAGTTTGAATGATGTCGTCAAATGTTTTTTGTATAACTCAAATTATCTTCAGACAAATGTTGAGACTTTGTCCTTAAAATGACTAAAACTATTGTACAGTTAACTAACAACAACTAACTACAGCTCTACTCAGCTTATTAGGACAGCTCTTACCAAAAGTACGTCACATAAGGAGTTGTGAGCAGGACACTGTCAGGGGATCGTTTCATACTCATTTCATACTGAATGTTTCCTTGTTGCTCTTGTAGATTTATCCTGTCAGCCCTCAGCGCGAGCCAGAGAAACGTGGTGAACTGTGCACTGTGCCACCGGGCGCTGCCCGTGTTCGAACAGTTTCCCCTGGTGGACGGGACGCTGTTTCTCAGCCCGTCACGCCACGACGAGATCGAGTATGACGTCCCCTGCCACCTGCAAGGTCAGACCTGCTTTTATGATCCTGGCACCACCCGAGCTTATTTCAAACACATATAGTTCAAATATTTGAATACATACATACATACATACATACATAGTATATATAGTTTGGACACACCTTCTCATTCAATGTGTTTGCTTTACTTTCATGACTATTTACATTGTAGATTCGCACTGAAGGCATCAAAACTAACCCAAACATGTTTTATATTCTAGTTTCTTCAAAATAACCACCCTTTGCTCAGATTGATAAAGCAAGAAATTGCACTAATTAACCCTGATAAGACCCACTTATGAAGTGAAAACCATTTCAGGTGACTTGAAGCTCATCAAGGGAATGCCAAGAGTGTGCAAAGCAGCAATCAGAGCAAAGGGTGGCTAAGAAACTAGAATATAAAACATATTTTCAGTGATTTCACCTTTTTTTGTTAACTACATAGCACCATAAACATGTGTTCATTCATAGTTTTGATGCCTTCAGTGAGAATCTACAATGTAAATAGTCATGAAAATAAAGAAAACACATTGAATGAGAAGGTGTGTCCAAACGTTTGGCCTGTACTGTATATATTTAATTAAAGTCACATTTTCATTCTCATTCTGCACAAGCGTGCATACATGAGCATGGGAAATGACCTACCACATCCACCATAAACCCATCAAATTGATTTGATTTGTATTCTGTGTATAACATGGTCCTCCCACCAGCCTATGTAGGCCATGGCGACACACAAATAGCTCCCGATGGCTGTGTGTGAAGGATCAGATTAGACACTGATGAGTAGGTTGGTACCTCTTCTAGTAGCCACCGCTATCAGTGTGTGAATGTGTGTCAGTGTGTGAATGGAATCAGTGCCGGCATGTAATGTGAAGTGCTATGAGTGGTTGGAAGACTGGAAAGATCTACTATTTAGGGAAATCCTGCATACTCCTGCCTTTTAACTGCAACAAACAATCAACTGAGTGAAAATAAAATGAAATGGTAATGGGGTTGATAATAACTGAGTAGGTGAAATGGGAAAAGGCATATGGTAAAACGTGCACACAGCCCATTTAGTAGCTGCACTGGTGGTTTTGTTCTTAATCCTATAGGAATTGTCCGGTTTAAATAAGCCGTAAAATTGTTTTTAAATGTATTTGTGCATTTTAACATTTACAATTTAAATTTTTTTTTTTCTGAATAAATGGAACATTTTTAATATGAGTGACAAGAGGGAAACACCCTCTGCTGAGCAACTGCAGCATCGAGCATCTTTTAAAATGTGTCACTAGGGGGCAAAATTGGTCCAATCGGTGACCGTCGTGGGCAGAAGGTTTAAACAGACCCACAGAGAGAAAGAGAGAGAAATCATATCTCACTGACAGAGATGTTTACACTTTCCAATCTGTTGAACATCATCGGATGATCCTCCGTCTGTGTACATTTCTTTTTGCATCACCAACAGTTTAATGTCACCTCATAAACGTAAATGACTCATTTAATACGTGACAAAAGGAGTCTGTTCAGACCAGGTTTGCTCGGTCTCAGGTATATTGCAGCTTTCTGGAGATCCGCTCTTCCCAACAACTTCACACGCGACACCGCACTTTCTCGGGTCCTCAGAAAACATGGCCGCCAAGTGTGAAGCGATCAGATGGGCGGTTGTTGAGAAAAACAACGAACAGACGTACACACAGATGCAGGCTCCTTCAGTTTTAGTTTACTATAGAAAACATGTACACACATTGGCTCATTTTAATACTTCTATTACTTACTTTTCCTCTTATTCTACTTATTTCACAGGAGTCTTTTCGGTAGAGCATTAAGAGTCCCTGCATTTCACTGCAGATATTATGTGATAAATAAAATATTTCAATCTTTACTCTACACTGAGCTGTTCCATTGGTCACTAATTATGTTTTTTACATTCTGTAAAGGGCCCTGGGCAATTCATCAATGATTCCTCTCTATACTGTGTAGACAGACATTAAAATGCTCTTGGCGTCTGCACAGTCCAACATGAATGTGAATTAGCTTTTGGCAATAAGAACAAATTATTTATTCAGTTCTTCTTGCTTTTGTGTTTGGCTGAATACAAACGTTGCTGCTTTACAGCTACACAGTGGGGTTTAATTGAGATTTGAACTGACCCTTCATTTTAGGATTCTCTCCTAACTCAGCCAGCATGGGAGAAACATGTCCCCAGAATCTATCATCATAGATTCTTGATTTTAGTTTTCATTCTTGCATTAAAGTTATGGCATTTATTGTTTTAGTGGTATGATGTAAGTTTCTGTGATGCTTCTAACTGTTGTTATGCACTTAAACTTGATTTGAAGAAAATCATGAATGGAATCGAAACGGCAATATCTGCCGGAAAGATCTGTTCATTTTTTTTTCTTAAAATTGTTCAGCCCTACCCCAGATTACCAGAACCATGACCCACGATCACGACATGTTGGAAAGTAAACAGATCAGCTCTGACTGCATTCTTGCATGCACCGGGCCTCCTTGTGTTTGTTTGTGATGGTTCGATGGACTTTAAAAAGACCGGTTCTACAAATTTTAAAGTCTATTTCGAAACATTCAGGGGCTGAAATGAACAGTGAAACATTTTCTTTCTTGCTGTGATCAGTCCTCTTGTTGACATTGAGTTTCCAGAGTTTGGTCTTCTAATTGTTTTAGGAAAATATAATCGCATCACTGCAAAGTTCAGCATTGATTTCATCAGTAACTAGAAAAGCACTCAGAGCACAGACCTCTGCCAAACATGCAGCTGAGCTATGCAGGTGCAAGATATGACCACTAGGTGGCCCCGAACGATGGCACCTGTTTGAAGGTCTTTTTACCACAATGTTACCAAACAACAGCAAATTCAAAGTCCAGGAAGCCCAGAAACCAGGATCAGTACCAAAACATAACCACATGTTCAATGTACCATTTTCATGGTTCCCAGAACTTTCTGAAAATTCAAAGACAACCCACTTGCTGCACTCCTTATGTGATCAATATTAATTATACGTTTCTTCATTTCTAACAGGCAGGCTAATGCACCTCTATGCCATCTGTGTGGACTGTCTAGAAGGCGTCCACAAGATCGTCTGCATCAAGTGCAAGTCACGCTGGGACGGGAGCTGGCACCAGCTGGGCACCATGTACACCTACGACATACTGGCGGCTTCACCGTGTTGCCAGGTACAGTCTAAAAAATGTGCAAATCTAAAAAAAAAATCTAGACTCGTAACAGGGTTTGTTTAACAGATCTCCATGTGTCTCCTCAGGCTCGTCTCAACTGTAAGCACTGTGGGAAGCCTGTGGTGGACGTGCGGGTAGGGATGCAGTATTTCTCCGAGTACAGCAACGTCCAGCAGTGCCCTCACTGCGGCAATCTGGACTATCACTTTGTCAAACCCTTCTCCTCCTACAAAGTACTCGAGGCTTATTGACAAATGTTGTCTGTGCATGCTAGTTCAGCTGCTTTTGTTCTCCTTTTTTTTTTTCTAACACAATCTAGGAAAGATTTTATTTTTTTGGGCCTTAAGGTGTTTTGTTTTTTTTAAGTTCTCTATTCGTTTCTTTTTTTATGTATAGAAAAAGTATGACTCTAGTAAAAAAAAAAAAAAAAAAAGTTCCAACACAGTATCTCTGCTGTTCCAGAAAGGTGTTGATAAAAGTGTGACGCTTCAGTCGAGCAAACACAATTATCTGTGACAAGTGAATGTATCTGTACGCCAAATTTGTTTTTATTTTTTACCAAAAAAAAAAAAGAAAAAAACAACTTAAAAATGAATCTTAAATAAAGCAGAGAAAGAGACACGTCGTTGTTGGTTTGATGTTTTTCTCATGTCTGATTTTCCTAATCAAGGAAAACGTAAAAAAAATAAAAAATAGAACTATTGAATGTGGCATCCCATCCACAGTCTTCCAACATTCTTACAGATTTTAAGAAGTCCTAATTGGGCCGATCGATGACCTTCACCTGCTTCACATACATCAGCAGCTTTTATTCTCCAATCATCATTCCATAAGATCCAATAACCTGTGATTGTGCTCCAACGTATTTTGGATCCAGGGATGAGGGAACAAACCTTTTATACACACAATAAAAAAAATAATAAAGGTACAGTGTGTAGTTTCTGGTGGAATCTAGAGGTGAGGTTACAGATCGCAACCTGAAAGAACCCACGGTGGCCGTGAATATGGCAAAAGGCTGATTCTAGAGCTGTCGCTTGTTCTGGGCTAACATGGTGATGCAACATGTATATAACAACATTTTAGTTTAAGATAAAATAACAATTCTTATTTTTTTATTGCATTATATACTGATTCAAATATGATTATGAATATTACATTTCATTTTTCCCCCCAAGTCTGTTCTGCAAGATGCTGAATTTTACACACAGGTAAGGAACACGTCGGCTGGCAGCTCAGTGACGCTACTTATATTTAGGCACAGTTGTACTTTGCAGGAAGGACAACATTGACATATACAGATGTTTAGCAAGTGTCAAGTTTGAAATGTGTGAATATGTGTGAATATGAGGTCTGAATCACACCAAAGAAAGTCCCAGTGTGGTTCTGGCTCCTGGACCACAAAGGTGACGGTTTAGTCCCTCCGGACAAATCTTCAACTTTCACATTTTAAATGTTTTCAGATTACAAAAGGAGCCTTGTCAACGTTTTTTTACACCGAACTGTGACATTTCTGAGTAAATATCAGCTCGCATTTTATTTCCCTCAGTTCACTGCTGCTGCTGCGGCCCTTTTGTCGTGTTCGTGCTGCTGGCGCACGGAGCGGCCGGTGAGCTGGGTTCGGCGGACGATGGCGGCGGATCCTTCGCTTTCTTTTCTTGCGACAGTTCTTTCGCTGAAAGTGGTCGGACGACGCACATGGCTGCTCGACCGTCGCGTATGAGGCGCGGCTTGGATAAAAATGCCAGCTTCAGCTCCATTTGTTGCACCATCTCCTCCAGTTTGGTGTCCTGTGGGAAGTAAAAGCACAGATATTTAAGATTTTGGGGAATCCATGTGTAAAATATGAGCATGAAGCAAAAGAATAGAATGGTCCACCATCCTCTTACAAGTTAAATTAAACAGCAAAAAAAAAAAACAAAGAAAAGCTGAGGGGACAAATATTATTAAACTGCAATTTAGCGGCTCTTCTGCTGGAAATCTGTGGATTTTAAGTTCAAAATAAATAAATTCATTCACACTGCAGTTTCTTTTCTTGACTGATTGATTGGTGAATAGTTAATTCTATAAAATGTCAAAAAATAAAGACATTAACAACATTATAATATGTTTTTTTTCAAAAAAATCTAAAGATGTGTAGTTTACAGCAGCAAATTCCTCAAATGTGAGGCTACACATTTGAAAGTTGTTGTTCTGAATAAATCCGATAAAACTTTTCACATAAAACAACCATTTTTGATTCTTAAAGAATTTTGACGTTCGTTTCTAAAGTACAAACGGAGCAGCCCGTAGTATCGGATGCATCAGTCGGACTCTAACGCCTCCAGGTGTCGTTTTAGAGTATTTTTTAAATCTTGTCTTTTGTTACTGAACTTTAGCAAATGACGTTTGATTCCTCTGATTTTCCTTGTGTGTCCAGGATATTTTTATCTATGTTTTGTCCATTTCTTCTGTTTTCCTGACCCGTCTCTCTACTGTCAAATAAAAAGGCAAAAAGATGTGAAAAGGGAAAACTAATAAAAATGCAGGTGCCCTCCTCACCAGGCCGTCTGTGGCAGCTGTGCGATTTCGTTGCAGAGTTATCCGAACATGGTGCCGCTTCTTCAGCCAGCTTTCTACCTGTTTGAGTTTGGCCCCGAGGTCGTGAGCTGCGATGCCGGCGGAGAAGGTGAGTGCCTTTACCTGAATGTCGGCTGTGGAGAGAACACGGTCAAAGCTGCTGATATGTTTTCTAATGAACAAGTCTGAGGAAAGGGTGTTCAGAAATCAGAAACCAAAAAAGGAACAGGAATATGCAGAGACGCTCTGAGATTAAAATTAAATTACATTGAGATAAGGAGAGACATGCAGTTACTGCAAGAAAAGGCTACAAGTTATGTTGAAAGTCAGGAAGTCAATCTACGTATCAGTTTTGAAATTGTGTACCTAGGCCAGACTTACGATAAAGTTCTTGTTTCATAGTTTTTCCTGTATAGTGTAACAACCTGGGCATGTTACTGTTATATGCGTTTCTAAATAAATGAGTTTAGACCCAGATTCTGTTCTGTGAGGTGATAGTGCTGGGATTTCCTGAGGGTCTGTGGGTGAACGCGTCTTGTGTTATCGTGAGGATAAAGTAGCAGCAAAACCGGCTAACGTCTTAGCATGTAGATTTTGAGAGACATTACGATACTTTGATGACATCGGCTGCTGCGATCGGTGCAGGAAGAAACGGGACAACGGAGCTTTGAATTGTAACAAAAGCGCTGGGAAGCAACATGAGGAGGAGTGCTGTGATACGGAGCTTTACACGGTAACAAAGGCACTGCTGTAGGACAGCGCTGTGATAAGTAAATCTATGGGATTTTAACTGTTAACGATACTAATGATGCTTTGAATAGTCGTCAAAAAAATTCACAAAAAAAACTATATAGACCTTTGTTTCATGCACAAGATATATCCGAATGTTGAAGTTGATCTGACAAACAGAGAGATAAGTAAGCCACAGACACTCCTTGCTTTATAGATAGATTCATGCATGTTACATTAAAGGTTTTTATACCTTTTTTTTTAAATCTCAGAGTGCCTCTGCTAATTTATTTTTTTGGGGGGGGGGGGGGGGGAACTCTTGTCCAGATTTCCATGTCAGGACACCACGTACCTCCTTTGCCTTTCTGTTTCTGCACCTGCTTCATGTTTTCTTCGTAGATCTCTTTGCCGCTCATCAGACGGTAGACCGGAGGCTTTACTTGGTCGTCGAGCATCACCAATCGAAGACCCATCTTGTTCATGACCTGGATCACATCTGCACGGTGCATGACGCCCATGTTCTCCCCCGTCTTGCTGATCAACTGTATCTGAGGATACGGGATCTTCGAGCCAACGTTGGTGAACTTGGCGTTTGGCCAGCGATCCCGCTCCTTTTGCTTTGGCGGGGGAGCCTGTTCTGTCTCGTCTGTGGTTGTGGAGAACGGAGACCCTCTCCAGGGGGCGGCGGTGGCAACGCCGATGTTAAATCTTTCAGCGCGAATGAGAAACCTTGATGCTGCCAGCGTGCTGCAGCCAGGACCGCCACCACACACAGCACTCACTGTGTGGCTTAGCATCCGCCTCATGCAACCTGCAGACATATCTTTAACAACGAAAAGGGGACAAATGAGCTGTCGGATATGATCATATGAAGCAGCGTGATTCAGATGCACAGCTGTGTTTAAAAAACCTGAGTAAAGCCAAAGTTCTTATAATTTTTATTTCGATGCATTGGGAACAAGGATCTGTGGATCTCAAGAGATTTTTCTCTTTCTGTAAAGTGATTAAAAATTTGACACATTTCTTAACATTTTGATTTAGGATATAAAATTCAGTGTTCCCAATGAATTGAAATTAAAATTATTAAAGAAAACTTGGGCTTTGCTCAGGTTTTTAAACACACTGCTATTATATTGAACACAACTGTACAGCACAATCCAGAATGTATTTCCAGTCTGTCTCTACAGGTTAGGCAGACTTAATAAACATAAGACATTATCCTGTATCATTCATATGAATGCACTTCTCCTCTGATTGGCTGATTTAAATAGCTGTGAATGGGAGGTGGACAGTGACTGTATGGTTGTGACATCACAATTTTTAACTGTACATTTCTCTGTAGATGAGCGGTTGAAACATGATCAGTGGTGGAAAGTTGTACATTTACACTAAGTACTATACTTAAGTACAATTTAGCTGTACTTTTATTTTACTTCAATAATTGATTCCACTCCACTATATTTAAAAGGAAATTGTATCTACTCCACTTCATTTGTCTGACACTTTTAGTTCCTTTTCTGATGCAGATCTAAATATCTGACATACAATTACTATTCTATTATCTACATTCAATTCTTTCGTCACACTTTCCTTTATGAAATTTGGTAAACATTGTGGTGCAGTTCTTTTACTTATCAATCCAACCAAAATATCTCAAATTAGCTACATATTTTAAAGTGAAACATTCAAATGTATTTAGCGTTTTAAAGATAGTGTAATATACTACAGTAATAACAGAAGGTCTAGAAGGACTTTTTGTCTCGTTTTAATGACTCTTTAACTGCCTAAACACGTCGTGTCTCAGTGGAAGTACGGGAACGTGTAACGTTACACGATGGATTTAAAAAAAAATGCCGTAAATTGCTCAGGTGACACATTTTACTCACTGTAGATCAATGTCATACATGCATATCGCTTTCTGCAGGGTGACTGTTGCCTTCTTCCGCCATGTTCTTCTTCGTTCTATTTCAGAGAGACGAGATGCATTAAAACCACGACGCCGCCCCCTTCAGGCCACAGCAGGAGTCGCACTTTATTAAAGGGGAAGTTCACCCTAAATTGCAAAGGCTCTGACCTGCCTTCTGTTGTATACTGGGCCAGGTCCTGAGATATCTGCAGTGCTGGGGAAAGCATTTCAATACTTTAAGTACAATACAATACAGTAGTCGAATCATTTTTTGGCCAAAATCATCCCTTGATGATGCTGCCAAGTCAAAGGTATAAATTACTTTAATCCTGAGTTGAAAGGATCATACTCTTTATATCCTATAGCAGCAGTTCTCAAACTGGTGTCCGGAGATCTCCAAGGGTCCCGAGAAAAAAGGAGAATGATTTATTTTCACTAAAATTCCAACCATAAGTAAAAGGACTGCTATATTTTAAAAAATGTAATTAATTATCCCATTAACATATTTATTTCCTTCTATGTGTGTGTATTATTTTCACTTTGCACATGAATTTATTTCATTTCAAATTTTATTTTGCATTTATACTGAGTTGGGTAAGCAGAGAGAAATAAGTATTTATTATATATTATTATATAAAATAATTTAAAAAATAATAGATAAAATGGAAAATCAAATAAATGTGGCATTTTTATGCAAAAGGAAGACATACAAATAAATGTATTAATTAAATGGAAAATTAAATAAATAAAATAAATGTGCGTTTACTGTCATATTCATGTATGAAACAAGTCATTTATTTAAGGTTTAAGGGTCCTGGACATTAAAAAGAGAACCACTGCCCAATAGGGAAATGGCCATTTTACTTAAGCCATTTTATTTTTTTGCATTTGTTTAATTTAACTCCAGGTAAAATACATTTTGAGTTTGAACTATGGAATGAAAGGCCAGTTTAAGCCAGGTTTAAAGTTGCCTAAAGTCACACTAGAATGTTCAAAAACTGGCCTGAGTCACTTTATTCTTTAATCTTACCTAAGTGACATACGTCCACAGTCATCCACTGTCAATAATAAATGAGAACAAACACCATTTTCATTAGTTTAATATTTAATACCTCAAAAATGTATGAAATCCACTGAGTCTCTCACAATATCCCTAACTTACCATGAGTTCCGTAACTATTTTCAGCATACTACTGAGGAAAACAAGCACACAAGGCGAATGCAGCCTTTGCTAAACAAATGCACATGTCCTGGAAGTGATCGCATCATTCTTTTAATATCCTATCTTTTACTGAACATGGTGTTATAAATAGATGTAAGCAAATATAAACAGCTAGATTTCATCAGAGCATAGGACTAGAACTCAAAGGCTCTTTTGTTTCATACAGTATACAGCATGAAATGTGGATTGCATCAACAGAAACTACATGTTCAGTTCAGACTTTTATGAACAGTAGCTGGCCAGAAATCCGTGATATGTTGTGAAGCTGTGACAAGTTTAAACAACTGAAAAATGTTTTAATAATTCTGTGTTTGGCCGAGACAGGGCAGAATGAAATAGCAGGTAAATTTCATACATTACAAAATATTTTATTCTATGTGGACAATTATGTTTTGTTTACTTATTTGTTTTATTTTATTTATTTGACAGGGACAATGCAGTCAGACATAGTTACATGAATGCAGCTGATGTGATGCATATAGAGTTTATAGCTAGTGCTCTTCTCAACTCCAGTCCCAATATAACATTATAAAATATACATGACAATATAAGAAATAAATCACAACATAAAATACACAACACAATTCACAATATATACATATAATATAGATACACACATACCATTCACACAATCACCATTCATTCTTTTTTATTTCTGTCTTGGGCAAACACAGAGATGCTGATGCGTGCTTTTATTACCAGTCGTATTGATTATTGCAATGCGCTGCTTTCTGGTCTTCCTAAAAAGAACATCACAAGTCTACATACATTATAAAACTCAGCAGCATGTGTGCTGATGAGGACCAGAAGGCAGGAGCATATTACACCGGTTTTGAAGTCATTGCATTGGCTTCCTGTGTGTTTCAGGATCGATTTTAAGGTCAGCCTGCCGGAGGACCTGAGGGCCACCGAGAGCGTTAAGAATTTTAAACATAGGCTCAAGACCCATCTATTTAATTTGGCTTTTTAACCAGTGCTCTTAATTATAATTTTGTCTTATCCGTTTTAGTTATCTTGTTGTATCTTATTCTATTCTATCTTGGTTATTCTTATTTGCTATTTTATTTTATCATTTATTATTTTCGTACTCTCATACTTAATCTGGCTTTTATCCCAATTGTTGTTTTATTACATTCTTTTATTCCATTCTATTCCATTCTATTGTGCTGGGGGCTGATATCAGCTCGGGTGGGATGCTGCTTCTCATGGGGTCATGGGCCGGGGTGGGCGGGGATCTGTGGTTCTGTGGTTCTGTCTTTTGCTGCAGTATCATGGCTCCTCTGCTGCTCATTGGTTTGGTTGCACCTGAGCTGTGGTGTTCCGACCAGGGCCATGGAACGTTCCCCAGCACAGACGGCAGCGTTTCCTGACACGGTTCCTCTGTACTCAGCCAGAGTGTATGTGTACGTGTATGTGTGTGTGTGTGTGTGTGTGTATGTGTGTGTGTGTATTATTAATAAAGCACTTTTCATACATTTCATATGTATGAAAAGTGCTTTATTAATAAAGTTTGATTTATTGATTGATTGATTCTTTGCATCCTGTTACACTGGTATAATCCAAGTGTAAATGAAATAAAAGAATGGCTCATCACAAGTGATTCGTCAGAATCATGAGTCCAAGTTCTGTTTTCATGTTATGTTACACCTCTGGTTTTATATAAAGGAAATGAACAGACAACATTAATAAGCCAATATGGGTTGGGGGTAGAATGAACAGAGGCAGCAAACAAGACCTACTTTGCAAGGCAAATGTTTTGCAGCCAGCAGCCATGCCTATGTAAAGTCTATTTTGTCAACAATTAATCTGTTCGGGTGATTCGTGCCATCGTCAATGCTGCCATTCAGTGCTTTAATGTCTATTCAAGCAGAGACAGGTACGACTTGGGTCGTAATAGGTATAGGTCATACTTTACTACTAAGTTTTAGTTCTTAGGAAAAGCAGCACTTTGGAACGATACTTATATGCTTTAGTGTTCTTCATGTTGTAGATGTGAATGGATCACACGTCCTTGAAATATAACACCATCAAATAAACATGGCACAACCAAACTGGATGACTTGGGTTTTGTTGGTGGGTCTTCTGTGGCTTTCTCCAATTTGTACAGGTAAGTACACAAAATCTCAAAGTTATAAAGCAACCGTTGTATCTCTGTTGAACTTAGAGTATATTAGAGTATAGAATATAAAGTATAATATAAAGTATATAATATACATTCGAGTATAAAGTCTTTTTTTTGTGCCTTTATTTTCTTGACCTTTATTTGATAGTACAGTAGAGACAGACAAGAAGGTGGGATGCAGAGAGAAAGGGAATGACTGGCATTAAAGATGCAAGATTCAAACACACACACAAACACACACACACACACACACACACACACATATATATATATATATATATATTATATATGTGTGTGTGTGTGTGAGTGTGTGATATAATTGTGTTACTTTTTTTTCCTCCTCCAGGAGCAAAGGAAAATCCTTGGGATAATATCAAACAATGTTTCAAAAAGAGAAATGATCACACAAACGTAATTGTTCCTGATAACTTCGATGGCTTCATCAAAACATTTTCACGTATGTATGTCAGTTTTTGTTATTTATTACCTGTCGTTTTCATATTAGCAGTGATGGGTGAAGTAGCCTTCTCCGAAAGATTAAAAGTAAAAACACTGTCAGTTTGTCATTTTCTATACCCGCTTATTTATCATTAGGGGTGTCTGCTAAAGAAAATCCCAGCAGATCACAGGGGGATGAAGACAAAGGTAGGGAACCTGTGACCTTCTTGCTGTGAGGCAACAGTGAAAATATATATTATAAGAAAAATATATTAAAATCTGAAAACTTGAAAAGTAACTAAAGCTGGCAGATAAATGTACTATATTATAAATATATTGGAGTAAAAAGTACAATATTTCCCTCTGAAATGTAGTTGAGTGGAAGTACAAGGTAGCATTGAATGGCTCAAATAAAGCCTACCTCAAAATTGTACAAAGTTGTACTGAAGTACAGCTTGAGTAAATGTAGTTAAATAAAAAGTAGTAGGTAAGATGCATGCATACACATATTATTATATTTTTAGGAAATTATTAGGGGCTATGTGACACTAAAAGGAAATGCATTCTTTACCTCTCAGAATATATAAACCATTGGATTCAAAACTTCACGAGTACATTACATTGCATAATATTTCTACAGAAGAATGCAAGTCTTCCACGTGAGTAGGACTTTAAAATGGGAATTTTTAAGACCGAGATCAACATTTAAACAAAATAAAAATACCACAGTATTTTTTTTTCATTAACAGAACCCAGAACCAGAAATTGGAAAAAGTGGCCTGACATAAATATCACGCCTGATTCTCTTCTACTGTACATTTCAAAGTGGCATACAAATAAAAAAAAACGCCTGTGTGTGCTGAATGGCACACATGTGAAAGGTAATATTACATAACTACATTTACCAGTTAAATTTCATTTTTCAATGGTGTGTGCCACAAAATAACATTGTGTTCACCTACAGTGGACACTGTAGACGCGATGGTGAAGGAAAAAAGTGACGGCATTCCAGGCAAGTGCATTTTTTTTTACAGTTCAGTCGAAGAGAACCTGGCTGCAGCACCATGGTGACGACCACTGTAATGGTCGTCTGTAGAAAGGAAGTCAGTGTACATCTTGTATCCTTTCAAATCAAGAGTAGTATTCACCCCCTACAAACTTTATTTAAATGACAAAATTCTGATAAAATAAATAAATAATTAAATCTGAATTAAACAATTTATATTTTAGGAATTTTACTATTCATTTTTTGCATTTAATTTTTTTTATTTTTTTTATTTTTTTTTACCTCTTCCAGGTATAGTTATTTAATAATATCAAAGAAACATTGAGACAATGTAAAAATAATGTTCAATCTTCTAGCTCTGCCTCACTAAGTCTATGTTGGCCTGTATTTATTTTTTTTCCAGGAGAATCTTCCCAGTTTATGTGTTTCTGGACAAATACTGTGTGTATAAATTCGACCTATAACGAAGACTTCTGCAAAACTAAGAGTGAGCGCCCTTTAGATTAAAGCAACACAAAATGCCTGTGTGAATGTTTCTGAACCTCATTAAAATATATTCCATCAAATCTTTTACTGACAGAAAAAGAAGGTCTACAGATCAACAACAACTACATGCTCAACTTAACAGGAACAGACCCAGTCTGCAGCAACTGTAGACGTCCAGTGCAAGAGGCAGATGAAAAAATTACTATGGATACTCAAATCAAAGATGGAGAAATGGATGCTGCTGAAGCTGTGTAAGATGCACTGTATTAAATTAATAAATGAAGGAATTTTGGGGAAACAGCTAGCATGGCTCTATCCAGAGTTAAAACAAAAGACACTGTTGTTTTCTGGAAATAGTTACAGAACATTACTTGCAGTAAAACCACAATATCTCACATATTCCATTTGTGTATTAAGTATAATACAACATATTGACAAGTGAACTTTAAAGGTGCCGTATGGTTGTATTGGTTTTTTTTGTTTACAGAGCTAGGCTAGCTGTTTCTCTATGCAATGCTAACCTGCTCCAGCTACATATTTACTGCACAGATACGAGTGTGCTAGCAATCTTCTCATCAAGTTTCACCATAAAGAACCAAATTCCAAAATGTCAAACTAATCCTTTAAACATAATCTATTTATCTATCTATTCTTCCACCTGTCAACAGTAACATCATGAGCAAAATGGTCAAACTCGCTACTCAGATCAACACAACTTCAGCTGCTTTGTCTGCAGGAGAAGCCACGGGTATCTTACTGACACAAACGGAGGTTGTAGACGAAGTGTCCTTTGCTTATTCATCTCCCAATGACAGCATAAATGTGGGTGCATTACTTTTATTTGACCATCCTACGATACTAATTTATATACTAAGTTTTTTTGGATGTGATAAGACGTCTCAGATTTCCTTAATCATGTGTTACTTTAAGCCTTAAGGAGTTATATAAAATTCACAATTCACTGCAATTCAAGAAAGCTCCGGATTGCTGCTTGTACAAAGTACAAAGTAGCCTAGAGCTGAGCTAAGGCTGACAGAAAGCTACTAGAAATTGGACCCGGTGTTAGCATTCCAGGAAATGTCAAAGGAAACCAAAGGAAAAGGCTTACACCTTTAAAAACAAATATTAATTTCCTGTATTTTATTTGAACTAAGTTAAAGTTAATAGTTTCATTTTTTTTTCTATTTTGAATGTGATGCACTAAATAATTTGGACAACAAACTTGTTGGACTCTTTCCTGCAGATTATAGAAGACAAAGATTATCTGAATGGGTTTTTAAGATCTGTAACAGTGCCGAAAGAAGCTTTTGAAAAAGTTATCAGTATGAATGTGAGCGTACCATTTGCAGCTCTTTTCAGATTCAACAATATGTCTACGGTAAGAAAAAAAACCCCTACAATTTCACCTTCACTGATACATCTGACATATATGATCATTTGTACCACTATGTAGTTTTTGCATTTTTCCAGGATGCGTTGAACTGCACTGTTTTAGGCAATGAAATTGTAGCGGTTGAAATGGGAGCTGCTATCGCCAATCTCACAGACAAAATATCCATCATATTTCGGAACTTGACATATGTAAGTTGAAAAGAAGTGCAGTGTAAAATGTGTATCGTTTGTATTTCTTTATCACCCAAGAGCATATTTTCAATGCAGTTATTTTGCTTCATTTGCAGACAGGAATCCCAAGTTGTCATTCATGGAACGGTGAAGGTATCTACTAATTTGCATGCTCATGTACAGTAAGACACTGTGTCAGTACAACCAGTGGTAGTGAAGTACTCAGATACTGTACATAAGTAAAAGTACCAACATAGCAATGTAAAAATACTCCAAATATAAGGAAAGTCATGCAAGTTTTAACAGCAAAAAGTACTTATATAAGGTATAAAAATATAAGTAGTGGTTTGGTCCCTCTAACTTATATATTATTTAATATGACAGTCATATGAAATGTTTAATGGGAGAGAAAAAAGAAAAGAATCTAATCTTTGATTCTTTTTTTTTCCTTTGTGAAATATTGGATTTTGAATTTATTGTTTGAATGTTTGGACTTTTATTCACCTTCATCCCCATCCTGATTTCAATATTTTTACTTTGAGATTTCAAAGAATTGTAAAAGGGAGTTGTGAACCACTTTGAAATGAATGGATCTATGAATCATGATTTATGATCGCAGGAGGGAGGCCAAATTGGACGGATGATGGATGTGAGACGATACAAAAAGGAGACAGAATTTCATGCCGGTGTTCGCATTTGACATTTTTTGCTATCTTGTTGGTGTGTGTTTACTTTTTTACTATTTCGATATTTGCATACCCACTTTAGTTAAGTGCACTTCCCAGAATGACATTTTTTATTCACCACCACCAGTGACAATATCTGTAACTCAATGTTTAAAACCATTCATTTTTTCCTTCCCTTTGCAGTCTCCCCTTGATGAGCCCATCCCTAGTTCTGACTTGAAGACTCTCACCATGATATCCCAAATTGGCTGTGGCTTGTCCATGCTCTTCCTCAGCATAGCCCTGTTCATGCACTTCCTTATGAGGTAACGTATAACTTTAGCACTCCTCACAGAAGGCAAACAACTTCACAGAAAAAGACACACGCAGAAAGTAGACAATAAAAACAGACATGGACATATACAGTAAAATGACATACAAAGAAAGGAGACATTTAAATGGACATAAAAATAACAGTGAAATCACTTTACATTTGTTTGTATGTTCAGTTCCAATGCTGTGTCTATGGACGGGCTTACTATAAAGGTAGAAGAGAATCAAACAGACATTAGGTGCGGGCAGATGCAGTAGATTTGAGGGGAAAGCAAGTTGTAAAAAATATTTTATATTGTTTTATAGGTGCACATTATAAAAATAGTAGTATAGAGAATATACTATAACTTTCCAGAGCTCAAGGTGTTACCTCATAATACCTAGCTTGTCTGGCCAACAGACCAAAACCAAAGGGCAGCAACTCCTCTCACTTGAAAAGTTAAAACTAGTGCAATAAACTCATCAAATTTAGGGCGATTATGTCATCAATTGTTCATGAACTCCTGACCTACACGACCTCACAGTTAATTCATCTCCCCTCACAGGAAGACCAAGGCCGATAAGTCCACCAGGATCCTCATCCAGCTCATGTTGGCCATGCTCCTGCTTAACTTCACTTTCCTGATCAACCACTTTATAGCAGATGCTAAGAGCTCCGTGGGCTGCAAGATCATTGCGGCTCTCATGCACTACTTCATGTTGGCCACTTTCACTTGGTTCACTGTGCAGGCCTTGCACCTCTGCCTGCAGCTGTGGGGCAAAATTTCAATCCGTCACTACATACTCAAAGTCTCCATCACAAGTTGGGGTATGTTCACATTATTGCTTTATGTTTTTGAGTTTAACAAATAAAAAAAAATAGAACCCCTTTGAACTCATTGCTGTTTGCTTCCAGTACTTCCATGTGTAGTGGGAAGTGTCCTGCTCAGTATAGGAACATATGGTGAACAAATCATCCGCACGGATAACATTGACGATAATGTGGCCATGTAAGTTATGTCTGCATTTTCACATTCAACATTCTTTGCAATCTGGAATATATAGAGTAATTAAAATAAAGAATCATACAATTAGAACTACGCTTCCTTTCCTGACATACTATAATTTTCTGTTCCAAGGTGCTGGATAACAGAAACCTATGTCCACTACATTGTCAACATAGGCTACTACGCGTTGGTCTTCCTCTTCACCTTCACTACCTTGGTCATCTTAGTGACCTGGCTCGTTTGCCTCAAGAAAATCAAAGCAGTCAATGGACAAACAAAAAGAAATGGCAAAAGTATAATCACCATAGTGGGACTCTGTTACATGCTGGGCATCACATGGGGTTTTGCCTTCTTCTCCTATGGTGTGCTTCAGATCCCTTCATTCTACATTTTCACGATCCTGAATTCTGTCCAAGGTATCCAAAGGGATTTAATCTTGCAGTTTTGTAATCCTCTTTCCATTTCATTTATTACATTTAAATTTATTATTTTTTTTTATTTTAGTTTTGGCCATAGTGAAGTAATATTTTCAATGAAAGAAATTCTTGTATAATTTCCAAATTAACTGCATTTTAATCTGAAAGGCAAGCTGAAGATGCATATTCAACAGAAAGAGGATGGATGGCTATGAAAACAAAATTTAAATTATATATTTGTAGCTCTCCAGAGAGAACCTGGAGTGAAGACGTAAAACTATATTGAAATATGTGTTTACATTATTTATATATTGTTTATATAAAATTATAAGTAGGACTTGTTAAGGATATCAAAACTTCAAATAAAACCCAGGAAGAGTACAATAATAGGGCCTATAAAAATTGTCACACAACACTTAAATATGCAGCACATTTCAAAGTCTGATCTTGTCCTAAACACAATTGACTGTCTTTCTCTGTCAGGTTTCTTCCTGTTCATCTACTACCACAAGACCCGCCACCCAGGAGAGATGAGTGATGGCACGAAGGCATCCAGCACCAGCAACACTCTCAAAACCATTTTAGGCACTTCTGAGAATCCCTACACCATAGACTCAAATAACACATGGGTGGGGACCAAGAAATTTGAGCCATAAGCAAGTAGAAGGAATTTCAGTTTTAAGTGTACTGATGTGACATTGTAATATCAGTCTTACTTAGATGCTAAACTTAACAAATCCCTAAATGCTGTCAAAGAAAGCATTTTTACATTACATTTCCAAGACCCCCATGAGCTTTATAAATATATACATACACACACACACACACACACACACACACACTTATCTCATTTAAGTTCATGTTTTCCCTCATTGATGAACACACATCGCTCTATATTGACAGAAAAACACAAAATTGTTGAAATCTTTGCAACTTTATTATCAAAGAAAAACTGAAATATTACATGGCCTCCTCTGCCATTCCTCTTTGTAGATCCTGTCCAGTTGTGTCAGGTTTGATGGTGAACGTTGGTGAACAGCCATTTTCAGGTTTCTCCTGTTGTTCTCCAGAGTTGTTCTGAAGCTGCTTTTGATTCATTATTAGTCTCTACGGTTCACATTAACACGTCTTTGTTTTCACTCAGGTCTGAACAGCACAGGGCGCAACACACAATGCTACTTGGTCTGTGCTAAACACTGGTTGAGGATATTGAATTATTTGCACGCCGGAATTCTGGCACGGCACCACAATACTTTAATCCCTGCAATCGGTATAATCAAACACAGCCAGATGCCAAAGAAGGTGTAGGACCATCTCAAGGATGATCAGAAGAAATGAACAGCATCCTGGTTAAAGAGTGTCACAGTATAGGGGCAGAATACTTGGTTTTTCTTTTTTATTAAATCTGCAAATATATATATATATATACACACACACATATATACACACATATATATATACATATATATATATACACATATATATATATACACAAACAGATCAGGATACAATAAGGAAAAGGGAATCATTTATTAAGTTTTATTCATACCAACACTAAAAACACACAATTTATACAGTTTTAACTCATTTTAATTGGAGGAATTATTATATACTTAAAGTAAGAGCGCTTCTGCTTCATTGAGAGCTTTTTCCATTTCAGCAGCCTCCAGGGAAAAGTTCTCCCTTTCCTGCAGCATAAGTTCCCGCGCTTTAGTAAGCTCTGTTATTGTTGTCTGGAGTCCCTAAAAGTGTGGAGGATCAGGGGCATTATAAATACGCTTAAATCAACTACAACAAACAATGTAATGGCATAGGTTTTTTTTGTTTTGTTTTTTTAGATATGGGAACTGCTTCAGAAATTTCAGCCAGTTTGACTCACCTCTAGATGAGAACGCTGCTGTGATGCAAGGTCACCAAAGGCCTTTAATTCGTTCAGCAGGTCTGTAGAGACACTCTGAAACAGATAAAGATGAGTTTTTCCAGGTGTCATTATCTGTAATAGCTTGCAACCGTTAATGTGTAGCATGCAAGTAGAGAATTAATTTGAATTATTTTATACATAACACTTTTTGTTCACTTTTTAATGTGTAGTTGTGTGATGTAGGACGATTAATTGCATGTTTCTTGATTTCAATTATTGCCAGTGTGAGTTTAATGCAAATGCACTTCTGTGTGATAAAGCATAATGACAAATAGTATGTGTCTTAATATATCAACATGGGTGTGGATAAAATAAAATATATACCATTACTTCCTGTCTTTGGTCTTCATTTTGTTGTGCAGCTTCTCCAACTCGTTCTCCTAAAACTAAATATCAAAGATGCTCATTTCTATCAAGTCACAATCACAATAATGTATATAGAATACATTTTAAAATCAGGAATGCACATTCACCTGGGTCTATTTTCTCAGCAACCAGGAGTACATAACAGTCCTTCAGTTTTTTCTGGACCTCTGCATTCTCCTTTTCCATGGCATTGAACTGCAGCTCCAAATCCGCTGCTCTTTGCTGCAAAACAATAATGACTTGTAAAGTGAGTTGTGTATTCAAAAGAACATCCGAGTATAATTACAGGAACTAAATTGTGTTATAAGCCTATGAGATAAACAAATTTGCCTTCTTCACCTGTGTTTCAGTGAGATTTTTCTGCAGCTCCTCGTTGGCAGCCATCAAATTCTGATTTTGCTCCTTGAGCTCGGCCTGCTGATCATACCTTGTTGAGACCCTATGGAGAGATGCAACATAAATTTGCTGAAACATGAATTAGCCTGCAATATCTTCAGGAAATATAATATTATGTGTGACTTACCCTTTGTAACCTTTAGAAGCTGCATTTTTCCTGGAACACAAAACAGAAACAAACCAATTGAATTGAACTGAGTAGCTTCGAGGTGCTTTACACCAAAGAACTCCAAAGATATGAAAGGAAATGATGTGACACACTAGTTTGTTCAGGCTCTTATATAAGTGTGTCAATACATAACAATGATACATTTCCTGTTATTGAAGCATCTTCACCCAATTAACGACTCCCTTAACTAAAACAGTATACACACACACACACACACACACACACACATATATATATACACACACACACACACATATATATATATATAATGAGAATTCAACATTTCTCACCTCGGTATGTTTTCTTTCTGAGGTTTAAGGATACCATCTGCTCTTTGCGCAGCATTCGCTGCTGATACAGTTGTTGTTTTCTTTGTTTCTGCAGGAAATTGTGTACCTGGAAAACACAAAGGACTGTCACATCAGCCTTGTTTGAATGTGTTAATTTAAAACATTTGACGACCCCAGAAATAGCTAACTCTGCTTGCCTCTGGGAATTTTTGAAGACATGTTTCTTTCTGCAATGCCAGCAATGACAAAGGCACCTGTTATAGAGATATTTGTTTAAGTTGAGTGGCTTGAGTTACGCAGGACATAAAAATGAACAACTTTAAAATGCAGTTCGGTATATTTGTTTCGGTTCAGGACTTAACAGTAGGATTTATGTAGCTACACATTAAGCATTCAACATAACTGAATTATTCTAATATGTGTGACATTATTAAATAACATGATAATAGCGGACTTATTCCTACCTGGGTGCGTTATTGTGAGCTTCGTCAACAGTCAAAAAGGAGCAGTAAGATTTTTTTAAAAGTCCCGCCCTCTGTTTTCACTACCGGTCGGTTTACGTCATTTCCTGTCTAAAGAGAAGTTTTTGATAATGCTTGTCGTCAAAAGTTTACCATTCCTTAATTAATTCAAGCTTGAGGTATTATGTCAAATAATTTGTCGAGTTAACTTAGATGCAGTGACAAAAATAAGCAGTTATAGTGATATAGTTATAGGTAATCAGAGGACCCGACACAGGAAACCGTACTGCGCACGCGCGGAGGCGGCTAAATTCAAAATCGAAGACGTTAGCGTCGAGGCTCGTTGATGTTAAATGTAGGAGTGACATGGAAAAACATTTAAAGTAGAAAACAACTAATATCATACCCATATCCGCTGGAAAAAAACCGGATTTAATTCGTAACAACTACAAGGTATGCACAATATATTCATTTGGCGTTTAATTGATTCGTTTTGTTCACGCTTTGAACGGCTAGCTAACACAAATAAGCCAATAACATGATCAGCAAAGGTCAATATATACGTTAGTTTTTATGGCATTATTACATATGAATACGAAATGTTTTTTCTTTGTCAGAAGAGATTTTGGAGCAGAAAACTAGCGATTGTTGGGGGAAATTAATTTTCGTCCTTCAGCTTGTTACGTATTTTAAAGTATACGTACATTTAGTTAATTTATTGAACATACTGACTGAATAATTAATTGTTGTTTTAATGCTTCATGATACTAACCAGGCTACAGTTGCTTATGAAGATGAATGTTTTAGTTTATTTGTGGCATTATTTCACTATACTATAAGCAGGAATGCAAAAACAGCATTTCAATTATCTGCAATGATCCAAAGTTATGCTTTTACCAACACCATTTTGTTGAAATGACATAATATCTACTCGTTCTGGCCTTTTAAAAGTTCACCAAAATAGTAGAAATTGCCTCCACACCTTTTGTTTTTAAATGACAGCTTCTCTACAAGAAGAAAGTAAGATATTGGTTCAAGAAATCAATTCGAATTTGGGGCACTATTGTCTTTCCAAAACAACTTGGACTAAACAGTTGTTTAGTCCATACAAATGCTAGGAAATGGTGAAATATGTAGACTAATGTCCTTTAAAAGTTTAGGTTTCTCCTGGCAAACTGTCATAACCCAAAGATATTTAGTTAACTACCATCACAGACAAGTCTGTAAAAAGACAATTTGGATATTTTTATTTTATTTATGGCAATTCTTTATTAAATTAATCGCCATTCATGCTGAAGGACAATGAAAAGGACAATGAAAAGTTGATCTGTATGTATGAGAATAAATATTGTTTTCATATTTTCCTAGTTGAAAATGGAGTCCATGGATCCTGACAAGATTGAGTGAGTGAAACAGATTTTTTGAAAGAAAGTAATCATGTACCTTGTGCCTGAACCTCTAAATCATATTCTACATGTTACCTAAAGGCCCTCTTTATACCGAGCATTATTAAATGTCTTATGATATGCCTTCATTTACATTGCAGATAAATTCACCCAAGCTAAATACCTTGTTTCATGTTTTGTTTTACAGTGAAAACAGAAGATTCTCCAAAAGGCGTATTTCTTCAGTCAGTGCCACAGATGATTTTATGGACTAATATATGTTGCATATAGTATCTTTAACTTGTTTGTGAATAAGTCAATAACATGAACAGTGTCATCTGCAATTCATATTTTTCAGATTTTGAAAGCACCACAGAAATCAATCATAGTACCTGAGCCAGTGCAACATGAAAATACGGTAAATTTACTTGATACATGTTTATATAATATCTAAAATAGTGCAGATTTTTGGTAGTAGTTTTATTGAAATACATCATCCATGATATACTAATTAGTTAATAATAAAACTGAGAGGTAATCATTTTATTTCATTAAGGTGGAATTTACCCAACCAGTGGAAAAGAGGAAGTCAAAAAGAGTCAGTTTTGCCGCTGCCAACGATGTTCTTCTTTTTTCAAAGTGAGACACTTAAAATATCATATCAATCAATATCATTTTCATAATCCACAGAGACACTAATATTTCAACCTGATCAATGTTTTTGTCTTTACAGGGATGTGAAAAATGCCTCTCCTACCAGAAGTCATTTACAAGCGTTAATGACAACAAGTATGTAATGTAATAACAATGAAGTATGTCATTCTAATATTTTAAGTATCTTTCTAATATTTGTTCTGTGTTATTCCACAGCAACACCAACCACACAAAATAGGTAAGGTGACTTTTACATCAGATGACACATCTTAGTCATATAGTTTCATCATATATATTTTATTGTGTGCTTTCTTACATAAGGGTCCAGGTGGCGGTGACTGCAGATGGGACTCAAAAAATCACAGGTAGGGATATTAATATTTCCACAAACAACTATTACAAAGTGCTTACAATAGTTATTTTAGTGGAACATGGCTTTTAGTAAACTCGAGTCTCTAACTTCAGGAATGGAGACCCTATTGAAGGCTCCTCTACATGCCTTGCAACAAAGGGATATGGTGAGTTTGAAGTCACTTTGCTCTTCATCACTTTTTTGATTTTTATCACTATCACAACCATTTAAATGCTAAATTACATTGTTGTAAATGTGTGTATTATGTATATTAATGTTTCATTTCATGCACAACTAGATTTTAGTGAGCATTCATTGACATAAAATTACATATTTTCATCAGGTCAACTTTGACTCTGGGCATGGCTGCGGGGAGAAAACGGTGATGTTTTCTGAAGACGATGCATTCATGGATATGACCCACAGTCACAGTATAAACATTGCCAATAATTCAGAATTGCAGCAAAACAGAACAATTTTCTCAAGTGGAAAGAAAACAGCCATGTTCACTGCAGATGATACATCCATGGATATGACCCTTAATCATACAATGAACATGACCACTGGGTTAGAATCAAAATCCACAGGCAGAAACATGGATATCAGTCTGTCCTCAGTAGCACCTAGTTTAGATCGAGATTTTGAAAACTTCCTTGCGAGTCTTTCTAAGCCAAGTGGATCCAATGTTAATCCTACGATTACCAGAATGATACCTAGTGCCAGGGCCTCCTCTGACACCACTGTGGAGACAAACTGCTCCCTGGCCAAGATGAAAACACAGAGGGCGGACATGGATAAAGAAAATCAAGCTCCACCTTCTGCAATCTCTTCATCTGTAATGGGGATGTCACAGTTGAAACCCAGGAATATTTGTGAATCATCCTATAGAGGTGTTCCCCGCCCGGAAGATGACGAAAGCATGGAGATGACAGAAGATCAGACAGGCCGCATTCAGGAATTCGCTGATGAGGACGATCCTTTTCAGTGTCTTTTTCCAACACAAGAAATGTACTCGCGCTCTGACAGAGCGTTAAAGTCAGCAGAAAACTTGAAGACCTCAAAACAGCAGAGTACTAAACCACAGGAATCATCTGACCCAACAGGTACTGGAATTTCTATCTATCATCTAATTAAGACAGACAGGTTACTTTAGCATCTTATGCCTTGAGTTGACATGCATCAATATGTTTTAATATTATTTTATGACATATCTTCTGTTGTGTTTCCAGTTTGTGAAATAACTGTCTTGTACATGGCTTTTTAACATCTGTCCAACCTTTTTTTCCGTAGCAGTCACACCTGGAAATAGGTAAATTAATTTATACCCTCACTTGGTCTGCCCATTTAATACAATTTTCATTATATGTTGTTATTTCTTAATCATTTGAGTGGCTCATATTATTTCTCTCTTCTCTAAAGGGTCCAGAAGGTGATCAGTGAAGGAGGAAGCCAACAAATAACCGGTATGTTGGCAAATGAACCCTGCTGCAGCAAATTTATTCATAATTGAATGCTTTTTAAATTTCATTGATATATTTCAATTTCCAAATTTAGATATGACATCCTTGAAGAATCCTTCTCTATTTGCTTCTTGTCAAAGCATGGCAAAGGTGAGTTTTATTACTATTTCAACTTTGCTACTCAAATGAATTACCATTCCTTTTGACATTAACTGAATCTAATGACTTTTTTCTTCAGGAAAACTTTGGCACAAAAGATGAATGCAGAGAAAAAACGATAAGATTCTCAGCAGATGCTGCGTTCATGGATGTGACTCAGTGTCACACTGTCAACATTTCCAGTGGTCCTGTTGCACCTCAAGACATATGTCACAGTTCTAGAAAAATGGATCAACATTCATCTCTGGAAGAGAGAAGAGGTGCAGCTGAGAAGGCTTTCGATCCAGGATTTAAAAACTCCCTTGCAAGCCTTCCCAATCCTGCCAGAACGGTTCCAAACACTTTCGCATTCTCCAAAGAAACTGTCAACACAAACAGTTCTCTGGCCCAGCTGAAAACACAGAAGGCTGATGTTGGAAAAGAAAATTACTCCTTAAATACAACCAGGAACAGCAGGGAATCATCTAATGGAGGCACAATCTATCATGAAGATGACATGAGCATGTGCTTGACGGAAGTTCAGACAGGCCACATCATAGGAATGATGGGTACAGATGACTCTCTACAGTGTCTTTTTCCCACACAAGAAATGACCTACCCACAAAGTGGTAATCTGAGGAAAATGGAGGCCCCTTTGCAACAGCAGAGCAGAGAAAGACTGGGCTCATCAAACCTTAAAGGTACAGAAACCTCAAACATTACCTAAAATCTTTTCCTTTTTACTTGAATGAAATCCTGACTTAACAAAGGTGAGAGGTGTGACTAACCAAAATGAGACCTGGAGATAATTGTGAAAGTTAAATCCCTAACTAACAAAATGACTAATTTGGTTTAAAGGTTAAATCTTTTGGACCTTTTTTCTGGTATATGCTATAAAGGAACGGAATTGATAATAGTTATACTAAGAACAACTTCAGAAGTACCTTCATGTAGTTTAACGATTATTTTTAGATGCATTATTGCTTTTGTTCTAGCATAATTTGCTCTTCATTTATTTCCAATCTCCATATTTAGGTATGGAAACCTCATTGAAGTCTTCTTTGATGACCAATGTGGAAAGTAATCAAGTGAGTTCACCTATTCACTTCATTCTTTATTTTTTTTTGCAGAAGTAATTAATATAGCTTTTTTCCACACTTAAATTTGTGCATGATCGGTAAGTATATTTTATGAAGTTAATTAGTTTGATTGTCTCCCTCCAGGTCAAGTTTGACACTCAAGACAACTACAGAGAGAAAACCATAAGGTTCACTGCAAATGACGCAGCAATGGATGTGACCCAATGTCACACTGTAAACATTTCCACTGATATGGAACTGCAGTCACACCAAAATGTGGACTATCTACCTACTTATGGTGACAAAGCCATGAAGTTCACTGCAAATGATGCAGCAATGGATGTGACACAATGTCACACTGTCAATATTTCAACTGATTTGCAACTACGCTCACACCAAATAGTGGACTTTTTACCTACTGGAGGAGAGAAGACAATGAGATTCACTGAAGATGATGCAGTGATGGATGTGACACAAAGTCACACTGTAAACATCGCCACTGATTTGAAACCACAGTTGCACAAAAAGGTGGCCTCTCTTCCTGTTTGTGGTGAAAAAACAGTGAGGTTTAATACAAATGATGCAGCGATGGATGTGACACAAAGTCACACTGTCAACATTTCAACTGATTTGCAGCTACAGTCACTCCAAAATGTAGACTTTTTACCTACTGGGGGAGAGAAGACAATGAGGTTCACTGCAGATG
Source organism: Lepturacanthus savala (assembly GCA_030544235.1). Classification (NCBI taxonomy): domain Eukaryota; kingdom Metazoa; phylum Chordata; class Actinopteri; order Scombriformes; family Trichiuridae; genus Lepturacanthus; species Lepturacanthus savala. The sequence goes on from CM060477.1 coordinate 15,828,293, forward strand.
ATGCATTGATGGATGTGACACAAAGTCACACTGTAAACATTGCCACTGATTTGAAACCACAGTTGCACCACAAGGTGGTCCGTCTTCCTGCTTGTGGTGAAAAAACAGTGAGGTTCACAGCAAATGACGCAGCAATGGATGTGACACAAAGTCACACTGTCAATATTTCAACTGATTTGAAGCTACAGTCACACCAAAATGTGGACTATTTACCTACTGGAGGAGAGAAGACAATGAGGTTCACTGCAGATGATGCAGTGATGGATGTGACACAAAGTCACACTGTAAACATCGCCACTGATTTGAAACCACAGTTGCACAAAAAGGTGGCCTCTCTTCCTGTTTGTGGTGAAAAAACAGTGAGGTTTAATACAAATGATGCAGCGATGGATGTGACACAAAGTCACACTGTCAATATTTCAACTGATTTGCAGCTACAGTCACACCAAATAGTGGACTTTTTACCTACCGGTGGAGAGAAAACAACGAGGTTCACTGCAGATGATGCATTGATGGATGTGACACAAAGTCACACTGTAAACATTGCTACCGATTTGAAACCACAGTTGCACCAAAAGGTGGCCCCTCTTCCTGCTTGTGCTGAAAAAACAGTGAAGTTTACAGCAAATGATGCAGCGATGGATGTGACACAAAGTCAAACTGTAAACATCGCCACCGAATTGGAACTGTCACACCAAAATGTGGACTTTTTACCTACAGGAGGAGAGAAGACCATGACGTTCACTGCAAATGCTGCAGCAATGGATATGACCCAGTCCATCACTGTAAATATTGCCAATAATTTGGTATCAGATTCTATTACTTTGCAGAAACAAGGTCCTAACGTTATATCTACCAATGAAGATTTACCTTTAACTGTAAAGCAGATCGATGAGACCTCAAGCTTACTCAGGAACACATCTTCATCAGCACTCAGTCTGGATCCAAGCGTTAATGCCCTGTCCAAGTTGATCAGCCCCTGTACTAATCCCACGATACCCAAAGCAGTGGCAACATCCTTTCAAGAAATTGTTGATCCAAACAGCTTTCTGGGGCAGCTTAAAACACAAGATAATGTGAACTATGAAAACAAAGTTCCAAGTGTTGTTTCAGAGATGATGCAGAAATCCGGTAATGAAACAAAGAAGAATGATGAATTATCTTATGCAGACCATTCCGAGGATGTAAGCATGGATATAACGGAGGCTCAAATAGCACATGTTTTGGGAGAGACATGTACAGATGAGCCCCCTCAATGTCTTTCTTCCACACAAGACTCACATGCCAGTTTTGACCATTTGAAAGACACTGATATAACTTCACAACAGTGCAAAGAAGCACTGGGACCATCCAACAATGTTGGTGTGGAAATCAGAAATCCTCCAGATTCTCTTGACCAAAATGAAACCGAGACCAGAATCAAACCTGAACCAAGAAGTGACACGAGTCCTTTATCAAAGAAGTTGGGAAATTCTCCCAGTGCTGTTGACCATGATGTTGATGCACTTCCTTCACGCAAGTCTAGAAGAAAGAGCCTAGCTGATTTTCAGTCAAAAATAAGGCGTTTGAGCCACATGATAAATAATCATCCTGATACTATTGCCATGGAGAGTTGCACTGCACCTTTGCCTCAGTTTGACCAGGACTTGGACAAAACCAAATCCCTACCTGTGGAACCTGAACCTAAACTTGAAATGGGTTTGGTGAACACAGAGGAAAACACACAAGCTCTATGTCCTCCACAAGTAGAGCAACCATCAACGACTACAACTCCTTTTAAGTTGAAGACTAAACAACTTATGTCAAGACTCTCAATGGGAGGATTTAAGCCGAAACTTCCCCAAAGAAGCAAAACCCCAAAGAAGGTGGAGTCAGGTTATGTGAATTCCATGGGAGAACATACAAGGACAATAACCATTAATGTTCCAAATCGACTGAGCAACTTTGACCATGATGGGAGTGATATCAATGATGAAGAGCTTGGGAGCTTCGAAGATTTATCAGAATCTCTGGAATCAAGTCCTGAGAAAGCCACAGACAAAGTGAGTCCTTCCCAGGAGTTCAACATGGAGGAACTATGTGAAGAGGACTTTTTACGTGCGATTCATGAAGAGGAGAGGCTTCTGCCAGGAGGTGACACAGAGAATGAGAAGAAAATGACCTCTTCAATTGAGACAGGCATTGACAATGTTGAAATGGTAAGTCAAATTACTGCTAGTTCTCTCTGACTTTTATAACCATTATTTATTTACCCCAATGGTATTAAAAATGGGTTTATATAGGAGGCATAACTTCCTTATAATAAAGTATACATTTTATGGTTAACTGTTTTGATATGTTTGGTATAATGTACATTTCGACTGCTCTCATTTCACCAATACAAAAACATAGTTATGTCATAGTCACCACTCTGCTATTGCATTCTGCAATTTATTCACTTTCCTGTTGACATTTGGTAATTGTCTAAATTTTCTTTCAAAAAAGCACATCTCTGATATTTCACATAAACTGTTTTACCTTTATCTATGGCAACAACTACTTCTCTAAAGAGTTAAAAGTGCTGGACTGAGAGTTTACTATGCAGCAAAATAAGGGCTAAGCTCAGGGTGGCTGATGTGTTGGTTTCCTCGAAATAAATTAAATTGATGGTCACTTTTTTATCTTTTCTTTTCAGATATTTATCTCTTTTGTTTTTACATTTTTCTCTTTTGTTTTATTTCTTGCCAGGGATTAAAGTCTCATGTTACAGAGTGTGATGGTAACATTTCTGCAGCTCCAAACATGAATACACAGACTATAGATTCCTCCAACAGTACCAACACAGCCACCATCAGATGTGATGCTACATTTGAGTCCAGTAAGTTCATATGGTTTCACATAATGTAGTTTGAGATCATGCTCTGCATAGATGTGTTAAATATCTCTCTTTTTGTACAGCTTTAAAACAAAGCCTGTTTGAATCCCAATTTGAAGACTATACCAGTGATATACAGAAGGTATGTTTTTGTATGTTTTTAAACATCTTTCAAATATTTTTTTCATGTCATTTATTTTTATTTAATTTCAATATTTTGATTACAGAAGTTGGATCTCAGCACCATTACAGTGTTGGAGTTCTTTAAACTCTTCAACATAGACTTTGTCATCCATAACGTACGGCAAAGCGTGCTGCCTGGGAGAGTAGGTTCACATCAGTTTATATTCATAATATATAAATTATATATATATATATATATATATAAAAAAAAATGGAGCAACATTTCCTGATGTGACTGTTTATTTTGTTTTTGCAGCTTTTGTCCGACACTGACCGCACCCCATTGGATGTATTGAAAGACAGGCACATTATTCATCCTAAACAGATGGTCTATGAGGCAGATGTCCTGAAACTCACAGAACAGGTGGAAAAGTATGTACCTGCAATTGCTTAATTCTATTTTTACAAAAAAGAAAACATTCATCCAGTATTTTGTCACATTAACTACTCATCTGACATTGACTACTTCCATCAGGAGTGGAGAGAGTTTAATGTCTCATTATTAACATGTTACTCCATGATGCTTGTGACGTTCGTTCAGAAAGGTCTTAGATGCTGTTGTGTAAAGTAATGTGTAACAGATCACTGGAAGATGATTCCTATTGCAACAGGAAGATGAAAGACATGCCTGTCTTTCTGTTTCTGTTCCAGGTTAGCGCTCCGGATGCAGGATCTAGACAAACCTCTGAAGACCATCAATAGATCTTTGTGGGAAGAGTTGAGGAATTTTTCAGAGGAGGAGGTATTGAAGCATAGTTAATTTTCATTCTGAAACTGGAATTAGTTTCCTCTGTTATGGTAATGTTCAAATGAAAACTACTAGTCATATTTGCACTTTGAAAGGACTACTTCTCTCAGTGCACAAAAGCTGAGGCAACAACCCAACCCAACATTTCATCTAAACAATCACTCCAAGTTTCCTGATTTCTCCACACCCTCAAGCATTTATTTCTGTTGTTCAGTTTGCAGGAAATGGTGCAAATTTAATTCCGATGTAGCTGTACTTGCAACAACCACACAGTTGTCCTGATTCCCCTCCTAAATGGAATTAGATCTATTTGCTTTGCTTTACACCCAGTTTCTGAGGAGCATTTCTCAGATATCTGTGACCACCAGCAAGCCATACAAGCCCTTTTAACAGTTCAAGCCATGTTTTAATTTTCCCTTTTTCTACATTTTTGTATTATATCCTTATGAGTAGATGTGTTGAGTGTGTTTTTTTCTTAAATTAGAATTGTTGGTGCCTGTTTTATCTTTTGCATTTTGTACAACTAATGGAAATACTACGAATTTGTCATACTAATGTATTCCTAACCCTAATTGCATGTGTTTGAATCTTCAGTTCAAATTGTTTGGTGCAAAACTGAAAGAGAGAAACAACTACTTCAGAAAGACGAGCAAAGTTCAGTCTCATGAAATGAAGGAAGTCCTGTACTCAAATCGCCTTCAGGCTACCCGGGTAAGAAGTGAAGAATTGAAATACTGGGTTGTAGTATTTAGCACTGAGAAAACGTTTCTCCTCTCCCTTTTCTCTTGGTTCCAAGCATCATTAGTTTTTTTGTGTTGGATGAGTGAGTGAATAGCTCTGTGAAATCAGGAGAGAAAAGCTAATTTAATCCCAATCCAAACACATGAATCAATCATTTAAACTCTCTTAAAGATCTGTTGTCTGTCTGTGTGTAAAAGTAAGTGACCTTTTTCGGGTTTTTTTCAGGAGGAGCAACAGAAGTTGAAGGCAACAATCAGAGAAGCAGATGAAATGCTAAAAAGTCTGGATGACTGTATTCTTGAATTAGAAACAGGTTAGAATAAATTGACTGAATAAACCATTACAGCAAACCAGATTGTCAATGTAGACGTACAGTATTTCTACAGGTTACATCAACATCTAATTGTGTTTTTTTGTTTTTCAGAACTTGCGGTGGTTGAAGAGAAAGGCACTGATGGCAAACAAAGCCTGAAATCATATCAGGAAGGTAACTCATGATATCATTTTTTACGTATGTTTTTTATGTCCTTGAATGGTGTAATAAGATAAGTAATGGAGTTATTTTTCCAACAGAATTGAAGCAAATCACAGAGACGTTGGCTGATCAGGACAGGTCTGTTTTGAATATAAATAAGTAACTTTTCTATAGAGAGTTTTACAAAAATAGAGATTATTGCCTCTAGATAATATAACTGTGATATTTGGATACTTAACGCAAAATAATCGCATAAAGGTTTTTTTGCTTTATATATCTTTTCCATTTTATTTGCATCGCCACAGACAAATAGCTGAACTGCAGCTGAAGAAGGAGCAGGATTCAAGTAAACTGAAAAGACTGAAAGCTGAGACGAAGAACCTCGAGAGTCACATCGACATGCTCCATATGTTAGTTTCTATGTTCAGATTTTCATTCACATATATATCAATTGTTAATAAACAAGGCCCATTATCTATTTTTTTCTCCGGAGTCTTCATTAGTTTTGTAGTTTATAGATTGTTAAAAATTTGTATGCAAGTATATCAGAGTGATTCATTTTCTGTTAATTCCTTTTCTCAGGCTGAATGAATGGAGGTTTGGTGAGAGGAAGGGTAACTGCACAGTCTACACTTTCCTCTATGGAACCTTGCATCTACAGTTGGTGTATAAAAACTCCAATGGTGAGATTATTTTTTTATTCTTAAACACACAAGCGTAAGTAAGCAGTGTATTGTTTTTAACAGTGGACATGCCATCACAATTTATTATTTATATTATATTTGCTGCCTATCTGTCTCTTAACAGTATTTAAAACCGTATAGTATTTTTATTTACAGTAAAATTCAAATCATCTTTAACTTTATATTTGTTTTTGAAGGAAATGATGTTGAGAATGAGACTGACCGGGAAATATCAAACATCGCTTTCAAATTTCAACTTGATGGTGAGGAAATGATATTAGAACTAGCATTTGATGTCATTGTCTCTAAATCTGTTATGTGTGCCTCCGTTTGTACAGGTTCAGGTCTTGACTTGTCTGTTATTCATCTATTCACCTCTGACAGCACTGCAAATGAATATTTACCTGTTTGTCCGAATATAAGAAGATCTTTTATTGTTAAGATAATAATATTTGAAAAAGTAGGTGACATCCTATTTTTGGAGGACTAGACAATTTTGTGTTCACATGATCAAAAATCCCTCTTGAGTGTGAAGCTGGCTCCTACAGAATTTTGCATTCTGAGTTGTTAGGAGCTTTAGTGTTGATGGGCTAGTGAGTGTTTCCATGTCTGTTTAGTGAGTCTGTTAGCACTACAAGTGTTTTGTTGGCTTAACCTGCAGGAGTTTCTTATGGATCGTCTGGCATGTCTTTCTAGTGGGGGAAATTAATCAATGAGAAATGAAAATGATTATAAACACTCTGCCCGTGTCTTCACTGAAAGAACAAGCATGTCAAGTCAAAGAGCCAAAATGTATCGCTGTCAAAGGTGTGAAGACCTCAAAAAATGCTGGAGAAAATCTGTTAAAAGTTCCCAACAACCAATAGAGAAGAGAGACTCTTTAACTAAGCCACACAAATGTGGGATTTCTGTTCTGCTAGTGTAGCATTGAAGCATTTCACTATATCGAGGGGAAAAGCTTCAAGGATGAGGACTAGCTTCTCTTTGGATTTGAATTGTTGGGTAAACTTTCCCAACATCATGATTCTAAACGTGTACTGTAAAAAGTATTTTTTGTATAATTTTTTAAATATAAAACATATTATTCTGGCCAATATTACTCTAATTGTCTTTATACATAATGAAAATGTTTAGGCACAGTCAAAACAAAGCTTGTTGATATCAGGTGATGTATTTGTATTCTGAGCATGGGGAACATGCTGTTAACATTACTGTTTTAAAAAAAAAACTAAAAGCACATTTTCTCTTCTGACCAGATGAGATGTCACAGGGCCATGCCCGTCTTGTTCACAAACTGCTCTCTCAGTACATCGAGGGAGAAACTGCCTGGGTGGAAAAGTATCCAACTCACAGACATGTTCAAAAGGTAGGTGTGGATGATGATTAAAGTAAGATTCAGACTTGGGTTTAAGTCAAAAATTAAGTCTTTAGTAATGATTTTGTCATGGTTGCACAGATGAGTTGCAGTGAGCTATTTTATTTTCTTTTGTCTCCAGCTGCTCCATGACGTGAGCTTGGTAGTGAGTCACTGTCGTCTGCTGGGAGAGGAGCTGCGGCTGCTGAAAATGTGGGGCGGTCTCAGACTTGATATCGTGGACATCAGCTGTGTGGACACTCAGTAAGAAATACTCAAATACAGTTTTGAATACCCTAACATAAGAAAATAGTCTGAAAGTCTTCTGTAGGATTTGTGATCATTTAATCTTTTGCACCAGCAGCAAACATTTAAAACCGTATGAGCTGCTTCTACTAGCAGGCTGATTTCCAAAATGGCTTAAAATTCCATTTTGTCTTGACTTTTAAGCATAATGTTCTAGTTTGTATCTAGAAAGCTGCATGGTCAATCGTAAACTAGTTCAGAAAAGCTACATAATTCAACATCCTCTTCTTATTCCATATTCTTATTCCAGAGTACGGATTCTCTTCAGCAGCCTCAAGACATTTTCCAAGTTTGAGGTTATCTTCTCTGCCAGTTTGTCCGAGCACCTCTATGTCCTAAAAGTGCACAGCTTCAAAGGCATAATTGGAAACACGACGTAAGTATTAAGTATTGAATACATTTAGTACTGATAAAGATAGAACTATCTCTGTTCTCCAGTGGAGGCATATGCACTTTTAAACACATTTAGCAGCAATATTGTGGTAGCACAACAATATTAAAGCTGATATTTAGACTACCAAGAGCAAGGGAAAACAAAAAACACCAAAGTAACGTAAAAAAAAATAACTTTCTTCCTTTCCTTTAATGTGCAGGATCCAACAGATCGAAGAGATCCTGGCGTCATTCAGTCCAACCAGAAACCTCTTGACAAAGATTGTCAAGAAGATTCATGAAACTCTACTTTGTTGAGACTAAAAAGAACCAGTACCACTCCATCTCTTTTGTACAGTTTTGATGTTAAAAAGATCAACATTTTAAATTCTATTGATGGACTTTTTGCTGTAAAAAATGGTGTACATGTGTTTTGTCCTGAGTGTGCAGGAAGTAATGCCTTTTCACTGTATTTTGTGTCTTTGAAGTACAACTGCACTTGATAAGCATTTACTTCCTATAGTGGTATATATTATAGTAAATAATAACTGATTACATTGTGTTAATGGTATTGTAATGTTCCAAAATGGCCAACAAAGCACCATAAATGTTAATCAAACTGCCTGAATACAAGGGATGTGATTAGTTTGCCATAATAAAGGTTTCTTTGTATAATATTTGTGCATTTACTCTGGTGATAAGCCAGTGATGGAAGTTTCTCACTCATCACTGGCTTTTGTTCAACATGTAGAACAAGGAATAGGTTCACGCATAATCAATAATGAAAAGCAATTTGCAGAATGTAAAATCAAAACATCAATAAGGTGCTTGTGGTAAGTTTAACCGATGAAATCCAGAAGACCCACTGATTTATCGAGTTTCAGAACATTTATAATGATTGAGTGAAATGGTTTGTTTTGATCAATTTCCACTTTTCACTATTTTATCTTTCCCTGTCTGCATATTATCCCTCATCTGGAAAATGCAACGCAAGTTATCTACCTTTGACACTTACCATATTTACACTAATCCCTTGACACTTCACTTATTGATCCCTATATTTCTTGAGAAAGTTTGTTTATATTTCAAACATCATGGATCCAATTCCATGATGGGCGACACATTTTAAAAAGCCTTTTCTCACGTGATATAATGGTTAAAATGAACCAGTTGTCAGGAAGCCCTATGCACGGATTACCGTGTTGAATAATTTAGTTTTTTAGAAAGATGTGTATTTCTCATCTATTCACAGTGATGAAACCATTTAAACCTGTAAATTAAACATTTAAATGTATCTTGACTGTTCTTGCTGTATCTTATTCAGGCTTGTGGGGGCGCTATAAGCCTATAAAACTTATGAAAAAATGTTTCCTTCTATTAAGTGCTTCTATAAAGCAATACTTGTTTGTCATAGATTATGGTTATTATGTGTGTTCATATATCGTGTAGATATGTATAAGAATGTTTTTTGTGTTTTTACTGACAATATTTTGCCCTGTTTTGTCCTTCAAATGTCTGGTTTTGGATTCATCTCCAATGCATTTTCTTTAAATCACTTGGATTTCAACCATTTCTAATATATTTTAAAGGCTCAGATAGGATCATAATGTATACCCTCAATATTTACCCGACAAGAGCTGCACAAAGGAGAATTAATTCACGCAGGTTCCCTGCTTCTTTAGTATTATTTAGCTGCAGAAAAGCAGATGTGAGCTCTTGCATGATCTTGCTGCTGTCCCCTGCCCACTGGCAACTGTTAAGACATGACTGACATGGACAGTGTCCAGGGGTCGTTTGAAAAGGTCAAACAGCCAGAGACAAGCCTCTGAGAGGGTGGGAGGGCAATGGCTGTCCACTCCTGAAGCCTCGGCGTCAAGGGTCAAAGTGGACTTTCCCAACCGTCACCCTCGAGGAAGCCATCGGGGGAGTCGGGTTCCTCCCTCCCTTCCTCCCCCCACAAACAACAGCTCCTGTCAAACCAGATCGAGGGCACACAGGTTTTCCAGGCCGGGGTTAAGATTGGCTGAAGCAGCATTCAGGTCTCCTGACCTCAGCCTGGGGGTCAACTCAATTTCATTTCAATCGACCCACTGAAGGATTTTTCATTGTTTACATGTGTGAAATGAATTAATTCATTAGATCAACAAAAAAAAAACTACGAATAAGAATTAGATTATTTTCCCTAGTTACGGAAATTTAAAGTGACAATCTCCTTTTTTAAAATTTGTGAATCAATTTCTATAATTTGTTTTACTTTTTTTCCCCTCTATCCAAATGTAATTACACATTCCCTCTCAGTGTCCAGACAATAGGATTTCACATTGAATAAACATGAAAACGCAGCCCAAACACTACCGCTTTATTAGTGCCTCAGTGCTAAACAACAGTTTTTTCTAAAAAAAAAAAAAAAAAAAAGTACCCTGGCAAACTGACTAGATGGGCAGTTAAGTAACATTCTTTTGAAAGTATTTACAGAATGTACAGAGACACTTCTACCCATCTTTTTTATATTAAAAATAGTATTTTGCCCTAATTCAAACAAAGATGATCCGAAATGACATTGAAAAATACATCTACATGCTTATTTGTAAGAGAAACACAATTTAAAAAAACAGATTATCAATTATATTGATTTACTAATGTTTCTATTCATTTTATATTCTCTTACTGAATAATATATTGCTTGAGGTTTGCAAAAAGAGCAGGAATATACAGTATGTTGTTTCTGGCCTGGGAGAGAAAACACAGTTACATCCCTCTGGATTTTTCAAAGGTCTCTGGGCATTTAGTTTCCAGTAAAATTGGATGCTTAGCTCTGTGATTTAAATGCAATGCTAGTACATGACAGGCACGAACAAGGGCTACCCAATATGATATATTATGATTATATAATAGGCCCACATATGATTCCAATTCAAAAACATAGACGCGTAAAGGGATTTCTGCTGCTAGTCATGGTAATTACGGTTATCTTGAATCTCAGTAATTTTAGTTCCTCAAAAGAAAGATAAATTGGGCATAAAATGTGCGACTGCTGCTAAATTGGACTGACATTTACCTGAACTTTGATTACAGTGCAGATGTACGTTACGAGCAGCACTATAATTTCCTTGTCTTGAACAATGACAATGAAGCTGGTTATGATACTTTTTCATTCTTACTTTTTCTTCGCTTTTTACATGAGGATCTTGTCACGTAAAACTGAAACCTATGATCTCACCCCACTTATAATTGTGTGAAATTAAATAATTCACAAAAGTTCGAATCCAAACTAGTTAGAAAACAAATACATGTATGTAGAACCTGTACAACCTCATGCCCTCCTTACATTTTGCCATTTGGCATGATCTTCTTATCTGCTCAAACTTCCAAACATTTTTATCATTTACAGGATTTTAACCCTTTAAAAGCCAGTTTATCTATTTAAATTATTTATTACAAAGAATCAAATATTTTCCATATAATAAATGGTACAAGGATGGGACTTGGGTGATTAGAGCCTTGGATATGTCAAAGATTAACAACCAAATTCATTTGATTGCATTAGTAGTTTTCTGTAGAGTCAGATAGTCCCTCTGGAGACCTTCATGGCCAGTATTGCCCTTATTGACTTCCATTATAACTACATTTTTTTTTTTATCTCAGTGCCATTACAGTATAAAACCTTGCAATCTCTAATGCAAACGTGTAAGAGTAAATGGCAATGGATTTCAAAAATTCAAAAGAAAAGAAGCCAAAAGCAATAAAACAGCCAAAATGATCACCAAACAAAAAAAAAAACTTAAAAAATATACAAAATGCCAGAGGAGGGCATGAGGGTTAAATATAGATTGGAAAATGTACATGTATTTGATTATGTGTGCCCCAATAATCTAAAACACATTTTTCACTGAACAAAAAATACATCATATGTGAGAGACGTGGTGATGAAGTGCTTTCCTTCCTGAACGAGAAAAGTAACAGTTTTATAATGATTTAGATTAAATTAGGTCTGAAGACGCTGCCACGACACCAAGGCTCTAATTCTGTAAAGTGGAACATTTGGCCTCGAGCAACCTGTTCAAATCTGTTTATCCTCAGATCCAGGGGCAGTATTTCACCTTAGTAACCTCGTCAGTGTCTCCCACTGACATCAGTCACCGGGAGGTTTGAGGTGGTACAATTGGTTTTTGGATGATGGACAATTCGCTTCAAGGTTTCTATTTGTTGAAGAAGCCTTAACACAACCACCTGCCAGACAATTTAAAAGAAAGGAGAAAGAAATACAAATGAGAGTATATGCGTTTTGTTCCAAGAAAAGGTTACTTTTCATTTCTAATCTTGATAATCTACTTTTACCCGATTGATGTCCAACATATCTATATGTTCATGAAGAAAATGTAATGTGACAGCAGAATACTCTGAAATTAACCTACACCACCTTCTTATTTGACTCCCTCACATTTTTTATTTGTCAGGCTGAAAATGCAGCAATCCTGACTCAAGCTGACAAAGTGACCTTTACAGTAAAAGCTGCTTCAGCTGTGGTTGCTGTTCGGATGAAGCGTTAACGGTGAATCCTTGTTTTTACTGATCTAACCCTAACGTCAGACCCTAATGTTGACTCACTACTTTTTTCCCATTCAATATCTTGAAGGTAGGATGGAGGATCCTGGAATAAACGGTTTGAGCGTGCAGGATTTAGAAAAAAGAACTTCCACACCTCCAGAGTTGAGTTTGATAGACGAATCACCATCCAGTAATGATCAACATGACACTTAAAATGACCAGATGGAATTTATTCAGTAGCGCCCATCCCACAGGTTATTATTTATTTCTGTATGTGTCAGGGATTTTAAGCAATATGATAAAAAATAAAAAAAACATAATCCACCCCACCTTTAAGATGGATTTACATGAACTTTTCTACAGATGTTCACAGTTTCCAGACAATAAATTCTAAAGATGACTGTCTGACGTTTCATTTAGCACCACTATGAGGTTGAAAATGATCATTTTAAGGTAAATCTCCACAACTATTGCCATGGAACTCGCTACAGACATGCAAATTCCTAGAACACAGCATTCGATGATGAACACCGTTAAAAATTGATGCCCGCAGCATGTTAGCATCGGCGTATTACACTGACCGGCGCATTATCTCAAAGCACCTCTGAGTGTCACAGAGCTGCAAGCATGTGTGGAGACGCTAAACCGCTATGGTAAAGGCTTCCTATAGTTCAGTTATTCTAAAAAGTGGCGATTTTCAGCTGGGTTAAACCTCGTTCGTGCAATTGTTGCGCCAAATTTCCTTTGGCAATCCAACCTCTGCTCGTAAATGTCCCGAAGTTCATCAGAAGAGTTTGATTTGCAGCAGCTGTTTGGAGAAGGCTGAGTTCAACAGTTCATCATCATACTGCAGCGGCTATAACGGTAACGAAAGCCTCACAGCAGCTCCATTGTATTTTCCTTCCTTTGGCCTTGGTGACCATGTTTGTTCATAGAGCAGCTCGGCCATGTCTTATCATAGTCATCTAACAGTGCTGCTGGAGTCCAGCTGTGGCAGCTTCACTCATACACTCAGAACAATATGAAGGCAGCACATGCGCTTACACATAGCGCCGGACTTCTAGAGGAGGTCCAGAGGAAGGGCTCGTATTGTCGGCAAAACACAATAGATTGGTATTAAATGCATTATGTTCACAAGTCATAATACTGTCACCAAGAGGTACGGTCTGAGAGTTACATGGAGCTGGCAAGTACTTCAATAGTTCTCAACTATATGCACGATTGTTATGGGATTATAGCAGCTTTTGTCTGAGGAGAAAAAAAAGAAACAATCAGGGAAATAATTGACAAAGTTATGAGTCCCTGGATGCACATAATGGCAGATTAGCTGCTGTAAAACCTATAAATTCTGCCAGTTATTAAAGTGTAACAATACTATAGCATGTATATGTTGTTTTTTTATATATATATATATAATGGAGACATATATATGCAAATATTATGTTTAGTCAGCTTGCTGTTTGTTACAGTCTCAGAATTTGCGAAGTGTAAAAGGCAAAAAAAAAAAACAATGCAATTTTATCCTCTACATCAATGAATGTTTACCACATAGAGCTTGTTTAATTGCAGTCAAGGGAAAAGGTGTAGCACACATGTAGTTTTAATGGCTTGCAGAAAATTTTCAAAGGACCCTTTTATTCAGATTTCTTCATGTATGCACACACAATTATTATAATATATCCAAGCACACAAACAGAAATGACCCATTATTGCCAATTCATTTCTCACGCCAGAAATATATATTTTCATATGGGGGAAACCACAGTAATACAAGAAACACATCTTTAACAATTAAAGAAAACAATCAAATATATTTCAATGTAGTTGGTTGTTGTTTTAAGACAAAGTTAACAAAGGGAACCCTTCCTTTAACTCAGTTATATGTATTTATTGTACTGTAGGTTATATCAGAATCAGCTTTATTCAGCAAGTCTGTGTGACCATACAAGGAATTACATTTTCTCTCTCCTGTGCAAATACACACAATCTATATATAAAATATCATGTAGAGTGCAATATATGTACAATTATATGTCTTTTTCAACAGAAATTACATGAAAGGATAGTGTAGCAGACATCTTTGAGATAAAGGAAGCTGTGATACGCTTCGTATTCTGCAGTGATAGAAGTTCCCAAACTCTTATGTTTATGTACCCCTGACATCCTGAAACAGAAATGTAGGGTGCTATGTCGCTACAAAAAATTGACTTCAGACGTTGACATCGTTCACTTGATTGTCACAAATTAGTTCCTGCCGCCTCCTCTTCACAGCTGTCCTGCACACTGCTCTAAGCCACCTGAGGTTATCTTGTTACAGGCATTAGAGGGCGTCTTAATTGGTCGTTGCGGGCAGGTAATTAGCTCTGATGGCATGTGCTCCCATAGTGATGCGAATGACAGGAACACAGCCTCATCCCACCCCTAACCCCAGTCATCACCACACACACACACACACACACACACACACACACACACATGCTACGTAAAGACGTGACCCACGGAACTGCCACATTCTCTGGTCATTCTTGGAAAAAGACAATAGGTCTGGCTTGTTAAAATAGGCTCCCTCTCAGCAGGGGAAGGGGGAGCCACAGCAGCTGTCCCATAGTATCAAGGCTCAGTGGTGCTAACAGCCTCAGAAACCATCAAACCGGAGATTTTTTTTTTTTTAGTTTTGCTGTGACATATTGCATCTCATTAGTAGGGAAATACAAAGGGAAGTATGTACCTAGAGAAGGAATGTCCAATAAAGAAATCAATTCATTTGTATTAAATTTTAAGTAACTACAATCCATATTTGTTTACATTAACAATGGATTAGATTATGCCTATAGCTTATGTTGCTCATAGTTTTGGTTGGGCTGTTTTTACTCATCAGCATCATTAAGTTTTTTGGGGATTGTAAGAGAAAAGAGAGTATTTTCACAGAAGATGAGACTGTCTGATCAAAGGTGATATTGACCAAAATATAAAGACAGAAAAATGCCCAGGAAAGTATCCAATAAATGTCTGTAACTAATCATTTGGTACTGACTGGAAGAGTAAATTCAGAATTAGAAAAAAATATAAAACTATGTCTGAGACATTTATGTTCTATAAAGGCTTCAGAGAGTTGAATCATCAATCAGCCTTGAGGAAACAGAACTGATGATGAATTAAAAATCATCTCCTCTTTGTCTTCTGGTCCAAATATAGCGTAACTTCCAGATAAGTCTGACTGAAACCAACTATTCTCTGCCACAATGGCTTCACTTAGGTTCGGCCAAATGCCATTTGAGGTCTATTTGTATCCATGGAAGACAAACAAGTACCAGGAACCCCAGCAAACAGAAAGCATTGTGGGTGAGGTGCCTATTCTCTGGCACAATAATGATGACAAAACAGGAATTCTGACCTTGTTCATGGAACACATCCTGGGGCACGCAAGCAACAAGGGAACAGAACAATAATAGCTTTTCCTAAATATATAAGGGTCTGACGGAGAAGGTTTTCCATTACAATGGCCTTGAGAGTTGGGTTTTCAGAAGGGGGGGTTTCTCTTCATGGGACAACGTAGATCGGATTCACTTATTTAAGGCCGTGCCTGGAAGAGAAGCACTGCTGGAGCTGACCTGCAGACAATTTTATCCGGGTCTAGCCTCATGCTACACACTTTCCACTTCACCTGGCTTCATTGTTTGACTATACTGTATGTTATGTAGCTCTGTACTTCTTTTGTTCATCACTAGCAAATAAAACTGATAGAAAATCCTGTAAAAGTGAAGTTAAGTCAAGGTCCTCAGAGCAGTTTTTAGGTATTTTGGAACAGGATTTTCCCTTTTGCTTATGAGCCAGAGTCTATGTGGATAGTGCTCTACCCCTACACCACTGCAGCACACCAAGGCACCCTACACTGATATGGACTCCCCAGAAGATGTTTTACTATACAACTACAGAAGCGAAGTGCTTACACTTGAAAGCAGATGAGTGCAGCATGGTGAAACATGACAAATACTACTTACTGATGAGATTTCTGTAACATGGAGGCCATCCAGTGTAGGGATCCATATCCACACAGAGTGAGCCAGGCTACACTTTATGTTGAAAGTGCAGATCTCAATCTACATATCTACCTAGACATGCTACTGTTATATGGATTCTGTTCTGTTAGGTGATAATGCTGGGATTTCCTGAGGGTCTGTGACCACTTCTTGGAATAAGACTTGTGTTAGCGTGAGGAATAAAGTAGCAGCTAAACAGGCTATTGTCTTAGTGTGTGGTTTTTAAGAGATGGAAATATACTTCTGTTACCTTGGCTGCATGATCGGTGCAGGAAGAAATGGGACAATGGAACTTTCATTGGAACGAAAGCGCTGTTAGCACTGTGATACAGAGCATTACACTGTAACAAAAGTGCTGCTGCAGGATAGCGCTGTGATTAGAAAGTCTATATGATTTTAACCTGTAATGATCATAATGACGTTTTGAATATCTAGAAAAAAATCCACAAAATTGGATGCACACCATCGTGCAATGCACACGTTATAGACAGACACTATTTGCTTCATAGATCAATAAAAAAAAGATTGATTAGTGCAGTTTTAAGTCTGACTTGAAGTTTCAAGTCTAAATCTCTGAATTGATATATTTGAAAAAAAAAAACCCTGAGAATATATATTTTTGGCCCCTTTTAAAAGTGGCATCAATATTTGAATGAGCCACATCATGAAAATATTCACCTGATCTATAACATATATGTGTGACTTGATCACTTCATCTCTGTCATCTTCACATCTCACTGTCTTCAACATGGCTCCTCCAGCATCTCCTCACACACCTAAACCACACAGCATCCATGCTTCTGTGCTTGGCTATCGAGTGCCCCTGTGACACGTGGTGCTATTTCGACATCCAAGCTCACATGGGAGGATTTAGGACCGTCTGCTGGACAAGGCAAGTGGCGGCGGAACGTCCAGACTGCTGGACGGACGCATACCGGCCATCTTGACCCACACCCTGAGCCCGCTAACAGAGGGGGAGCAGCCACCTTGGCTAAGTGCATTCCCTGAGGCTCTGGCCCAAATCCCTGCTTGACCCTGCCTGATAAACTATGCTATGGATAGACCATGGGAGAGTTTTTTTTTTCCTTTAAAATGAGGGTTAGCCAAATGTTTCCAAAATAACAAGTGGTCCATTGGACTATTTCTAGGTCATGCAAACATACTTTGCGAAAACAGCATTTACATCAAGAAATGTACGAATGTTCCAGTGCAACCAGGAATCACCATGAGAAAAATGCTCAAAATTGCAATATAATTTACTCAGTTTATATACTTCCCAAAAGGGACGACATGGTGGGTAGCGCTGTTGCCTCACAGCAAGAAGGTCACAGGTTCAAGACCTTGAGCTGGGACCTTTCTGTGTGGAGTCTGCACGCTGAGGTTATTTGGAGACTCTAAATTGCCCATAGATGTGAGTGTGTGAGTGAATGGTGTGTGTGCCCCACGATAGACTGGCGACCTGTCTGGGCTGTATCCCTGCCTCTCACCTGTAATGCGATGGGGTCATCTCCAGCAGACCCCTGTGGCCCTAATGAGGAATAAGCGAGTATAGAAAATGACATATATGACATATGACATATAAAAAGATGGCATAAGACATACATGATGTCCATTGTATAATGTCAAGATGCAAACTATTCAAATGTGTTGAAATTAGCATAGAAAGGTAGGTTTAACAAACAGAGAGCTAGAGTGTGATAGACAGATTTATGTTCAGAGTTATTAAAGAAAAGACAAAAAAGAGGAGACAGGCAGGAGACTTTGGTGGCGTTTGAGGCTCCAGGTTTGATGTTGTCCTAAAGCAGCGGAAGCCTGGCCTGCATCAGCCGCCGGCAGACAGTAATTGGTCATGACTAAGATGGCCCTGCAAACCTGTATGTTCGTGGAAGGATGGGATTAACACATTATTGGCGCCCATAGGATCCGTCTGAGGAGCTGATAAGATTTTTAAAAGCATTTTTGTGGGTGATGCCGCGATGAGGCCCTGAAGAGGATTCAGGCTTTGACATGGAGAATTTCAACAGTAAGTTTTTCAGTGAAATCAATCACATACTGAAATCTCACCCTGTTTTGACTAATAGTGTCATAAATTCTGTGCCATAAAGTCAGAGGTAGTAAAATGCATTGAATGTAAAACAAAACAGGTTCATTTTAGGTGAGATTGCTGCTGTAACAGGAACATGCATCCATCATGGGCTTTTCATCCTGTAATTCTTGTATTTATCATATTAATCAGAAGCTGAAAATTGCCCTAAATAAACATTGTTTGAGTTTGCTGAAAGTGTCAGCACTTTTATTTTTATATTTTTTCTTTATACTTATTTTTTTCCCATGTTTTTGAAGATAAATCAAAGTAGGGACTTGCAAGGTGGCGATGATCGAAAGGTTTGATTTTGGTCTTTTCACAGGATTTGTTGGTAATAAGAAAAAACATCAAAACATCATTGAGTCTTGAAAATCCACTCTTTGCTCTCTGTAAAAAATATACATATATAATTATTTGTATTCTTAATAAATGGAAGCTTGAGTGACTGCTATTTAGAGCAACCGATGTTGACAAAAGTTTTGTTACAAACATGAAGTTTGGATGTAAGTGGTTTTTAACCTACAACAGATTTCCCTCAAATAAATGAACCGCCATTAAAACAATGTAATAAATACCTGTTGTCAGTTTGGATCAGGTTTGACTACACACTGAAAATGCAACGATTCACTGTGGTTCAAGAAGGATTTCCATCTCAGAAAGAATACTTTTTGTTGGAAAACACAGACCTCCTGGTCATTGTTGGGCATCACATGGGGAGAAATTGACACAGAATATTGGCTGTAGAGAGTTTTTGTCCAAAAGTACAATGCCTCAGCTCAGCAGTCCCTCCCGTCTTATCGTGCCCTGCAGCTTGGCCGGATCGGGCAGTATAAATTGGACTTGCCCTGAGGAGAGACGCCGGTTCCTCAGTTGGGTCTGCACATTGTTTCGTCTATGCCTTTATTTATTTAGATGTAAATCAGCTCAGCAAAAGTGTTACGTCCTGTCCTTGTGTAGTGGGCGGCGGACTGGGGCTCATTTGTTGGAGGAAGTCAACCACATGGAGATTGGAGCTCTGCAGATTGTTTTCCATTATAAAGCTGTTATTGATGTGAGAGGGTGACATCATCCAGCCTCGCCCTGCGAGGCAGGGTCGGTGAGAAACAGCTCCCACACCCATCTTGTGTTCTTTGCTCAGCACGGTGAGGATGCTGGGCGTATCTTCATGTTTCATCTCAGAAGAAGCTGTGTAGGATATTAAAAACTGAATCCCCCCACCACCTATAAAATAATAATAATAAAAAAGTAAATAAATAAAAAAATACAGGATTTCAAGCCGTTGTCAGTCCTAAAATGATCGATCGGGAATTCAACCAATTTAAACAACATAGACACCAACTTTAAATAGATGTAACCTACATACATGTTCATAATTTTCCTTTTTCTCCACACACATTCACTGCTACATCTTTTCTATTAATTTCCCTATTCAGTTACCCCTTTATCTATATTTTCTGACCTCTTATATGACTAGAATTTATAGAATTTAAAGTCTGCTTTTCTTTAGCTGCAGGATCATACAGTTTGCTTGTTTGTTTTTAAGGTCATGTGCACATGTGTTTGGTCTTCAATACATAAACAGAAGCATAAATAAAACAACCTTTTGAAACGGTTATTACCATTTGCACTACTAGTCCATCTTTGACATTGTTCCATTCCATCTCATGCCAGCCTGAAGGTACCATGTCCTGTGTAGGCTTCCGTAGAAATTCCTTCACTGTCAGTGGTTTATGTCCGGTGACAGACACACCGTCGGTGAGCCACCAAGCCGCTGCAGCTCTTAACTATGGAAGAGATTAACAACATTGAAGTCGGTCCCTGCACAGAATCCGACTACCTGAAGCCGTTCAGGGTGCACTACAACCAGGTGAGTTGAATGACTCTAGCGGCTCCTTGGGGTTTAGCCCGCCCCCCATTCATTTGGTAGCTAGCAGGTTAGCATAACATGAAGGCTACGTTGACCTCAAACACAGACACTGGGCGTCAATTAATCACAGCGACTTTGTGTTTGGTGTGTTTTCACATTCGCTCGATTTACAGTCGCTGTTGTGTTCTTCTGTGAAACCTGGCAGCCCAGAGACAGCTAGGAGCTAAAATGCTAACGCTAGCTTGCTGCTGCTGCAGAGTTTTTTTTTCTTGGTTGAGCATCCCCGTTAGCACATGCTTTACATTAGTGTAAGCAGGTTTATATAACGCGATTTGGCAAGAAAAGCAGTTTCCCGTATGAATAGCGGGTCAGGTGAAACTTGTTGGTGTCCACTGTTGAAGTGACTCATCTGTACATGCATCTGTCTGCAGGTCAGTCAGGGTCTTCAGGATTCAGGTTTACACTCGTTTAAAGAACCCCTCCACAAATTGAATTTGAACTTGAATTTGTCTGATTTATTTTCGTGTGTGTATGGGTCAGTGATATTTTAGAATTTAAAAACAGTAAAAAAAATAAAATTAAAATAATGTTTTAGTTTCAGGGTTTTATCTGTGAATCCACATGTGAATTTGACATTTTTGTTAGTACCCCTTGTAAAAGGTAACAATATTTGACATTTTAATGTATTTTTCTCTATAGACGCCTCACAAATGTCATTCGGGAAAAAAACGAACACATTCTCAATGTTATATTAAAATTTATGTTACAGAGATTGTAAATCGAAATCCAATTATTAATCAACACATCTGATATACCCAGTTGGAAGTAGGAAGGCAAAAGTGTTGAGTTTTTTGTATATTTATTTCAAAATTAACCTTTTTACCATATTTCGTTTTACCATATGACCTCACACAACTGCAAAATACCACATACACTATATCTAATAATTTAAAGGGTTAAAGCTACTTCTAAATAATGCCAAAGATAAACAGAACCTTTTAGATAAAAACCTGAAACTAAAACAATACTTTAATTTAATTTTAATTTAACCCATATACATATGTATAAAAAGTTTAAATAGCTTCTTAAAATCCTCAAAATAACATCTCCTTCTCCCTCATTCAAATCCAGACTATAAATATACAGATATATTGATAAAATGATAGTATGCATTATTTCCCAATAAAAACAATCTATAATCTATATTCTCATTGTTTTGTGAAGGGTCACTGAATGTTTTAAAATATTACTTTACCTTTAACCGCTGGACACAAAATGCCTCTACTTCACTGTAAAGGTAATTCTCAGTGTGTGCATACTGACGTTTTCAAGCACCTGATAAGCTTTCCACTTTTAGCAGCCTTCTAGTGTTCTCTGCACCGTGAGGTTGAAGCATTCAACTATAGGAGCAATATTTCTAATATGAAGAGTAAATACTAGTGCTAATCTGTTTTACCCTGTATCTAAGGTTCAGAATGTACCAGAAGATTAATCTGCAACTATTTTTAAAACCTCTAACCTGTAATACATTTATATCGTCATATTTCCCAACCATAGTTAATTATGACTTCTATGCTTCTGACTCATTCAAGCTTAAACCAGATTTTTCAAATATTAAACATCTCTGATGCTGGTACACTGCTCATTTTCAAATTTAGTAATCCTTTCACACTGCATTGATTTACTCCAGCCTTACAGCTGTATTCTATTGGGCTTGTGGGTAGGTATATTTACTTTCTATATCTTTATCTAATTTTATCTGCTCATCTAAGTTGAAGTGACAAACAGGACCAGTACAGTGATTGACTGGAATCTGTACATGAATGTAAGGAGCCTGTATATCATATAAGCAGGCTCAGTGTTCATAACAAGTACACGTTATGTACATATTAAAAACTTAAAGCAGTGAAATTGTGGTCCTGATGTGAGACACCAAATCAGTTTCTTTAGTTCTTTACTGTAATTATGACTATTTTCATTATAAACTATTCCACTCATTATTTTCTTGCTTAATCATTTTGTCTTTAAAATGGTGAAAAATGCCACTATACCTATTCAGAGCTCTAAAGTCGACACATGTCTTTCTGTCTGATCAACTGTTCCCATCTAGAAAGATTCAGTTTTATGAAACAGAAAAGCTTCATATCATCACAGTTTATCTGGTGAAACCAGCAAATTTCAGAATTTTTCCTTAAAGTACATTACAACATTTATCCACATTGTTGCCATTTAATCAATTAATCCTTGCAGCGCTAGTTGATTCGTGTGTGTTCATATCTTCCTTCATATATCCATTGTTTCTTCCAACTAAAAGAAAAATAGATATGCTGAGTGTGTGTCCTGATGCTTTCCAGTGAAGTGAGGTATGCTTCCTTACACAAACACAGGCTGCAGTCCAAGGTTTAAAAATATTTGTGTAGTTTATTCAGAGATGGAGGTGCTGGTGGCTTCCAATGACAACTGGAATAATGACAGTGATGCAAAAGACATATTGTGTTAAACCTCACTTTTTAAAAACACAGAAAACACATAAGTGTTACTACTTCCAATGTACATGACAATAAGTTTTTACTTCACCTCCAAATCGTATTAATAAAGGCTGGTTCCTGTCATTAGTAATGCAAGAAAGACTATTTTGTTACCTCAGTGCTTAAAACAAATCATTATTTAGACTTAAGAATGGAAACAAGAATTAGATATAGGTTATATCTAGATTTATATAAAACACACATACATTTAAGTGAAAAGGCAAAGAAATGGCTACTGGTATATGAATCTAAAGTGGTCTTTTGTAGCTGTGTCTTTAATTTTGAAGCTCAATTATGGCACATGTAATGAGGGGAGCTCAGTGAGGAGTTTTTTTTTACCATTTGGGGGTTCACACCTGTGACAGGAGAAGGGGGAGGAGGGGGTTTAAGCTTGTCAAGAGAATTGTGGAACGGCTAAGAAAGCAGATGGACAACAAAAGAGGCGATGGTGGTGGACTGTCCTCCCTTTCATCCTCCTCATCCTCTCCTCGGCAGATCAGGATGGGCTGTTCAGGGACTCCCCACAAAGGCTTTTTCAATCACACCGAGGGAGCATCTCCTCCACAAACCTTTTATGCTCCGCCGCACATCTGCAGCCCTGCTGTGGTCACTCACAGAATAACACTCCGAAAGTAGGCAATGTGACGCCTGAGAGGCCCTGTTCATCATTAGTGTTGGTGTTTTGTCTCCCCGCCTCTCTAAAGCAGGTGACTGCGCCTTGTTGACTCGGGGAAGCCCTCTTATCTTTGTTGCCTCGTGCTTGCGTTGAATCGGGAACTGCTACTTGGAGCATACTAATTGCCTTCAATTTGTTCATTATAATGATTTGAATTATTCATCTGGAATTATTAATCCTGTATAGTTTACAGGCCGTGGCCCCTCACTCGTTCAATGAACATGAGATTCATTAAAACAGACATGCTCTCACATGAATTATTACCTCGGGCTGAGCAGGAACCACGGCAGGAAAAGGACACTTATGTTTAAGAAAATATGGACGCTCTCGATGTGGCGAGAGGATTGTCATGACGATATGATGTAAAACTCTGTTTAGAGCAAGGTGAGCATTCAGTGTGATACTGCTCTAAAGCAGCAGTTGCCAATTGGCACATGACACTTGGAAAAAAATTATAATTGCCTTAATCCGAGTATAATCGCACAACTGAAGTGCATGTATTCCACTTAATATCGGAGTTCTCCTACTCCGTTTAAGCCACCCAGATAATATGATTATACTTTTTTTTTTTTCTGGCATGTATACACCTTAATCAGAGATTGGAGTTAAATTAGACAATGCACGCCTGCATGCTCCACACTCCTCACACTGGCATCTGACCATGGAACAAAAACACCCAAGAAAGCCAGTTGCAGAGCAAGAATACATTAAGATACCTTATCTGCACAATAAGTAAGGTGTACATCAAAAGCAATGTGATTATCCATCTTGTTAGAAAATGCCGGAGTTGGACTGTGACACAGTTGCTTGTTTAGAAGGTGATGACATTATAGGCCAACCAGAAAGGAGGCCATATTAACCTGTTGAAACTACACCTATCTCCCCCTAGTTTTGATGGGGAGGACACATTCCCATCTGGTTTATTCGGTTGCTTGAAAATTGGGGAAAAAGACAGAAGTTTGATTAAACGGCAAAGCTAAAGTTTGAGCATAGCTCGATGAAGCACTCTCAAATCATTTGTCTGCCCTGCAATCCAAAAATAACACATTATTCAATTTGCAATGCACAAAAATGTTATAAAGAGAAAATAGAATTGAGCAGCTGGTATCAATGAAAGTTTGGCATGCCTTCCATTTTGAATTGACTTCCACAAATGCTATAGTTATGTCAATCAGTGTATCCAGGGCTGGGACTAACAGTTCTTTTGTCCAGGCCTCGAAGTAGACCGACTCAGATTCATTGATCGGAGGTTTACGCAACACAGTCACATGGATGTGAACCTAAAAGCTGTGTCCTTGCCAGACTGTTTTAATGCTGCCGATACTGTAATTCCTCATTACTGGTTGATCAGTTTTTGCAGGTGTGGCCGCTAATTAACCCACATTAATTTAATGGGATTCCTTTGTCCTCTTTAAGCTCTGCTGATCATTAGTTCAAGGGTTGTAATGTGTGTGTAATAGCCTCGCTTCCTTTGTTGGGGGTGGTGAGAAGACAGTCTAAAGCTTAATCCAGAAAAAGAAAAGAACTGGAGAGCGCATGTGTGATTCAAAGGATGGTAGTTGATTTTTCTTTTCTTTCTCAGCTGCAGCTGCAGGCTTTATAGTGTAGTCATCGCAGGAGGTGTGTGTCATGGTTATTAGACTTTAAGCACCTAAAAGATCAAGCCCATACACCCCTCTCTACAATGGCCATTCACACAGGAGCCTGTCATTTCTGATGCCAAGAGCAGAGGGACCACATTAATTTTAAGGTCCTGTGTAGCCTCTCTCTCTCTCTCTCTCTCTCCTCTTTCCTTCTTTCTTTCTCTCTCTCTCCCTCTCTCTCTCTCCGTGGGCTAATCTCTCCATAGTAATCCATGTCGGCCATGATTCTCCGTCTCCCCTGGGCCATTCAAGCCGTCCCCGCCCCCTGTCTCTCAGCAAGTGGGCCGAGTAATGAGGGGAACCCCACCATCTGTGAGTGGTGACAGGATACCAGAGAGGGAATGTGTGTGAATCCGTCTGTGTGGTGATACATTCACGATGAGTAGTTTTATCTCAAATGAGGCTGCTGGAAGGAAAATGTGTCATCTTTATAGCCTCATCAACATCAATCAAAGTCAAATTAATTGTGAAATTTTGGTGTGATGACTGTAAAACGACTAAAATTATTAATTTTAATTAATAATCAATTTACTGTTAGTGTCTCTCGTGGTATAAATGATATTACTTCTGATATTACTTTTCTGAATTCTGCATCTTCCTTTTGGAAAGACGACATTTCCTCTCCCTGGCATCTCTTGCTAGAGCTGGATCCTAAGTGTTGCTTCATTTGTCATGATCACTCAGCCAGGACTCAACAGGCATTTGCATTGTTTGAGTTATTGGATCTGACAGTAGCTGCCACTTACAGTGTATACTGTATATACTACTGTATTTTTGGCCCAGCCTTTAACTTTCATAACCTCTAAACACAATGGTTTTGTGTTTAGAGGTCAAACTGATTTTAATCAGCTAGCCCCGAGTTCAAAATCCATGTTATTGGCATTCATGTGGTATGTCTATGGAGGCAGGAGCTCTGTCATAAATTAAAAATATTATAATCAGCAATTTTCAATTGGTTTGTTATAAAAGCCAAAAGCAGCACGGAAGTCTGGGATTTTTTCTACAATTGGAATGGCATCTCACAAACCCAGATGAGGCATCTACTATGGATGCACTAATACCATGAGTACTGTACGATTACTTGCATTTGAGTACTTACAGAAACCAAGCACCGCCATCACATCATAGTTCCTTTAATTTATTTTCCATAGATATTGTCTGTTTTTTGAACATCATTCCTCAGAATGTTTTTCTTGTATATTTTCATGAATTCATGCAGCAAGGGTAGCACTGTGTCTATGATATGGCTGCGGATGGGAATGTAATACAGGAATCTTGGCTCCTGTGTACTGAGAAGACGTCGTAATCCAAAATCAATGACCACGGATAGAGGGTGGTCATCCAGGGCAATACACCTGGCGTGAGCATCTCTGATTTTGACTGCACGTGGACATTTTTTGACTGTCTATGGACATTTTTTCCTTCCATTTGTTTTTGTTGCTCTCGTTCATTAAAGAATTTGCAAGTTCTCATACCCAATACTGGTATTGGGGACATGTATAACTGTAGAGACCAGAGACTGTAGAGACAAGATTAATGAACCTATTTTGCACAGGGACGATGAGAGACATCATAAAACAGATTCAGCAAGAGACTCTGGTTTAGGTGAGGGAGGTGGGTAGAATATGAAGGAGGCAGAACATGCCGTAAAATCACAAACGGAGTATTTCCAGTGTTAAAACAATATCCTTGAGTGGTGGATTTCTTGGTTCACCTTGAGGTGACATATTTTGACAGACAAACCATTCAACAGGGTTGGGATCAGGGGCAGCATAGCCCTAATATTTTCATAACTCACTCACTCATAGAAACCCTATAATTTTCCTTTTTTAAAAGGCACATTGACAGGGAAAATTATCTGTCTCATCAGTTGTTCAATAAGTGGTCTTTATAAAGCACCAAACCATAAGAAGTGCTTCCCTGCCTCAGTCACGACAATTGATTTATCACACACGCCTTCGCAGTTGTTTTGCTTTCACTGAGCGAAAGTGAGTGCAGCTGGCTTGGCGTCAATGATGGCGTGTAAGACACTCGCACACTTTGTTGACATGGGTAATTACGCCACTAGACTGTCTGCAGCAGGCAGAGCGTCTCTCATGACTCCGCAGTGATGTGTTTTGATGATGTCTACGCTTTAGTAATAGCTGAAGTGAGACGCAGATGAAAGGGTATCACTTTTGCCTCCGGGTCATCAATTTTCATCTGGGCGTATGAGTTGCTACAAGATTCAGTTCAAGTTAAAACAAAATCTGGACAGGATAGATTTGCTTTCGTTCTCTCAACTGTGTCTGACATATACGGTACATCAGTGGTTCCCGACTGGCACATTGCAGTCCAGAAGTGGTTCACTCTAGGTGGGTCGCAAG
The DNA here is from genome assembly GCA_030544235.1 of Lepturacanthus savala. Lineage (NCBI taxonomy): Eukaryota > Metazoa > Chordata > Actinopteri > Scombriformes > Trichiuridae > Lepturacanthus > Lepturacanthus savala. Next base: position 15,855,763 of record CM060477.1, read on the forward strand.
CATTTGGGTCAACTAGAGAAATCACTCTAAAATTACTGTCTAATATCAATGTCTAAACAGCAAGGGCCTTATATTTAATAAATTCATAACTGACAATAGTGTGGGCTTTCTCTTCTTAACTGAAATATGACAAAAACCACAGAAATACTTTTCACTAAACCAAACCACACCCCCTGGATACTCATATGTCAAGCCATCAAGAGAGAAGTGTTGAATAGCCATATTATTTTCAAACTGTCTGGGCCCAAAACCCTGATTACTGTAGTCATGTATGAAACTTCACTCTTCAATCAACCCGATTTATTCCCTACAGATAGAAATCTAAAAGTTGCACAGCAGCACATCCTAATGCAAATCCTGTTGCCACAACAGTAGCTTTATTTTGTCTGATTCTATCACTGTAATCAGCTTGCCATTTTACCTCCTCCCATTTCTTGGGTGGTGAAACTGCACTTCAGCACGAACACAGAAGAAGACAAATCTATCGTAGCTGAAATAGGCCTGTTCTGGAAAAGCTGTCGTCCCTGCCTCTGATAGACGTGGTGGGTGGAGAGGAGGTGTAGCCTCAATTAGAATCAAGGCCATATTTCCTCAGGCATAGAAAATATAGGCCGACTTTACCGTATTTATACAGCAGATGATTTAGAGAGAGGAATATTTATGTTTTAGTTTAAATTCAAACACTTGCTGAGTTGGGGTAAAAAATAATAATACTGTATATTTTGTTTTAATGAACTTACAGAAACACTTGATATTGTATATTGTTTGTATTTAATGGGAACAAATCCCATTAAAAGACCGAAACCAGGGGTACTGAGTTCCAAGACCATTTGTTCCTACTGAATATAAACCATTGGAAATGGCTACTAATATAAATGTCATAGTTTAATTACATTTCAAGGCAAAATTGTCTGAAACAGGTTAGTAGCGCAGTGTTTAGCTATAATAAAATGGTGTATCTTTATGTTGGTATGGATATTAACGGATACATCCACTAGGGAGCGGCTGAGAGTCAAAAATTTATGAGAACAAACACAGCGATGATTGAGGAGCTCTTGTTAGTGTACATCTTAAATAAAAGAAGGAAATGAAGGTGTTGTAAGAGGCAGTGGATGGTCAGGCTGTTAAAATCATTACAGCTGGATAATTTTTAAATTAATTTTGTTCCAATATGTCCTTATGTCACCTGGGGCCTTTGATGACTTGCTGCGCCGGGTGGTGCCCCCCACATGCAGCACAAAAACTCAAGCAGCACACCTGTTTGTGTCGCAGAGCTGTGTTTTGTGTTTCTGTCTTAGACAGGTTCTAGGTAACGTATCGGATAGTGACAGCAACACTGCCCCCGTGGTTTCCGGTGGTACTGCTCCGTCTAGTTCCGATTTGTATGCTTTGTGGAAACGAACAAAAAATGGAGAAAAAGAACGCAGAGTACTGAGGAAAGTCCCCGCCTTTAGTTTGGTGCTACAACTAAATAATCATTTTGAACCCTTTTTTAAGAGAAACCTCCAAATTCTCTGTTTGCGTTTTCTCACATTTGAGCACTTTTTGGTGTCTGCTGTGACAGTAAACTGAGTATCTTTGGCTTGTGGACTGTTGACCAGGACTTCGGATAAAACAAAACATCTGAGACCTCTGGGAAACTGTGATAACCTTTTTTCTCCATTGACATTGTATAGACCAAACTACTATTTAAATATTTTTTTGAGAAATTAATCAAACTTCCACATGTATACTGTGTGTATACTATGCACGTCCACGTTTTATAGCCTTTAGTTTTCCACATTACAGGAATGACAGTAACATTTCATCAGTTTGTCCAGTCCTGCAAATATCTGCTCCATCTCTTATGAATGGAAAATAAATAAATAAACCAGACAATCGAGATGTTCACGGATCTGCAAAGTGATGAGACAACACTTGACAGAATTTGTATACATCACTGCCCACATATTTAAGTTCTCTCTATGCCACTTCTGTTTCCCTTCAGGTGTTTCCACACACCTGTGTTACGAGTTTAAGTCTAAGGAATTTACTAAAGTTATGCAACACTGTACATCCTGTTGATGTGTGATGATGTGAAGTTACAACAACCTCTGTCACTGAAGGTGATTAATTACTGGGTGTGTTAGCATAGCATCATCAGGAACCTATCTCTACTACTCTTGTAAAAGCCAATAATTTTTTTTCTTTATATATTCCATTAGTGTGTACTCAGCATCATTTCCTGAGCAAAGATGATGCCATATTTATACATTTCCTGGGTTTATTTAAGGTATTAATAGGGAATGACTGTATATTTGTTACATCACAACGCCACAGAACTCCTGACGGCTCATTTGTAAGGCACAGTTCCTAAATACGGCCTGTGTGCATTTCTCTGTGGATTGAGTATTTGAAACATGGGACAGTATTTATGACCCCTACACCTTCTTATGATGATCAAAAAATAAATTTAGCTGGCATCTGCAGATGTTTTTGTTGGGTGTGGTTCGTGATGTTATTTACACGTGTCTCAGCAAGCATCAATGGCGGGGTAGCTGATTGCTTTTGCAGTAAGCATATTATATAAATCAGATGTTTTGACTTCCCGTCAAATCACATACAACAAAAAGAGCAAGAGTCATACAGACTCTGTCTGCGCACCTTGCCTGAGTAACTGCAATCTAACCAGGTGGTTGACAAGTTAAATCGTTGTTTCAACTTGTATTTTTTCTCGTTTTTCTTCACAGAATGGCACAAAGAAATACTGGGACTTCATGCGAACCCATGACAGGTAAACACATTTTATTCACTACTGTTGGATCAAAGTAATGCCCCAGAAGCATTTCCATGTAAAGAGACAGTTGGAAAACTAAAGCGCTTCTTGCAAAACTATCAGTCTGAATTTGACCTTGTTCTGTGGCACTCCAACTCCAACTTAGATCAGCAGATGAGGATGAGTGCTGGATTGGCTCCAATCCAGACACATACGATGAGTGCATCTTTATTTTGTATCTATTCTCCTCCTTTTGACTTGCAAGATGCATTTTTTCAGTCCAAATACTGTATGAATATTTAAGATAATTTGTTGGTAAATCCTGTCAACACCTGATGATGGACACATTTTGTTTTATATTTAGCATCTATCTAATGGTATTTTATACCTACATGGTATATCAATTATTATGTTGTTTAGTTGTTCGGTTAATAAAATGGCAGAAATTATGTGTTGATCCCTGTTTCTTAAAACCTGCACATCTGAGGGAACCTCAAAAGTCACAATCAGCAGTCCACAACCAAAGATACAAAGTACAGAGACAAGAAAATGTTCATATTTGATAAGATGGAGCCAAAAAATAATCTGATATTATTGTGGCTCTAGCAGCATCTCCAAGTTGCTTAATAACTGAGGGGATGGTGAGACCACTACAGACCTTGTTTTGTGGGAACTGGCCTCATTATTCTACTTGTCAATGGCTATAAATGTCTGAGCTTCACAGGGGGCTCTGTAAGAGAAATATCACACGTTTGTGTCAAAGCCATGGTTCCTACTCTCTATTTTGTCCCCGTTACCGTAATGCCCTGAGGTATGTCTCAGATCATTTAAGCCCTCTTTCCTCCACTCCTGACCCCAAAGAGAGGGCCCTGTGAAAAATAGTACCACTGAGACAAAAGCAGTAAACCTCAAACCTGTACTTCTAAGAGGGAATAGCCCATGGGAACATGCAGCTCTTTCCCAGGTGCCAAACTTTAGCATGTATTGAATGAACCCTGGTTTGTTTTGCATTTTTGGTTAAGTGTGCATAACATTTTCCTCTCAGTAGGAGTCATTTTTGTCTATAGCTTTTTGTCAGATTTCAAGGGCATTTTTCTCCATAGAGTTTTAGAGAACTCTACCAAGAGATTAATTTGGGAAATTCTGTTTTTTTCTAGTGACTTAAATATGTACTTGATGGGACTAATAGATAGATAAATGATAATGTACGATGCTGAGATGGCTCTTCAAGATGTTCTTTTGACATCACGCATTTGAACGTACCGTCATGGGTTAGCTGTCATGGGTTGACAGTGGTAGCTCTACTACCAAGCAGGACCACAATAGCGAGCCCATCCCCTGCGGTGAGAAAACGGTAAAACACATGTGTTCACAGCATGACCCGTCCATGGTAAGGCAGCATAAGTTAACCCAGGCGTCCTCTTCAGACACATCCTCCAGCTCCTCCTCAAGGATTCAAAGGTGTTTCCTTACTAGATGGGATATGTAATCCCTTCAGTATGTTCTGTGTCTTCTCGGATCTCTTCCTTGGCCTTGTTCACACCTGGTATTCATTTCTCATCGTTATTTATCCTGTTATCAAACAGGTTGAACACAGCTGTGGACGGAGGGTTGACAGACCAGGAAACAGCAGTGCACTTCCCTGTATAGTCTGAACGTCCGTGGAGTAGGTGATCTTTTATTGTGGCCCAGGACATATGTGTTCCTACTGCTAAAAAAAAAATATGGCCATGTGCAGCCCAGACCAACACATCTTGGTTGCATTCAAACCTGTACTTGGAGCTTTCCACTTGTGGTTAAATCACAATGCAGGTGAATTCCAGGACTTGCCTGGAATTCCTCCAAAGGATGACTTTCAGAGGCATCTTATTTAGGTGGCCACATCTTAGCAGATTCCTTTCAGTGTGAAAGAGAGTTGGTTCTATTCCCTGCTGCTACTACTAGATGTTCAAGCTTTAGACCCTTAGTCTAAGGCTGCACTCATCTCAAACTCATCTTGGTCACTTATATTTGTATTCTCATTCTATAAAGTTTGTACTGAGACCTAATGATCATTGAGGTGAGCTAGGAGTGGACCTTCTGGAAAATCACTACCTTCGTCTTCACAACAGCTTTGGTACAGTGGCCGCAGAAGATTCAACAACCTGCCATGCTGTACCTTTATGAAGGAGAAACTCCTTCACTTCATAACAAATTACTCTCAACCTAAAAGTGACCATCATCCATTTCTTGTCATATTAGTCTGAGAAGTATCTGTACTGGAAACTGAGCTTTTTTGTTTTGGCTGGGACGTTGTCTGTGAAACAGAATTCGTTTAATAAAATAAGTTGCTTCACTAACTGCTATGAATGCCGCACCCAACACATCCAGAGGGGTATGATAAGTCTACTCCATATACACAAAAACACATGTAGGCTGGATGGGTGAACTCCCACAGCTTTGTCATTTTGACACCTACATGTTTATGGCCATGTTTACATATGGGTGCTTCTTTATTGCCGTTGGTGTCTGTTAATGAGGACTGCAGGATATTCGGTGCAGGATATTTAAGACTTTGTATGAGGAGGTCTTTAGCATCATCACTGCTGTATTCCTGATCTCTTTGACCATACCTTTCAATCACTTTGAAGAGTCTGAGCAGTTATGTTTACCCATGATATGTAATTTATAGACGTAGCGCATTCGGTTTATTTTCCTATTGGATGACTCCATTAACATTTTAGAGCAGTCTCAAACATTACAATAAAGGATAGCCTGACTATTATCTTGATGTTATCTTGTTATTGATTAATCTATTTGCAATGTTTCAAATATTTATGGATTAGTTGTTCAACAAGAAATTCAATCACAAATTATTTTTGATGATCGATTGGATTACTGCTGGGCGATATGGAAAAAACATATATCACGATATGGATGACTTTATATCACGATAATCATACATATCATGATATACCACAATTACTTATGTTTTCAGTTATTCTCTTTATGTTCAGTTGTCATGTCACACATTCACAAATGTGTACATTGCTCATAAATGAAACATAGGCTCTCCTTCAGCAATCCGTTTGCGACAAAAATGTTGCAAACGTGTGCTGCAAACCTGCATGACGTAAAGCAGTGTCATGTCACAAAACCATGTTTCTGTAAAATGAACCTTTTTATTCTTCTATTTTTCAGTTATATAAATTTAGAGTGTGCACATTGACTAAATTATATATTATCTATAATAATGGATAAAATTAGTTCATCACGATAGAAACGATAGGGGGGAAAAAGGGCACGATAGACACTTTTCTATTGTCCTCACAATATATATCGCCATATCCCCCAGCCCCAGATTGAATGGTGTGAGTCACTGAGTCAAGATTTTTTGGTGTCAGCTTAAGTGTGAATATTTTCAGGGTTATTTTCTGTGTTCTGTGACTGTAACTGAATATGTTTTGGTTGTGGGCTGCTGGTCGGAACAAAGGAAGACATTTAAGGTTGTATCCTGGGGTTCTGGAAATGGTGATGATAATTTTTCACATTTTCAGACCATTGCGACCACCTTTTCCCATGTACGACTACAAGCCTGAATCCACAGCTTTAATACCGCAAATATTACAGCAGCACCCATGGTCACCTCAGACCAGCTCCTTGCCATAACCCAGTTTTCCCACTCTCCGTCTGAAAGCCCCCCGGAGAAGACACTAAGTTTAACGGCGCATGAAAACTCTTGAGCGTCCGTTTAGCCCACTTTTTGGTTTAACCATTAGGGCATTTTTTTTCAGCGGGAAGCTGTAGAGAAGCAGTAATGGTGTGGAACAGCACTGCAAGATCCAGACCAGCCTCAAGGGACAACTTCCATGCATCAGGCCTGTGTGTCCCACTTTTAGCCTAGATCTACATTATCTTCTGGGTGGTTGTGCTCTACAGTGGTAGTATTCCATATATTCTTACTTGAATATTTGTGAAGCTCATTTATTTATTTCGCCAAAATTTGGCAAAAGTTTCTCTTTGGAAATATCACTGTAATTTATTTGTAACTATGTGCACATGGATGAGGTTCATCGGGTAATAAAGGCATTGAAAACGTATCAAATTCATGTGTACAATTGTGAATATGATAGGAACCCCTGTCTTTAGATGGTGTTAATATGCTTTGTCTCTTATTATGGTGCATGGTATGCATATGCTTGAGAATTTCTGCAGGGGGTTACCCCTGGAAATGGAAGGAGGCACCGATGCCATCATAAATAGTAATGGTCTTGCCAGAAAAGTCAAATGATACCGTGGCTTCAAAGAAATCACTACTCACTTTTGGATGGCCAAGGAGACAGAATTCTGGCAGTTTATCATTGTAGTTAAGTAGCCATCAACCAGAAGTAGCAACACTACTTGTTGAAACAGCTACAGCCCCACCGAGTATAGCGAAGTCAACCATTATCTGAATTAAACTAGCTCCATGTGTACTTGGATTTTGGTACAGAACACCTGCTGAGTTGCATCATCGAATTTGGCGAAATCCAGTACCACCCTTTATTTTGAACCCTTTACATTATTTTTTTAAGCTAGGTGGGCTTTCATATGAAGCCCGGACGGCATCAGAAGTGAACAAATAAGGATAAGGGTGACCACCTGTTTAATAATTCAACAGTCCGCCTGAGAGAAAAGTCCCAAACCATGTCTACTTACCATCCCATGCCTGGCCAATATTTTCATGAAGTCAGTAAGATTACACTGCTTTTTTTAAACAAAAAAAGAAAATGCATGGAATAAAAAAGGTATCTAGTTCTGCTGAAGTGATTTTGGTACATTCGAGACTGTCCATGGGCTCCATGTCCATGGACAGTTCATCTGGTTCCATGACCACCACTCTTTTAAAAGGAGGCTTTTCGATCAGCATCTGGGGCAAAACTAACCTTTTCATCTCATATTGTAGTTACTTGCAACGTCAAGCAGCAGCACATGACTCATTATATAGAATGAGTTTATGAGTTCAGCTTTTATTTTCAGCAGTAGGAACAGAATTGTATTACCGTAAAAGGTTTCATACTCTAGCAACGATAAACCAGGTCAGCTGATATTCTTATATATTGCTAATAACGCACATCTCTCAATTTGAAAATCTGTGTCTCAAACCTGTAGTTTTACAGCATCAGCCCAGGTACTGTAGCAAGAAAAAGTTGTAAAAGCAATCTCCTGGTTCCCTCTCACCATGGGAAATACAGGGCAGGGCTTCCTGCCGCCTGAGACACATCCGCTTTCCCAACACAGATCCCAGGCCTAAAGTCTCCACTGGCAGCCACAGTCTCAGTTCACACACGCAGCAGTCAACCACCTGTATGTATACAATTCATCGGGTGCCACTGTCGAGGCTCTGACCTTTCTCCTTTTTTAACTTTCTCTACATCCTGCTTCCTAAGCGTCATCGTTTAATCTGGAATAACGTGGTCCTCTTTTTCAGAACTGTTTACTTTTGCATTATTTTGTAAATTTAAGTCCTTAGATGATGATCACTGTAGATACGATGGCTAGTACGTGTCAATAGAGGTAGCGGAAGTGATTAAATTGCTTAGAAATAGGAACATTTCTTGGTGTGAGACACCACTAGCTTTTGAGCTTACGTTTGCATGGTACATTGACCGCGTGTTGTCTTTAATTTTATTTTTGTATTTTAATGACAGTTTTCTTCATTGTGGGTTACAATGTGGTCCTTACCCATGCCTTGGGTTTAGTTCAAACTTTATTCACAGAGTGTTTTTTAAGGCACATTTTAGTCATAATTGTGTTTTTATAAATTTGTTAAAGTTTGATCATTGTGGGTCCTTCATCGTGGATGTGCCCGACCCCTTTTTTTTTGATAACTGGTAAAGAAATTCAAAATGTCATCAAAAAAGCAATTTGTTTTTGTTTACTTTTCTTCCCTTTTTCCTCAGTGTATCAGTGCTGATCTTCAACACCTCCTCGCACTGTTTTGTCCTCGTTAAGCAGTTTCGTCCAGGTGACTTTTCGTCTTTCTGTTCACTGTCTACTTTTCTGCAGTATAGTTCATTTCCTTCTTGTCGCTAAGATCTAAATCTAGATAGTTATATATATATCCTGTGGTCACTTTCACTGAAAAAGCAACGTATTACACTCCTTGTCTGTTCAATTGGATCTTAGCAACAATACAGTCTCATAAATAGGCCACAAGAGGCCTGTTAAAAAAGCAACCTAACCTCCTTTTGTTAGAAGTTGCCAGAGACTGTTCCACACCGCAGTGTGCTAAATTCAAGGAAGTCTGGGCATTGATATATTTTTTCCCCTCCTCTCCTATTTGCCGTTGGGAGGGGAAAAACCCTAACCCTTATCTGAAAGAAATCAGACTTTTGTCTACAACAAGGCTTTTTTTTAAAACATACAAAATTATTGTGAAAAATGTGTTCTTAATGCATGACAAGAAATATGAAGAACGAGGATCATTTTTCATTCGGTGCTCTTCTCCTGCATCACAGCTGTATACATGTGCGAGTGGGAAAGAAGCAAGACGCAGCTGCCTCAGCCTGCTGAGAAAACCGAGGAGGGCGCCGAAGAAGCCGCCACTCCCGAGTCTCCGGAGGGCCAGTCGGCCTCAGAGGGGGAGAGCTCTTCCGCGTGGCCCCCGGCCTCAGCGGGGGTCACCTACGAGCTCTGTGCCGGGCTGGTAGACAAACCCAACCTCTCTCTGGAGGAGATCGCCCGACAGGAAGTGTTGGAGGAGTGTGGCTACGACGTCCCTGCTTCTAAGCTGAAGAGGATTTCTTCTTACAGGTTAGTTTAGATGGCACTAAATCTGGAATAAATCTGGATCTCTCTCAGTATTTCTTCTTTTTGAATCCAGGTAGCAAAAACATCTAAATGTGAATATCAAAAAATCATTCAGTTTATGTTTAATAGGTTTTAGAAAAGACCCCTGCCAGATTTCATTATGGAGGGTGGAGCTATATCGATCTATAAAGCAGGGAGTGTCTGTGTGTTTAAAGCTTCGTATCACAGTGTTTCTCCTCATGTTGCTTCCCAGCACTTTCGTTACAATTCAAAGCTCCGTTGTCCTTTTCTTCCTGCATCGAACCAAAGTCTAACCAAAGTATTGTAACAACTTTGAAAGGAGAAAGGACAGCAACTTTTCCAACAGAGACCCACACTCTACACACTTGCTGCGGCTTACTCCAAGACACATTCACAGACCCTCAGGAAATCCCAGCGCTATCACCTATAAAAAAAAAACTCGAATCTGGGCCTAAACTCATTCATTTATAAAACACAGTAACATGCTCAGGTTGTTACAGTATGCAGGAAAAAGTACGAAGTAAGAGATTTATCATGTCTGCCAAACATGAAAAATCTCCTTAAGATTTCACTTTTCTATAGGAATACATACTTCCTACAGGCACTGCACTAGTATATATTACAGTAGCATGTTGGATTAATAATGGAGAGCTCTTGAGTCAGAAGAAATACCCGCATGAAAAATGGTTATGGAAAAATGGCTTGAAAATTGTTGTGTATCAGATTAATTCACCTGTGCAGGTTGTTGTCAATTGACATTGCAAAATAACCTGAAATCAGCAAAATTTATCAAAAACATCAACTTTCCCAGGAATCTTCTGTGCCAAATGAAAATAACATATTTCCATGTCGGACATGTCACTGGCTACTGCTTATTTAGGACAAATTAAAATGTTTGAATCCTCATACAGGACCTCGTTGAGTGCTAGTAGCAGCGAGTCAGTTTATATATATGTTTATATATATATATATATATATATATATATATATATATATTATTGCGCAGGTAACTGGATGAGAGAGAGAGAGATTTTTCAATAATCTTTATTATGAATTCATACCACTGCAGAAGCTGAGGTCTAAAACTACACATAACGCTGTGACCCAGAGGAAAGCATGTAAGTCATTGAACCTGGCTTCGGAAAACACTGCAATCTGAAAATATATAAAGAAGAAAATTTAACCTAAAGTCAGCAACAGACAGGATCTAGAGGAAGTCCTGTAATAATAACCGATAAAAACCACAGAAGAGAAACTACAAGTGCTGCTGACTGAGGTTGCCTAAGTGAGGTGGAAAGAAGCATCAGGTAAACCATCCATCTTTGTCAGCATATTATTAACAAGCTGCAGCTCAGACGCAGCAGTTCAAAGTGCTGGGAGGAAGAGCGAGAAGAGCCGTCCCACATTGGACTGCAGCACCTGGACACCTATGGCTGACTGCTCTCATAGCTTGCTTTTGATTTGACTCGCACACCTCCTCCTGCTCTGTTGGTGTTGTCTGCAGACGCTGTTATGTGTGGGCGGCTTCCATTAAATAGATGGGTATCGTCTTAACCGCTATGACCCCTATGAGGGCGGTTTTGACAGACGCACACCGCGCGGTGAAGCTCTGTGCTAATAGCAGGTAGCTTCAGGTTACAGCTCTTTGCAGCGGATAAATACAATGATGCTGTTTAAGTGGCAAAGAAAGTCCTCCTTTATGTTCTGTATGCGGCATATTATCAGACTATATTATCTGACTGATACAGCGCTGTATGTGTCATACCAAGTGTGGGCACAGCAGTAAAGTGTAATTTTCTTCTTGTTGTGCATCTGTTGAGATATTGCATTAATTACAGAGCATAGAGGCACTTGGTTATGCATTAAGAGATATTACAAATACATTTTTTTATCTTCGTACAAACTGTCTCTCCTGATTCACTCATAAATGAAGATTGTGCCTAAAGGTTATGGAATTCACAAGAGATGTTTAGTCTCTGATATGGAGTAAACTCCAAACCCATTTCCAAAATTTCCATTTTCAAACCCCGGTTTATAACATATGTTTTCAGTCAAAATGTCTAATCAACAGTGTTATTTTTATTTTTTTCTTCTCCAGCACCTCATTTTCTGCAGCTCCTCAAGAGCCCGCACTCGCGCTATTTATCGAGAGATGGAAAAGTGAATAAATATTTAAACATAAAGGAGAAAAGCTGGTCACGTTGTCTTTGTACGACTTTGACTCATTAATTCTGAAATCTATTTTCCTTTTTTTCCTTTGATGAAACACATCTATCTTTATGGTTCTTTCACTGCATAATAATCACATAGGAACACAAAACCATTGATTCCAATCTGTTGTATAAAATCCAGAAAATAAACAATGGAGGTTATTAGCATATTCTTTTGAGTCGGATTATAATTTATTAAATTATACAATACAGTATAATAATTTCTACAGTGGCATATTTCTTAAATTCTATTTTTTTAAATGTATTAATCAAGTATTACTTAATTATTCAGTCACTATTATGAGTGGAGAGACAATATATTTATATGATCTTTCCAACCAGCTTCTTTGAGGGAAGCTATAATGCTGATGTGGCCCGGGACGTTGAATTTGATTTCCCTGCTCTATAGATAAACAGAAAAATATTGATATTTAAATACAAAATTGCACATTAGTTTGAAAAAACTCTTTCGGCCAAATGTGGAGTGCCCCTTTAAGACAACATGAACCACTATTTAATTTGAGAATTTTGCTCACGTTGATAATCGTCTGGCATCTGCACTCTGCAGTGTTGTAAAATACTTAAAACGACCCTCAAAACCAGCCTCACTGTACACAGAATTCTTAAGAATATTATATATTTTTCCCTCCTTCTCCCACTTTAGGTCAGGCGTAGGAGTAACGGGTTCCAAGCAGACCATGTTTTACGCCGAGGTGTCTGACGACAACTGCGTGAGCGCAGGTGGAGGTGAGCCGAAGGAAGGAGAGCTCATCGAGGTGGTCAAAGTCCCACTGCACGAGGCCATGACGTTCGCCTACGACGAGCGCATCCCCAAGACCATGGGCGTCATATTTAGTTTCATCTGGTTCCATAATAACATGTCTCCCAAGTACAAGATCTCCACCAACGTGTAACTAGTATTAACCAAAATCCCCTTTATACCGCTCCCCTCCCCCCAAACTAATTCAAACACTGGCCCAGCACATCCGCTTCTCCCCTTATGGCTCTTCATCCTTTACTGCCTTTTTGCTTATTGGTACATGATGCAGGGTGGCTCCCTTGTCTTGTTGCCAACAGGTATCTTTAAGTTTTGTCCTGTGTGATCTTCCTATTTTTTCCTAAAAAAACGAATTTGCCATAGCTGGTTGTCACTGGCGCTTTTCTCTCGTCTTTATTAATTAGTTGTTTTTTTGTTGTTTTTTTTCGTTCTGATAATCATTTCCTTTATTGTGCCATCGATCATAAATGGCTACATATCACTGATTTCATTTGCCTGTCCTTGAGTAAAGGAATACTCCACCGTTGTTTTTATCGTGGATGTTGAATGTGAACATTTACAGAAGCAAACAGGTTGCTCACATGCACCTGATACTTGCAGTCAATTCCCAACAATTCCTATAACACGCAGTTTTCCCCCCATGCCGTCATTGTAACTAAGTCGCTTTGGACTGGTTAGCATCATTTATCTAACATTTCTAAATGTGCAAGCGAAAAAACGCTACGCACAAACACGTGACCCGACATACTGATCATAACTCCAACCATTAAAGACAGAGAGAGTATTAGAACAGTGGAGTATTCCTATAAGCCGTGATCCAGTAATGCAAAAACTATGCTAGTCAATGGTGGGGCCTTGTAACGATGGCGATAGTGGGTGTGTTTCAGCCCCCACTGGTTCAGGCACGCCTCAATTCGTTTTGTTTCTGATCCACAGCCTTTAAGCAATACTTATCACACTACCCCAGGCTAAACAATCACTATGTCACTGAAATCAACTCAGACTCCTTATCGAATCCTTTTATGAAGTCACACCAGTGGAAACATTAGCAGGCATTCATCACACAGGGAAAAAAAGACGCATACACCTACCTCTGCGCTGAGGGCCTAATTTCTGTTTTCAGTGTGTCATTGGTCTCAAGCACAGTCCTGATTTGGAGCAAAGTATTTTTAGTTAGGTGAAGACTCGAATTGGCTTCAAACGGCATCATCGCATGTAGTTAGGGATGAAAATCTGCACTGATTATCATTTGTCTTGAGTATATTTGAAACCTGACATGCCAGAGAATGATCTAAAATCATTTTGACTAATTTAGTCTTGAGTTTTTTTTTCCTGAGATAAAAACACAGCACACAAGTATAGCTAGGAAAAATACAGTATTAAGAATTTATGCCCAGCAGGTTGCAGGTTTAAACACATAAATCGAAGTTTAGAAGGTTTATAGCCATTAATCGGATAAGATTTCTTGAGATCATAAAATATTTGGGAGGCGTATGGTAGTAAAAATGAATTCTGGTCATTTACACTCTAAAGTAATCTCGCAAAGTAAATCTCAACAGCAGTTTGCCAAAATCTCAGGTCCTAGTAGTTAAACCCTTGTTCATATTCAGGGAGGATCTCTGGATGTGATGATGACCAGCATTTTATTATATTATTGTATTTCAGAATCACTTGCAGCATGATAGGCAAACACAATTCTTTCTATTCTTTAGTATTGTTTTTTTCATTCAAAAAAGGGCTGGTACTTCATTTATTAATATGTGAAAATGAAGAATCCCCTACACACACACACACACACACACACACACACACCTTGTATTTTTGCTGAGAATATGCAAGTAAAGGAGCAAAGCTGATATTGTTTTAAAAAAATCCTGCTCCCTTAAAAAGCTAAGACATCTTATTATTTAAAGAATCTCAATATTACAGATTTCAAATCGCAGGAGGCACAAATAATCTTTGTTTGATACAGATCCTGTCAAAAATCACATCATAATCACTTTAATGTTTTCCAATTAAAATGAGAACATCTAATATCACAATTGAAATATAAAAAAATCAGAAATTATATATATATATACACATGACTATATATATATTTAAATAGTTCAGACCTATGCTGAATGAGTTTTTTTTTAGTCTGACAATGATTTTGGACCTCTGTGAATTTCTTGGGGGTTTGATGAACTTGAATATGGAAAATAATATGCTATATGTTAAGGATATTATTTGCAAGTACCACCTTGAAAAATGAAAAGGTGTTAAAGTAAAATCAGAAATACATTATAAATATTGTAGTTGCTGTATCACAACTTACTGAGTACATTCTGTCAGTAATAATGAGCATTATTTTACTTTTACGGCTTTATGAGCGTGATAAACTGCTGACAATCAACCACTGTTTGTTTGTTTTTAACCCATGAACCCTTGAGGTTTTTCCTTACATTTCATTTTTTTCCAGGCATCTCAGTGTATGTATTAGATGCCACCTTAGATCTAACTGCATTGTTCTCATCAGCACAAACTAAACTCAATAATCGCGCTAAATATACTTCATATGAGAGGACAGTTCCACCCAAACTGCATAGGTATATATGCATTTTCCCTTATAGCCATATTTGTCACTCTTTGCTTGATCAAGTTACTGTCTTTTAGTCACTTCTTGATGCAGGATTGTATAGTTTGCTGGAATTTCTTGAATTGTTCGTGTTGATTTCCTCATAAAACAGGCCGCTGATCTTCTTTAAATTGATGCATATTCTCTCAGGATTATTGAGCGACACCAGGCATTTTGACTAATTTCTGCAAATACCTCCAAAACGGGTGGTTCTCCTTCTACTGAGCGTGTGCATCTGACAGACAAACGCGTCAAATATGAAGAACAATAACTGAAACATTTCCGTTGCCTGGTGGTTTCATGATATTTAGTTTCTAAAGCAGATTTTAAGTGAGAGAAAGGCAGTAGATGCTAAACGAGCTCATGTGAAGCTGTCCAGCTCTTGTTGCTATTGTCATTGCATGTCTTCCTCTTTCAAAGAAGTGGCTGATACGGCACCTGATGAACGCTGCGTGTGGACATGGTGTAATCATCTCTGTAATGTTGGTGTTTTAGTTGGAAATTACAATGTAAAAGATTAAATCAATTCCAAGAATGAACATTAGAGGGCAGCTTTAAATTCACCATCAGGACACTTTGGAAAAACGTGCAAAGCACCTTCACACTAACAAGTGTACAAATACGGTTATTTATACATAGTTATTTGTCATTGGTCCCTTCCCTTCTTTATTTTACTCCCCATCTTCCCTGTGACAATCTTTTTTGTGGACCTGAACAATTATTGAAACTGCTTTTTACAGAAAACCTCAATCAAAGATTTCCAATGGTGCTCACAGGTTTCCATTGTCTAATTCTTGTCTATTATGAGGTATAAGAAAATCATGGGGATGCTCGCTTTTTGTCTCGAAATGACTCATGAGAAAAAAAATATTTGTTGCCCTCATGGGTTTGACATAATGCTCATAATCGAACATAATCTGTTCAGAGAAGTTGGCAAAAAAAATCCATTTTAACATTGAAGGCCAGTCTCTAACTCTATGTGCCTGTCAGCTGTAGAGAGCGGCCATGTTGAACGTCGCCGCACGGGCCGCGTCACCGTTTATGATTGATGGCGGAAACAAGAGTGTCATCCACGCGTATAAACAGCAGCTGCAGGTGGGAGGTGTTCGCAAGCAACAATATAATTCATCAAGCATGATCTGGTTGCCAATAAAACACTAGCAACAGCTCGGCAGCGCTTCAGGTTCAGCTGGTTCAGCCGGATTCTCTATAGAAGGAAATTCAGTAAATTCAATCTATGCGAGGCGTGGGTTTTCTTTTTTTGTTTCACCCGTGGAGTCAAACCTGCAGACTATTTTGTATTTAGCAGTTTTTTTTTTTATTAATCGTATAAGCTATTCATATGGCTGGTTATGTTTTTTATAATCCTATTGGGTTTAAATGTGTGTGTTTTTCTTCATAAAATCCAACATTTTGAGTGTTTAATTCAGTCCAATGGAAGCCATGTTGAAGTCGGCAACACCGGTGAACGGCTTCACCCGAGCCTTGCCCTCCCTGACAAAAAGAAAAAGCACTTTTTGACAGTTTAGAGTGATGTTGCAGACTGTGCCACTGTTAAGCCATACTTCTATTAAATATCCAGTAAAACTAATAATCACGGTAAGCGAATGGTTGTATAATTAATTCGCACCTATGCTGGTTATTACCATTAGCTCCGCATTGGACATTTCTACCTCCATCACTCAGGCACGTGATAAAAATGTTTTGCGGCCGTTTTGGTTGTTTTTCTAAAGGCGCTGACATATCAAATTCTCAGCATCACATCAGAAAGGTCGACAGACTGAGGCCGTGATAAAATACTTAATGACTCGTCCGCACCGGGTTTTTATAGATTTGTCCCCATCGCTCTGCTGTAGTTGCTTCTTTAGCTGTGATTTAGTTTTTCTTCTGTTAAATGGTTTGTGTTTTGTCCGTTTCTTACTGTATTTTCAGTGGCTATGAGCTGAGCTACAGTTTATCATGAACCTGTTTGTTATTTAAAGGTGCTATGTGTAGTTATTCTCTAATTAAGACAGGTGTATAACTTATAATTTGGGCTATGGCTGTTGCATTCCTTTGTATTTTTAAACATGCGTAAGTTGCTCATGAATCCTAAGAAAAGGCACTTTTTTAATTTCGGGCGAAGTCTGCAGGACAGAAGATAATCAAATTTGCTGCAATAAAGCAGTTCAGTGACTATACAGTGTAGCACTTATGTTATTCTATTAGGTCGTGTGATATGTGGAAATCCTACACATAATACCTTTAAGTGAAAGTATTATGATTTTCCTCAAGGTGAAGAATTTTGTCCAACTGTGTTTTTTTGTTGCTTTTTTCATTCTATTGTCTTAACACTGAATTTGTGTTTTTAAAAAATAAAAAATTCCAAGAAAAAAAAAAAGTACAAACTTGAACATTGCAGTTATCATGTATTTTATGCTTTATTAAGAGTGTATACTCATTGTGGGCAGTGTTTTCAGTAATGTTTTCAATTTTGTTAATTTATTACTTAAATGTTGAAATATTGAAACTTTTAAAGACATGACACTTGGTACAGACATACAGTATATATTTAAATATGATACTTTGCATGTGCACTAACTGTGTTGGATTAAAACTGCATTTAAATTGAAATAAAATGGGTTGGGTGCCCGAAACATCACTGTTTTTTGTTTGTTTTCTTTTCTTGCCATTATTATTAATCACTCAGCAGAATCTCAGTGTGGCATGAGGGTGGTGTATTGTTTACTCGAACACCTCATGCGTTTTCACTAGAACTGCAAGATGTCAAGCAGGGGTGGGCCTTATTAGATAGTGGCAGTAGAGAGATGACAGGAAACGTGGCAGACAGAGATGAGGGGACGACATGCAGCAACGGTTCCCAGCCGGAACAACATTTTAACCTTTAAGCTGTAAGGAAATATATGAAAAACAATCGAGTCCGTGTATCACATAGTTTTGACAAGGTGGCTGCTATTGATTTCACACTGGTAACCTTTCTGTCTTTTGGTTTAAGGGATTGATTTACTTTTAGACATTCCTCATCATGAAATTTATTATACTACATAATTTAGTTATTTTCTAAAGTAAAGATCTTCACATAAGATTTGTAAAGAAAAATATAGAGCCATGTCCTATTAATAACTATTGTTATTATTATATTATTCCCCAATCCCATCCTGATTATGCACACATTAGGCTGAGGCTCTGGAGGTCGTCTCCCAGGAAATTTGTGTGTCATTTGTGTGGACTCTAAAGGAAAATCACATTCAGGCAGCAGGTGATCATACATTCTGTTTTGCTTTCAAATATTTATTCTCTTTTCTCATTTAATATAGTCCCTTTTGAGTCAACACACACACACATGGGGATTTGACATTTTCAGAATAAATGTCCTCTACTTATATTTAGGGGGATGTATCCTCAGCATCTGCAGTTGTGAGACCACAAGGCACAGAACATACAACAAAACATAAAAAAGGCAATTGTTTGAAACCGTAACTGAAGTTACGATGTATTTTAAATGTTACTTGTATTTTACTCATATTGTATATGAGTAAAATACATAATGTTCATTTATCCATGGTAATCCATCAAAATTATTTGTATGAAGTTATGAAACACTTTCCCTCACTTCCAGAGGAAACTGAAAGAACACAGATCAGCAAGTATTCTGTGATGAACTTGAAAATCCACCCCGTCACTTCCCTGTTGCTTACATAAATCTGTTAGCAGCCTTCACGCAGCCTGTTGATACGTATGATCTCTCGAAACAAACACGTCCTGATAAGACAAAGCTACCAGAGATGCGGATCAGGAAATGGGACGACACATTGATGCAAAAAAATCCCCCTCCGAGAAGATAAGCCAGCACAAAAGTGAATTCTTGACTTTTGATCTTGATGGGCATCAATGATAGGTTTCCCAGAAATGAAAGCGAACTTCTCACATTTAGCCAAAGGAAACTGTAAAATGTGGAGATGATTTTATCTGAGGTGTCTGTGTAGGGGTGTAGGGAAACCGGAAGGACATTTTCTTGTAGGCATTGTTACAAAAGTTTAAAGTCTGACCTTGTAAAGATTCTTCATATGGAGATGGTTTCATTCATTTATTCATTCATTAAACCAGCTTCTTAACAATCTAATTTGCTTTCTACAACTTTATCGCTAACATGTCTCTGCATGGTGTGACTCAGTCAATGTCACTTTTCCTTTTTTAAAAAAATTCTTATACCACACACCTTCTGAAAGCATGTTGCTTGGGAACAAGATTGCGACAGGTCACGCTCCCTCCCACTTTACTATAAAAACATGCTCACCTGGTATTGTCACTCTATTACACAAACATTCCTGTGCAGCTTTTGTCCTTGTTTCACCTTCACATGGTTTCTGCTGCTCATGCTGCTGATGATCAGTGGTTCTTTATTTCTTTATCAGCTGTCAGATATATGAGAATCTTTATGTTAGCTTGAAAGACTATTGAGGAGGCATCCTCATTTACAATGATGTTGAGGCAATACAGGAAATGCATAACAGGTAAAAAGACATATAAACCAACACAAACAAATAAACAACAAAGTGGAGAGTTAAATTGTCAGTTAACTGAATTTAGAAACAGTTACAATCAGATGCAGTGATATGTGAGATAAGGCTTCTCAACATCTGTAGCAATGGTAAAGATTCTAATTTTATGCTTTTAAGACATAACCTGTGGAGTCCCCCAAGAGTCAGTCCTGGGTCCTCTACTCCCACTAGCTAAGATTATGGAAGAAAACAAAATGTCTGAAAAAAAAGGTGTCTTTTTCCCATTTCAGTCCTGGCTAATGGAGTGTAGAGTAAAAAAACATTTCTGTTTCTTTGGCTTTTTGCTGGATCCTACCTATGGCTGGATCCCATTGTTGGAAGGTTAGCCAGTGTTTGAAAATACGACTTAACAGTTCATGAATGATTTTACATAAATATTAAGGGGACTTGAGCTGGGAGCTTTCTATGTTTTCTCTGTGTTCTCTGGCTTCCTCCCACAGTCCAAAAACATACTTAGATTAATCGGAGACTCTAATCATGACCCTAGTGAGCAATAAATGGGTATAGAAAATTGGATAAATGGGTGTGTATTCTAATTGCTTAGCAACATCAAATGTCAATGGATCTAGAGGATTTTCATTTCATTTTTAATTTTCAAGTCTGGATGCTAAGTATGGTGCAGGGGCTGATTAGCTTACCTTAGCATACAGACTTATAGCAGGAGGAAGTGACTAGTCCGGTTCTTTTCAGAGATAAAAAAAAGAAATACACCCATTGTACAAACATATTTTTTTGTAATTTGAAATAGTGGTGAAACTGTGTTATTACAACTTCCGAGTCATGTGTTGCACAAAAAAAAAGCATTTTTCCTGCAAAGAATCTTTGAAAACTCAAGCGGCTGTAAAACTATAAATACATATTTCACCCTCCTGGATGTGTGATGGGGAGAGGTGGATAAATGGGTTGCTTTCATGTTGTAACAGGACACATGGGATGTTTCTGTTCTCCAGAGACCATCTGGATGTGTGTGTTACCGCAGCAGATGGACTACCACCACTCTCTCTCTCTGAATGCAGTCCATTCACAGGTGGGAGCAAAAACCTGCCATTGCAATTAGAGGACACCTCGAGGTGCACTGAGCCAGTCTGATTCCAGCACACTGACACACTCTCCAACTGTATGCAAATGAGGCCATATGCATAAGGAAAACAGGTGTGTGTGTGTATGTGTGTGTGTGTGTGTGTGTGTTTAAACCATTTATCTTTACAGATCTAGGTATTTTACATTAATTTGTAGAATTCATAAGTTGTCACTTGATGTCATTTAAGTAGCCATTATAGGATAAATGCCTTGCATGGTTGTGTGGGTGATAGCTATGGAGGTTTTTGAGGTACCTCAGAATCATTTTGACTTGTAAAGTGTGTTGTATGTAATTGGAACTAGTGGACTAAATTTCCTTTTAACCAACAGCTAAACCATTTTGGCTTTTGATCCTTTAAAATAAAAGTATATCTATGTGCGATTATTTTGCAGAAGCATGAAGGGGAAAAGTTATCCAGTAATCCATAACAATAATAATCCCAAAATAAGATTAGAGTGAAATCAGCAGCAAATTTGTTTGCTTATTTTCAAATTTTGGTTGTAATCAATAAACTGAAGTATTGTACTTATCTAATGACAGATATACAATATATACCTTATCCCTCCGCTGTTAAAAACACATCAATGGTTATGTTAATTTGGTCAGAAACGGATCCAAAGATTATGAACAGTGATGATGTTTTTACTCTCCAGAGAGTAGTCCCATGGAAGGCAACTTTGCAAACTTGTTGTGCTATACATCACAGCTAATTGACTGTGCTGATGTTCTTTGAAATTTTTACAAAATAGAATACTTTTGACAGTTGTTAAGACTAGATGCGTTTACTGTAATAGATAATAGACTAATCATATAGCCTTCATTGCATGCAAATTCATTTTGCTCTGCAATTCAGTCTGGACACCAAGGACCCAGTTTTCCCCTCAGCCAATCACAGGACAGGGAAAGATGCAGCAATAAGATGACGAAACACAGAAGCGACTTTGTTGAGAACTGTGGATCCAACATGGCAGCAGACAGTAATTTACCCTTCAATGTAACCTTAGAAAGTCTTCTAAGAAATTTAGACTGCAAGGGCGGTGCATATGTCTACGTATGTCATCATATGTGTGATATGATTGGCTATGAGCTACAGACACAGAGGCTCTGGGCTTTCATAAACCACGTACAAACAAATGAAGGGACCATCCTCAGAAATGAGGCGTAGTATTAGCCAGGCTACTAATCGTAAGATATGTAGAAGAAAAATGTAGGAGACGGTGTTTGTTTTCGTATTTTGCTGATCTATATCTCCTGATCAAATCAACTAATCCATCCTTTCTTTTCTTATCTACTTCTTTCACCCACTCTGTACCTAAAATTACTACAAGATGTGCTGCTCCTCTGCCTCTAATTCTTGAGCAGTCAGGTCAGGGCCTTGGATTAACGTGGCGTTGAGGAAGAACAGAGGGACGACTGGACCAAACCGATAAACAGTCCTAGATAAGAACCAGGTGAATGCCGGCAACCTGTTTCTGCTTTATGGGGGCTCACACTGACCTGCCCGTAAAGGGTTTGCTGCTATATATTGTCTGCTCGGGCTTATCAGGGAGGTATATTTATGAGGTCCTCGGCTGGGCATGCTGGGATGGATTTGAGGATTTAGAGCGAGTCTCTCTTTATGTGTCTCCATATGTGGAAGGAGGCAAATGGGAATATTGCATCTGCCGTATCAACAGTGAAAGAAATCTGAGCAACATTGTGAATATCGCCTGTCTTTTAATCAGGGATTTGCAGTCGGACCAGCAGGTATTCTGAGCATCATATCTCATCTCTTACACGTGGATGATAGTGGAGGAGGGGAAGCAAAAAGAGACGATCATTTAGGTTCAAAGGGCTTTCGGGACGCAGCCCCCGGAGGCTTTTTCCTTCTCTTCTTCTTGCTCAACGTTGGTGGCGATTTGCAAGAACAGAGCGTAAACAACATTGAGCCTAACCAGGCCGCCGCAGAGTATACGCCAAAGCAATGGCGCTGTGTTTAAGCAACCCTTCATTTAGGTGTCATTTATCTTCTATCTAAAAGGTTAAACGGGGACTTGCATTGAACAATCGCTTCCAAAGCATGAACAGGAAAAGCAAGACATGACAAGCTATGAAATGTCATTAACTCGCCCGACTGGTTAACGTTGTAACTGTGGTTTTTCCGTCGTAAACCATTCTCAAAAAAATGCGAGCGCGATGTACTGAATGCGGGTCGGTACGGACAGTTTCTCTGTTTTCCCAGTGTTTTCTGAAACCCTAATATGCATTTCCCATATGTTTGGAAACTCTTTGTCACCCCCCCCCCCCCCCTCTTAACAGTAACATGTCACACGGGCTTGACACGGACTGTATGAAATCTGAGCTAACACAAATACATACGGTGCTATCAGCAGAGCGGAACATGCAGGCAGCCTATGGGAGAGATACACCTGAGTGTCAGCGGTTACTACACGTCTCCTCTTATCACAGCGGAACTGCCCTTTCCACACACTTATTTGCTCATTCAACCATTTAAAGTCACTGAGACACCAGGGCCTCATTTACAGAAATGCTTGCTGACTTTAGTCTCATTTCAGCATTTCCAAAATTATCTTTTTGACATATAGCCCGGAATATATAATGTTTTGGAATTCTTCAACTGACTGAAAACCTCATTAAAACATTCAGTATTTAACATTTGAACAGTAAAACACCTTTTGGTATTATTTTATTAGGGGTTTAATACTAAAAACTGAACATTTGTAGTAAAAGTTTTAGTCATCACAAGATAAAACAATAGCCACACAAATATCTTCACGTTTGGCACAGGTCTTGCCAAATTGGCACAAAAGTTGGTGACATTACATTTTTCCTACTGAGCCTGAAAAAAACAGGAATACGTGTGAAATCCCCCAAACTCATTCTTTGGAAGAAAAATCATCATAATCTTTATTAATCACATAATGTGTTTATGTAGGATTCCACCACACAAAATATATTATGATTGCTCGAATCCTCCTGTGTGGTAGTTTGCAGGATGTCATATAAAAGTTTTTTTCAGGGGTGATCTAACAAAAATGTTGGCTGGAATTGCAATTGTATTCAAAGCGGATGAAATCAATAAACAATATATTTTACTACCTTTGAGGTGTGACTATCAGGTTTAGTGAAGAGGAAGTAGCATCCTATAGCCCTATGTAACACATATTTAATGACTAAAGGAAGAGGTCATGGAAACTGGCCTGAAGTCATTGTGTAATTGTCTTGAATAATGGTTATGTTACAGCTCCTGAACTATTTCACTTATGAAGTCTTGAAAACCACAACAGCAACGTTTAAAATAAATTAAAGGAATAAACAGAACCTAACTTGATTGTACTGACATTTCAGAGTGTATTAATCCCAATTGAGGAACATTGGGTCCTGGAACCTGGACATTTTAGTCTGGTACTTTTTTGGGTAGTTTGTTTTGGTATGTATAAAGTATAAACTCACAGAGGAGTAAGACGTATTCCCTACCACTCATCTAGGTTTAGGTTTGCAAAATGATACTGGGTGGATGCAAAGTAACACAAATATTACGATTTACTCCAAGAAACCATTTAAATCTACAAAGCAAACATACAAAGATCCTGCAAGATTTCTTTTCCGCTCATTGACAGTAGCACTGTTAGCAGTGGTGCACGGCCACTGGTCGAATATAATAGAAGAGACCTTTCGAGTTGTGTTCCTGCTATTACGCCTCGCCAACCGCTGTGTCTACTTTACTGGCCAACATTTTCATAGAAGCCATACAGTGTTGTGGTTTATGACAGGCGGCGTGCCGGAAAAGCTGCATTCCTCCACCAGCCTTGGTGCTGTACCAGACTGTATTTCTGCCATTCTCTCCACCAAAGTTTAAACTAAATAACACACCACTGGAATTGTACAGCGACAGCACATTTGTCTCACTTTGTTACCATTGGACGTACAGTAAGATATATGCAAACTGAAGGATTCCCGTGTGAGGGGAATTTATGCTTTATCCTTTAATTTATGCTTTATATTATTTGATTTTTATTTTTTTTAAATGGCAGATCTCATTAGATCTCATGGTGCTGGATGCCATGTTTTTAATTTACATTTTTTACATCACATTTATTGATCTACAATGCAATGAAATAGAATTTAACATCCATCCATTTTCTATACCCGCTTATTCCTCACTAGGGTCACAGGGGTTTGCTGGAGCCAATCATAGCGTACATTGGACAAGACAGGTTAACAGTCTACCATGGGGTACACACACCTTTCGCTCACACACTCATACCTACAGGCAATTTAGAGTCTTCACTTAACCTCAGCATGTTTTTGGACTGTGGGACGAAGCTGGAGAACCTGGAGGAAACCCACGCAGACACGGGGAGAACATGCAAAGTCCACACAGAAAAGTCCCAGACCAAGGTTTGAACCTGCGACCTTCTAGCAACACTGCGCCGCCCCTTTAATAAGGATATATTAATTAATATCAAATCATTTCTCAAGCCTTTCTGCTACTTCCAGGATATATTCAAAGTTTATATTCATAGGATTTCAGATCAAATTGTAAAAATTCTTTCAATGTTGGCCATAATAAATTCTGGTATGACAGCTTGTCTGTACATGTGCAAACTATAAAATGAAAGGCAAAATGAGAAAGCATCAACTGAGTTGAGACCAAGTTGTTGGACTCCATACAGATGATGAATTTAAAGGTACAGTGTATATGATTTAGTCATGTTTAGTGGAACAGAATCGGCAGAAATGGAATACAATATTCTTTAGTAGGTTTGAAGGTAGGTAGTAGTAGTTTTAAGTAGGTCTGAAATCAGCATCTCTACATGTATTCCAGCCATTTCATTCCAGCGTCTGTTGAATTCCAACACATGCACACCTCATTCTGCTTAAAGAGGGGCTAGGAGTGGAATAAACCCAATAACAATGGTAAAGACTTGTATAGAGCATGACAAGATGCATTAAGGCTGTGATTAAAAATAAGGGTTATTGCATCAAATATTGATTTCTGAACTATTCTTAAGTGTAAACACTAATATTATGTTGTATTAAAATGAATTCAATCTTGTTTCTTCGCATTGTTTGAGGTCTGAAAACATTGTATCTTCTTTGTTATTTTGACCATTTGTCATTTTCTACAAATAAATGCTCTAAGCGATAACATTTTCTTTTGGAATTTGGGGGAAATATTGTCAGTAGTTTATAGACTCAAACAAAAATGTTCCTTTTGCCCGAACACATACCTATAAGTAGCAGAATCAGAAAAACTGATCATTTTGCAGTGGTCTTTTTTTTCCAGAGCTGTACATTTTGAGCAGGTCTCAGAGTTACCTTAAAGTAAGGCTGTTGGCCTGGACACACATATCAAAGACACTGAATCCTAGAGGTCACCAGTCGAGGACATTATTTATTCAAAGCTCATTTAAAAAAAAAAACATGTTTGAATTCATCCACGGGGGAAATAAACTGCTATTAAACAGTCTGTTTATATACGGTCCATGTGGGCTGACCCCCATATCTTTCCTTTGAGGCAAGGCTTCACCACGTTCAAAGATGAAGGCTCACACATCGGTCTTGGCTGAATATTTATATTCTGCTCAACCATTAGAGGAAGAGACTGAGGCTTCCTGCGACAATTAAAACTGCGGAGACCTCGGCAAATGAGCATCGTCTCAGTATCCAGCGTGGTGAGGCAGTCATTATGGAAAACAGCATGTCTCAACCTTGACCCGCGCTGCCACCCAAACCCCCCCACCCCCACCCCCACCCCACACCACCAGACGCAAGTCCCCAAAAGATGCTTAAAGATAAAAGAGAATCGACCCGTCTGCCGTATGTACAGAGACTGGAGATCTGAAAGGAGAAAAGCCATGAAAAATGGATGAGAGAAGAAATCCACTTCACCTCCCCCCTGGAGGCTGACCCCCCCCCCCCCCTCCTCCCCACCCACCCCCCACAGCGCTACCCACTCATAATCCCCTCTCCTCCTGCACACACACTCCTCTCTCTGTGCCTCACACACATGCATGTGGTGTATGCAAACAGGAAGACAAGGTAGACGCACACCACCCGAGGCCCTTTGGTAGGTGCTAGTGTTTGGGTAGATACTACACTTGAGTGTCTTTAATGAGACGATATGCTGTACGTGCAATGAAGAACAGCCACATGAAGCAGTCTCCAATCTGAAATTACAATCCTTAATTGTTTTAACACAAAGGCAGAATCTATGAGGGCTCCACTGGTGGATCACTCTGGCTTAAGGAGATACTTAACAAATTGTATTAGTCACAAGTTTAATGGTGAGGCTCATATTAGTGCATCATTATGGTCTAAAAGCTTTTAAAGAGACATGAATAAGGAATTATCAAACTGCAAATTCCAACAAAGCTGAGATCTTAGAGCTGTGGGGTTTATATGAGCCTGCTAACATGCAAATAAAAACACAGACAAGGATGATGGGACTGACATCGATTGATTTTGCAGGTGACTGGTTATCAACAACAATATTGGACAAGTGAAAGATTTGACCACATGTTGGCATTACATGAAGAGTTAAAGGTCCAATAACATACAATTATTGTGTGTTTTATTTGAATTATTACATCACTGACTAGATATTATCATGGTTTAAAAAAATATATATATCTCAATATAATTTTATATCTCCTCTATCAGGCTTCTCTCGGAGCTCTAGAAAGAACGGGTTGTTTTGTGTCCATTTCGTTAATATTATCGACCCTCTCCTCTGATTGGCTTGACTGGCTGTGAGTGGGAGGTTGGACACTGGCTGTATGTTGTATGTTGTGACATCACAACTTCACAATAAGTCCTGACGGCTCGACAGTTGTGAAACCTGGGACAGTATTTGTATAACATCTAGACCTTTTAATCAAAAAGGCATATTTCCTAAAATATGGGACCATAAGAGGCCACCAATTAATCCTCAGGGGAACATAAATGTTTGTATCAAATTCCATGACAATTTATTTAATAGATGTTTCACTTCAGGCCATATATACATACATATACAATATATATATATATATATATATATATATATATATATATATATATATATATATATATATATATATGAACCTCATAGAGACATTAAAGTCAGGGGATGGGGAATCATTAGACTATATTGTCTGGCAACCTTTAATGACCGTACAAAATGTGGCACCAATCCATCTTGTAGCTGTTTTATTGGATTAGTAAAACATTTGAGCTGCTATTGGGTGTTAGAGGAGCAGTCAGAGGATCCACTAAGCCACTAAATCATCCCCTGAGGATCATTATCTTTGTACAGAATTTAGTGACAATCCATACAATAGGTGTTGGGTTATTTCTCTAAAAAGCTAAATATGTTAACATACATATATACACACACACATATATATATATATATATATATATATATATATATATATATATATATATATATATATATATATATATATATATATATACATTTCAGTATACTACAGAAAAAGTCAGACAAACAAATGTATCCTTAAATCACATCGCTAGTGTGGCTAAAAACACTACAGAGGACACAAACACACACACTTTCACACACACATATGCGCTTACACATTGTCCCTTCACCACTCAAAGCCCTTTACCAGGTGTGATCCAACTTAAGGCACTCACATACACTTGTGACAGCGTGTGAAATGTTGGCAGCTCAGGCTATCAGCAGCCTCCTTCAAGGCCTATCTGATGGCCTGGCAGTCGCCTGACGAGAAGGAGACAGCGACATGAAGGGAGGAGGAGGAGGAGGAGGAGGAGGAGGAATAGGAGGAGGTGAAGGGCTGCTGTCAGACACTGAGTCACTCACTCAGACACCGAGACACTGACTGGCGGCTTCTTTCTCAGCCTAAAGGGAAGCTTTGGTAAGATGTTCCATTTTCGCTCACACCTGAAGAAAGGAAAAAAAGAAAAAGATGTTTGGTGGACAAATAGGTACAATGTATGAGTGAAAGAAGTTGTAAAATAATTTTAATAAACCTAAAACTTGTTATCATTTGCATTCAAAATTTCAAAACCTGTTTATATAGAGAATAAAAAGGGTTAAACAAAGCGATTATAGGTCAAAGTGTGGTCAAAGTAATTAATCAATTGATTAATAGACCGTACTACTGTACATAAGCTTAGAGATAATATTTGTCTGTTTCTTTTATATATTTTATTGTAAAAGAGCTGTTATATTAATTTACATTTGCTTATGCATATGATTTTGTTCAAAATAAATAAAACAATAAATATCGTCCTACTGTGTATTTCTAAATGGGATAAGAGTATTTAATTTAACAAATATACAACATTTTGGGGCGCTAACTCGTAGATCTCTGCAGATCAAAATGAACTGGCATCTATCTATAAAACAGGCTTTATGTGGTCCTTCCCCTTCAGACAACCATTTAACATTTACTTTGCTGTTTGTGCCAGAGAATGAAAATCAATGTTTTTAAGGAGGTTTTCTATGAAAAATGATGATCACTTAAAAAAACAAACAAAAAAGTAGATTGAATGTGAAGCTACAACATGAAAAACACTGGTATGGTTCACAGCTACCACTGAGGCCACCTGTCAATAAGAATCCGATCAGCTGACCAGGTTGCCAGGTGATGCAAATACCCCAAATTAAGACAAAGTGCAAATGCTGCAGTCTAAAAAAAAAAAAAAAGATCCCTGCCAGAGCAGATATAGGATGGAGTAGAATCTGGGTTATTGGGCTGGTGGAGCAGCAGCAACAGCAACAGGACACAGGTAGAGCAGAAGGAAAAAGAAAATGAAATATCAATATGGACATGTGTATAATAAGGCACTATCGACTGAAAATAAACCTAGAATGTGTGATCATATCATATAAAAAAAAAATATGTGTACATTTAATGTCTTTCATGTTGCCAGTTTTTAGGGAATCAGGTTAAGTGGTGTCCGATGCGAACGGTAGAGGGAGCTCTACACTACTGCAATGACTGGGGTTGAACTGAGGAGAAGCACTTTGGTTTTAAAGCTGCTGATTTACATAAAGTCTTGTCTCGTTAGTGAGATGCTGCCTTGTTGACTTTTAATAACAAGTCACGCTGCATAAAACAAAAGAAAAACACGTTAATCCGCTTTTTTTATTATTAAAGGGGTGAAATAAATTGGTATTTCTCTCTGCAGCAAATCATACACAATATCATCATAATGAAAAGCAACTAAATCAAAATCCAGAATATGTATAATTCAAACTATGATTACAAAATCATTATAAAATACATAGCAATTAGATTCAGGAAAGTTTTTTTTAATATGTCGATGCTTGGGAATTAAATTGTTATCCACAAAAAAATGGCCTTCCACGGTTGATCCTACGTCACTGATGGGATCCTAATTAGAAATACCCGCTCGCTATACTATATTTAATTGGAGTCGAACTCCGCTTTTGTTGAAATGCGCTTTATCCGAAACGAAGCTCGATAGAAACCCGATATAATTCAAGTTTTTTTGGGAGGGGGGGGGAAGAGGAGGAGGAGGAGGAGGAGGAAGAGGGAGGGGGAGGGTGGAGAGGGTGGTTGGTGGGGGTTATTATACTATTGTCCGCCCCTTAATCCGGTTGGCTCAGAGACTGCCCGCAGGCCAATTTGTAAGTGGTTTGCGGAGCTGCCAATCAAAGCAGACATCCTCTCCTTAGGCTGCGACTATGAAACATCTTAGTTGCTGTGTGGAGAGATTTGACGGAGGGACACTCCTGTACATGGACCATCACTGCGCTGCAATCCGCCGCCCGCTCACACACGCAGACGCGCACACACACGCGGAGGACAGACGCGCGCATGTAATGCCTCGGTGAAAAAAAAAAAAAAAAAATCTGGACGCCACTCGGTGGGAGGAAAAAACGCGCATGTGAAGGTTTTGTTTTTGCATGTCAGGAGCGGAGGAACTAGTCGCCGGGTCCGCGGCTGTTTGTCTGGTCTTATCGCGCCTCTCCCCCCCCCCTCCCCTATATGTCACTCTAATTAATCGGAGGCATGTGGAATCGCACCAGGATTAGGAATCGCTTCCCAATAGTGTGCCTGCTGTTGACGTTATGGACGAAGGTAAGAAAGGCTCCCCCCGTTTATTATTTAAACAACCCTATTTATTTATTTCGCCCTGCATATATGGTATATATATATATGATTGAACAATTTGCAAATGTTTATCATATATGGTATATATGATTAAACAATTTGCAAATGTCAAAAGTTGGTGGGCGTGGGCTGATGTGTATCTGCTGCAAATTCGCATCACATTAATCGATAATTGAATTACGTAGCCGTCAGTTGTGCGGAGCATGTGATCATGTTACCATGACAAGATTTGGAAGTCTGGGGAATTGATACTGGCTACTCTCCATTTTGGATACAATGCCTAGCCCTGTTAGTGGGGGGGTTAATGTTGTTTTATTGGCGGAGGAGGAAATAAGGCCCCCGGACCGAACAAGAACTTGGAAGTTGCATCAATTTGGCTGCTGCGGCGGTTTTTTAATTTGCTGCCCCCGAGAGTAACCGGATTGTCTCAACCCCCCCCCCCCCCCCCCAAAAAAAAATATGCTAACAGTAGGCTGTTCACGTGGTCCATTCATGGTGCAGCATATATGTATATATATAGGTAACAAATATACAAAGATCTGCTTTATAAGTGCTCTAATGGAGCCTGTAGGTCACTGTTTGTCCATTTTTACGCACCGATTAAACAGCCTACATCGCCCAGTGTGATGCATATGTACAATTTTCCCTTTGGTGTAAAAAAAAAAACGCGCTGTTTCTAGGTGTCCCAGTCAACCGGCTATTTCGAGCTGCAGCTGATCTCCGTGGAGAACGTCAACGGGGAGCTGGCGGACGGCGAGTGCTGCGACGGCTCCAGGAGCTCCCAGGACCGCCGCTGCACCCGAGACGAGTGCGACACTTACTTCAAAGTGTGCCTGAAGGAGTACCAGATGGAGGTCAACACCGGCGGCACCTGCACCTTCGGGGCTGGATCTACGCAAGTTCTCGGTGGGAATATGTTTTCTTTTAAGGGCGCGAAGAACAACCCCAACAAAATCGACGAAGGTGGCAAGATTCTGATCCCCTTCCAGTTTGCATGGCCGGTGAGTGTTGACTCCCTTGTTTTTGCTGCATGTTAGACCCACAGAGCTCAGCAGTAAAGTCCATCTCCTGCTGTACACACACACACACACACACACACACACCTGGGAGGGAGGGGGGCAGATATGGATGGTTTGGAATCGATATGGAAAACCAGATATGGATGATTTGGAGCTAATGCACCACAGCAGCACTGAGCCTCCTGCTTTCTGTCATCTCAGACTAAAAGCTCTACAAGGCTCCATCGTAAGAACCCGAACACGTGCGGTTTCACTGCTGGTTTTCAGCCTTTTTATCTGAATTTTTATCTCAACTTGGGATCCAGGGACACACAAAGGGGGATCCACAAGTAACACAATGACCGAATCTATAAATAAGTGCCTCTTTAAGCACTTTCTACCAATACGACACCCAAAAGCTCTAATCAAATTGTGTCAGTTCAAGGGTGTGAGAAAGTTTTGAGAACCACTCATTGAATAGGTCAAATCCAGATTGCCAGAAATATCGATAAAAGACTCCGAATGTTTTGGGTTGTGCGTCGCTACCTTCTACACCTCATTAAAGGAGCTCCTTGGCAGCATCTCCACACTTCATCGCAGCTAAACAATCGCATCCTTCACACGGACTCAGTTGCGTCTCCGCCGGTTGGCAAAGTGGCCCCGGGTCATCTCTTAAAGTTGCCCTGATATACGAGGGTTGGCTTTGTTCCTGTCCACCAGCCTGCGCCTGCCAAGGCCGTGATAGGCTGATTAGACTGGGGGGGGGGATGCTCTGATATGAGGGGAGAAATCTCTAGATGCTTCTGGCGAAGCTGTTTACCTGACGTTTCCTGATTCATGAGGGTGTTAATAGCAAATTCATGTAATCCATCAAGTGGCCTTTGGTTTAATGAGATGTACATTTTTAGGATCGGCCCTGTGTTGCTCGCTGGAAGTTGATTGTGTTGGAAACGCACTGAAAAGTCGATTAAAGACTGAACGCTGGTTTGTCCGAAACGATTTTGATATCTAACTTTTCCATTTCGTGCCTCAGAGGAGACGGGTCTGATGTTCCCTCGTTATACAAGAGTGGTATTTGCTGTATTTGCGGGAAAAGTCTGGTTTAATGCTGGATGGATGCTCCTAATGAATTCTCTATGATGATGAATGAGTGACATTATACCTAAGTGACTGGTGCCTGCGGGCCGTGGTTTGGTGCGTTACTGCAGGCTGTGCACCTCTCTTCCTCCCCCTTTGGCACCCTGCAGCTTCCCTCTCCTGCTGTGGGTGCCAGGTGGCCTGTGGTGGCCCCTCCAGGGCAATTAAGCTGGTCTGACTGCAGATGAGTGGTAACTGATGGATTATCCCCGTGAATAAGGTGTTTGACTGCCATGCTGCTAAAAAAAAAAAAAAAAAAAGAATTCTCGTACAGTAGCACCGAAAGCGCTTTCAGTCCTCTTGTATTTTGAGGGATGCACTGGTGCTTTTCGATGACTTCTAGCTGTTGATTCTATTGAATTTTTAATTCAGTTGGTTGAGCTGTTATCAAATGATCAGAAGAATATTTGGTGAAAGCAGACAAAATCTCTGCTTCCGGCGTCTAAAATCTCTTTTTAAAGTCTCCTTATGACAGCAAACTGAGTGTCTTTTGCTGTAAATGTTGAAGTAAGCCACGTTTCCGTGACTCCCTCCGCTCCCTTCCCTTCTAGTAAACGGCCTTATCTGCCCGCGAGACTTGTTGTGGTCTTTTGTGTAAGGCCTCATGGGTTTGATCCAGGCTTTGTGCATTTAATGATCTGAGGGTTTCCAGCACCCGTTTCTAACAGAGCCGGCTCCCCTTCAGTCAATTAACAGCTGCCTTCGCTGATGGGGGGGGGGGATGGATGGCGAAAGGTGCGATTTCACACAGTAAAGGGCTATATTTAACAAGCCAGGCCATTGTGTGGGGAGGTGAGTGCAGCGCATGCCACATTTAGCTAATCGATTTTTCTGGGTTTATCTTGAAATGACACGAATCAGCCCCGCGTCAAACGCTCAGCCACACGTCGGCCGCGAAGCCCTGGGAGCGAGTCTCTTTATTGGCGGCGTTGAGCGACACCTCCGGGCAGAGGTGAAGAGGGTTATTCTGGTGTGTTGTCTTTGCTGTTAAGTGGTCCGGGCTGATAACGGTGCACTATTCCAGTGCCAGATGTCACAACAAGCCGGCGGGGTCACTGGCTGCGGCGTTGTCACTTTCCTCGCTGAAGAAACAAAGATGCAGTGTACTATATGGCTGTGTCATCTGGCTAACTGCCCATATAAAGCCCAATGGAAGCCAATGTGGGCTCTGCTCCTCTGTCATCCCGAACCCGGCTTCAAGCGGGAGCCTGAAAAGAATTCGCCCAACACATAATCACCCGTCGCTCCTGAAAGTATACACTTTTCTCCATGAAAATGCCGTTTAATACTCTTTTAATTAAATTTCCCCGAATCGACACTTGAGCTTATTCTCAAAGAGCACTTTTCATCTCCTGGTCTGGTTGTAGCGCAGCTGGGCTGTGGCAATGAAAATCATCCCACGTTTCTGGGAAGAGCCATCGGTTCAGTTATCATCACCCCAGTGTGATGCACTCGCTAATGGCTGATTTACAGATCGCGCGATGCTTATCCATCTCTGGAAATCTTCCAGAGAATCGCCAGTGATGGATTTTCTTGCCGCTAAAGAGCTGGACTGCTGCTGCTGCTGCTTCTGTCACCTCTGAGCTCAGCCCATACTCAGTCTTTCTTTACAGGTTTGAATTAACAGTAAATTCTCTCTGCTGGCGCTTTCTCTGGGTTTTGGGTGTTATTTGTATTGTGATCCACACCTTTTTCTATCATCTGAAATTAAGGAAATTTGTGTTGCAATAGAACAGTACAGTGAGTCTGAAGGTAATAGAAATTGGAAATTAGCATGACTGCTGGAAGAAATTGAATTTTGACATCTAGAAACATCTTAATAATTCTAATAATTCTTTTTTTTTTTTAAATAAAGAGCAGCACAGAACCTTGTTAGCCTAGCTTAGCATAAAGACTAAAAACAGAAGGGAAGTGCCTCGCCTGGCTTCCAAGTGAAACTACGCCTGTCAATACCTATAAAACTCGTTCAATAAACTGCCTGTGTCTGTTTTTAACCCACACAAAAAACCAAAAAAAGTGAAAATGTCAGTTTTTGGTTGAGAAGGAGCAAGCCTGAAGCTACGTCTTGGCAAATTGACATTCAGATCATATTTGGCAACTTGTGTGTAGGCGCCGGAGATACCACACCTACGTACTGTACAGATGGATAAGTGTTCGGCTAGGACTAGTTTCAGCACTTAAGTCCTCCAAAACCATTGTTTACACTATAACAGACCAGATGCATTTAGTAAAAAAAAAAAAGCTTTATATGTTGTGGTTGTCTTATTTTTTGGGTCAAATCCAGGCTAGCTTCCCCCCTCCATTTCTAGTCTTTATGCTAAGCTTAGCTAACCACAACCTTAATGTTAAACTATTACATTAAGAAATAGTGTTTAGGTTGATCAAATTAAGAGAATCAATTAAATTCAAGCCGAAATGCCAAATATTTGATCGTTTAGGCCTCTCGAATGAGAAAATGAGCAGTTTCTCTTTTTCAAATGACACTAAATTGAATATTCTAACGATTAAGACTGTTAGTCAGACAATACAATACATTTAAAGCGGCCTCCGAAACTCTGTAATTCATAGACTGAACAGCTAATTGAGAAAATAGATAAATAGAGAACACTAACACTGACTTTCAGCCCTTCTTTAGTCAGCACCATTATTGTAAAAATATGCTTCTGTTGAATGGACGTCAAAGATCAACCCGGTCCAGCTGCCAGCTGACCACGTTCAGACCTTGTTTGACTCGTCTGATTGAGTTTCCATTTGGTTGGCCCATGCTGTGTCTGCACTTTACCAGGGAGAGTGAGCGGCAGAGAGACACGTCTTGCTTCCATTTGAACACTAATGAAATTGCCGGTGGAATTTCTCTGCCTCCCGCCGCCCCTCCCAGCCCCCCCGGCTGGATCAGGCCGGACGTCCGTTTGATGTGAGCCTGCCTGTAACTGTATCTGCTCTGAACTTGGATATGCAGGAGAGCTCCTTTCTCACTTGGCTTGTAAATGAATGCGTGTAGTCAGCCAGACCTGTAGTTGATCTGCAACGGCCATAGATTACATTTAGATTAAGAACCTTAATTGTAATTTCAGAAGCTTGAAGAGTCAAAGGAATCGAGTGTGTTGTAAATGTCATATTTTCACCATATTAGGTTCTTGCAGTTGAAACATATTGATCAAGGATGAAGTGTGTATCAAGCAGGTTTGTTTCACCTGCTGCTCATGCTGTGTGTTCTTAATCTGCAAGGACCCGCTTAAAGTCCCAGCCAACTCAAAAATATCTTCTTCTTCCTGTTCCTACAATTGGATATTTGTATTGTGATGTGCATCTGTTCAAAGTGGAAAGTTTCTCTGAAAATCTATGTTAGAGGGGCAGGCCTTTTCTACTTTTGTGCTACTGTCTGCCATCTGTATTGTTGGTATTAAGCCAAGTAGAAGTGCTGTTGAGTGTGTTGTTTTTGGAGTTTGGTGTGTGGGATCATCCAGATCTCACTTCCAGAGAAATCTACCTTCAAAGATGTTCCTGTGTAATGTGTTCATCGCTTTGAATTCGATCATTACATCCATGGACCAGCAGCCAGCTCTGAGTCAGACTGGCTGGGTAAGTGGGTGGGTGTGACTTAGGTGTTCAGTATACTTGTCCTAAAGGCAAAAGTGTTCCATCATATTTTTTTTTTCTTTTTTTTTTCTTGATGTCTCTCCTCAAGGCATTCGTAGTGTTTGACTGTGTTGTGAAAAGTTCAAAGTTCAAACGAAGAGTTCAAACCCTGCTTATATTTTCCGCCCACTTCATGCACACCTGGCAATCGCTAGGGCAAGTGGGCGAGGATGTCCTCAGATGGTTGGTTTGTGAAAAGCTACAAGAGCTGACTTGCAAGGATAAGTCAGTGTTTGCAAGGATAAGAAACATGGAGGACATTTGCTGAAATGGGGTTATCGCCTTTCTGTAGATTTGAAGTCCAGATTAATTGGCATTTCGAGAGTTTCTTGGTGTTACAACAAAATCCTTGGCATTGATTGCGCTGCTAAAAAAAAGTGGGTGGAACTGCGAGCTGGAGCTACAGAGAAACAACAAACTAAGGCTTATTCCACACAAACGCAGGTATTTTTGAAACCAAACTTTTATAGCCCCAGGTTTAAAAAAAAAAATTCCTGTGCACATCACTCTCCAACCACATGAAACCGCAAAATGCACCTTAAACAATGTCATGCACACGCCAAAGCAGTAGATGGCGATAGCACTCCTAACCATTTTTAGCCAATCGCAAGGCTGAAAAAATTCATAGTGGACAGGGGAAAAAAAAGAATGGCGAACCGAGGCCGGGCAGATTCCTTCGTCTCCATGGATACAACTTACTGCTTACTGTCACACAGTGTGACCTCAAACAACGTCGACAAGGAATTGCGTTTTTCCCATCCCCACATGACTCCTGAAACAGGACTGTTTTGAAAAAGCTGGTTTCACAAGAAGAGATTTACAGATGGTTTGATTTTGATATAAGAATTGGAATAGCATTTGAATTTGCTGATGCTTTAGATCAGGAGTAGGAAACCCTGGTAATAGTGAGCCACTGTGGGTGCAGCCTTTTGTTCCAAACGAGCAGTAACACACCTGATTCTACTAATGAAGCTCCATAGCAAGGGCTCTAATGGTTAATAAGAAGAATCAGGTGTGTAACTGCTTGATTGGAACAAAAGCCTGCACCCTCTCTAGCACCAGGGTTGCCTACCCCTGCTTTAGATTACACAAGCATTGAGGGAGAATTCATGGTCAAAAAAAGGAATTTTTCAATTTGTGCTCCGACATGATAGTTAATCAGAAGCCTCTTAGTCCTTCACTGTCCATCGCCCTTGAAGGTTTTATTGTTTGAGCGCCCGGAGGTGAAGATAAGATGGGTGTTCCAGACTTCTCTGCATGTTTTAAAGGATAAATGACTTTGACCAGTGGATGTGCACTTGCTTCCCCCTCCCTGTCCGATCTTGGCTGTTCTTTAACAATAAGCACGTTCTGCTAAACTGTGCTTCTGGCATCTGTCTTGTGTATATAATGTATCAAGAGATTCTCTGATCAGATCTGCGTCTTATTAAAACTCACACTTTCCAGTAAGGACAATTGAGGCTTGATATCTTATTCATCTGAATAGTGGTTTGGTCATTGAGGTCATCACCAACGCTGTATGTTTATGCAGGAATGACCAAAAGTTAGTCCAGACTAGAATTCTAGAATGTTGGGATTAAAGCCTTATTTACTGTTAATACAGTAAAAGACAACCTCTATTGTTTGTCTGTTAAGCTCTTTTACATATGTGTATATACTGTACCTTTTGGGATTTTATTGAATTTCGGAACATTTTCACAAAAGCATATCCAGTCCACTGTCTCGGGTTCGTGTCATTGTTGTTTCTGGGTGTCTTCCACACGGACGCCTGCAGTTCATGCTAATGAGAAATCAAGATCGGAGCTTCGTGTGAGGGGGGAAATAAGAATTGGGACACTGTACAGACAGTGTACAGACAGTGTAGTGCTTATTATTAGAAAGAAGTAGGACAGAAGCTTTAGCGCGTCTTTCCCCCTTCCTCCCTCTCCTTTCGTCTCCGCCTGAGATGGCAGAAAAGTATCTATATTTTGGATGAATAGATGCTCACAGTAGCAAAGCCAAACAGAGGCTGTCGTGGTTTGCTGCCACACCTGATACGGAGCTTGTCAGAGCTGTTGCTAGGAGACGGCTACATAGGCCTCTAGTAAACAATTATCTTTCCGTGTGTGTGTGTGTGTGTGTGTGTGTGTGTGTGTTTTTTGTGGAAAGCCACTCACAGGAGTCTCACCTGAGATCTAGCTCAGTGCTGTATTGATTATGCAATTAGTATGTCAGGCAGAACTCACAAGGTGAAATGTCAGCTTTTTCTAAGAGCTCTACTCTCACCTAAAGTGCTGCTTAACATGTGTATTTCCTCCATTTTTGATTCCATGAAATTGTTTTCAGCTCCTTCTTGAGCACCAGACAAGAGCGATCCTCGGGGTTCAGAATAAGGGATGTATTGGACGCACCGGGATCGGAAACCCGTTGTTTTTAATGGTTTGAGCCGTTCAACAACAGCTGAATTTGGACAGCGAAACAGAAAAGAAACAGTCAGTCAGGCTCACTCGCACCCGCAGCCTCCTCTTCCTCGCTGCTCCCCTTCCTCTTCTTAGGACGGGACACACACATCAACACCACTGGCAACAACGCGGTGGACATAGGGACCTGCTGGAAATTTTGAAAACTCCACCCATTTTGCGCCGTCCTCTGCGGATTTCCCGTAAACCCGGTCACGTGCACTGAATCCAGCAGGGAGCACAGTGCAAATTGTATTGTCTAAAGGGCAGTTAGTCTCCACCACAGAGACTGAAACAGAAAGCTGATGCTTTACACAAGGCCTATATGAAATATGGCTAAGTTATTTTTATTTTATTTTTATGGGTGTAAAATTTGATAGCAACATTTTATTGTATTATTTATGGATAAAAGGACATTCTAGCTTCTTATTCCTTCCTATTCGGAGGCTCCTGTCTCTTTAAGGCCTCCCTCCTGATGAGACAACTCTCATTGGTAGGATTTCACTTCTTTCTCATATTAACATTTCTCACGTTAAGTCAAAATCTTAAATACTGTACTTAAAGGCAGCATATTTACATTCCAGAAACTGTGTCCCCTTTAAGAAACCCACCTGGACATTCTGAATTAAAGCAAAGTTCTCATGGCACCACCATATTTTATAAAATTTTTTCCTTTCTTTCAAACTTTGCCAGAGAATCGAGATGTAAATGCTAGTCAGTGAAGAAGAATCAAAAGAATCATCATCGCTGTAACCCCTTCACGCCCCGATTCCTCCCCTTCCCCTTCGGACACTGCACATTTTGTCTTGCGAGCCTTACGTCTTCAGAGTTTACAAGTCTGAC
This sequence comes from Lepturacanthus savala, assembly GCA_030544235.1. Lineage (NCBI taxonomy): Eukaryota > Metazoa > Chordata > Actinopteri > Scombriformes > Trichiuridae > Lepturacanthus > Lepturacanthus savala. Next base: position 15,895,728 of record CM060477.1, read on the forward strand.
AGACATCTGTGTTGTTGCTTTGCTCATCAACAAAGATGCAGTTTGTTGATGAGCAACTGTGTGATATGGACAGCTGCCCTGTGGAAGCCCGTGTGGACTGAACTCTGTCATCACCATCTGACTCCATCTTCATTCTTAATATCAAATGGATGTGTGTTATTGTGTGGAGGAGGCGGCTGCAGGGATTTCCTCCGAGAACATTTTGTTTTGTTCATTCTGCGTTTTCACATAAACTTCAGCAGCGGTTTAGGTTTTGTTTCATTGGGGAAATGACTTTTGGGAAATGACTGCTTTTAACATGTCAAATATTTGAAGGTGGATGTTCTACTCAGGAGGATGATGCTTCAGCTTGTGCTTTGTCAATTGATGTTGCACATATCAGTCCATTGAAGAGTCCTGTGACATTTTTTGGGCGGGTTGGGTCAATGAATCAGCAGTTTTGTTGAGGAAGCTGTTTCTCATTACTGGCTTTTCAGCGTGTTTTGCAAAAGTTCGGCCACATCAAATGAATTTTGTTTTTTATTTTCATTTTAGACTTTCTAAGATCTTGTGAAAGACCTACTAGTCTGCTCCATGTGTTTGCAGTTCCAGTGACTTTCTGCTTATTTTGGGCATATTTCTGCCTGTGCCAACATGCACTGGTTTCCCTGTGGTACTGTCCTCCTTACCTAGTTAGCTCACGAAGCTGACAGTCCAAACTATATCTGGTCGCTCATTTATTTCAACAGTTGTTTAAAGGTTAGGTTACTCAGTTTAGTAGCTTTCCAGCCAACCACCAGTTATTACAATAGAGTATTAATTGATTATAGGTATCTAATTTTAGATAAAGCTATTATGCCAACAATTCTTGATAGATTTCTATTTTTGCATGCCACCCACTCATACATTGAAATGCAAAATGTATGAATATACACTCCTTATTCTTGCACTGGATAGCCTGCCTACGAACAAGTGCCTGTGTCAGTTTTGAATATGTAACCAGCATTCAAAGTGATTATGGGCTGTCATGGAAACCTTTAACAGCAGAGATGTGCTTCCTACAGTAATTGAGTGTAGCTTAACAGCTGGTGCACGTCAGTGATTTATCAGAAGCTTCTGGCAAAGCGAGGTGGGCAGACATGTTACGCTGCAATAAACTCTAATATTTATTTTTGATTAGAGGTGTAGTTTAAGTTGTTGTTGCTTGTCATTCTAAACTAAATACTACACTTGACTAAACGGCCACAGTAGGCAGGTGCACAATAAGTCAGTCGGGGGAGAGTAGGCAACATACTCTTACTTTCATGCAGTTGGCAAACGGATTGAAGCTGCAGATATCTATTGATCATTAGAAGGTTTTGTAGATTCTGTACAGGCTACATGTCTTAAAAGGTATTCATCAGTAGTCTTCATTGTGATGTGTCTGTTGTAGCCTAACTGTATGTATGTTTCTCTGAGATAAGTCCTTTATTGCCATTATACCTAGGAGGTACAACGCAATTAGGGGTGGCTCCCATAGCAGCAAGTACAAAGGAAAAAAATTAACAATGTTAAATGAAAAATGTATTTTTTTTAAACCCTTTTATATCACATTCCTGGTCATATTATTCACTTATAAAATTACAACAAAACAGTTTGTATGTTTAGATCAAAATTCAATCACATTTTCTTCCTGTAAAAACAATAAAATGTGACACTCTTGCCCGGAGCGATTTCAACCTCATTACATCCACCTGTCAATCAAGGTGATGGGTCCTCCATGATAAAACCTAAGCTGGAAGTTAACCACTGCCTGATTTGTCCTGCACTTGCTGAAACCACAGGACACATCCACTTTTCAATGGTCCATACACATTCTTCCCGTCTGTATTTACCGTTTATCCTGGAAAGATGTCACGATACGGACGTTGGACGCTCTCGAAATTCATGCGGACTTTAAGCTAAGTCTATTTTCAAATGTGAAGGATCAAATCAAATGCATTTTGCATCGATTGTGTTGGGAGCATTTTGGCAAAGTAAATATGGGGCAACGATGACTTTAAAAATGGCTTACAATAAAGAGAATGGACAGAAAATGAAAGTGGTAAGAGATGAGGAATATGACTCAAAGCGGGTGCATTTGGTTTGTGACTGGTGGCTTGAAGTCTATAATGTAATTTACATTTTGTTGTTGAGTTGATTTGGCAGGAAATCTGAGCTCAACGGAAATTTTCTTGATGATAGAGAACATGCACCATATTAAGCAAATAACTTTCATGGCAGTTGTAGCATTGTAAGACTGTAGTTCAAACATTAACTTACACTTGTTAAAAAAAAAATGGCTGATCCAGTGCTGCAGATATCGTGAAAATGACTCAGCCTCCAGTAAATGATTTGACGAAGCAGCAGCTACACTCTAGGTGTAGACTACATGTGGTATAACCATCAGGTGCAGAGCATATAATTGTTAGTTGTGTGGTAGGGTGAATTTCCATTGTCACTTTGCATTGATTCGTCCTTGAAGTCTGTTGTACCTGTGAGCTGCTGTGTGTCCCCTGCCTCTTGTTAAATGAATGGTGTGCAGGTGCTAGGGGCTCCTTGGGGTGGTAATTAAAGCATGTCATTACATGGACAGTTAAATTGTCACTGTACTGCTGAACCTGTTTGAAATGATAATAGAGCTCGGCTGGAGACAGTGCTGTATTGCTGTCCAGTGAGGCGCCCTGTTGCTCTGGATCAGGAATTGGCTTGTTAATGTTTCAGAAGCCTTTCTGTAGTCATTGCTGTAGTCTTCCTTAGACTTCTTCAGGCAAATTAACACCCAAATAAGTTATTGAAAAGTATACTAGAATGCACCAGAGTTGAGGTTTTCCTGGTTGTTTGAAACCCCCCCATCTCTAACCAGTGTGTAGCTACATGTGCACGCTGGCATGTCTTTGGCGTTGTAGGTCAAGACATTGTGTTTTTCTAAGCAAATGTCCAAGCGTCGGTGTTTGCCTCACGTGTTGCATAGTCTTGGATCATGCTGATTAATTAGCACCGGGAGGGGAGGGGTTTGTTGTATTGTAAGTGCATGGGTAATAACCCTGTTGGCATAGTAGCAGCATGCTCAATGGGCCGTGTGTGTGTGTGCACAGCCGGCGTACACCAGCCGGCCAAATGCCTTGCCTTCAATACGACACCTCTTGGCACACGACTTTGGCAAGCGACTTGGGAGCAGGACTCACAGCCCTCCACCTCTCTACCCAGCAGAGATATGACTGCTATAGAGTCTGTAACCTGCTTTTGTCTCTAACCCTCATTTATCAGTGTAAATTCTGTCTTTAAAATGCCTTGAGTCAAGAGGAAAGAAGAAAACAAATATTGTCACCCTTTTGCTGGGAAAAACTGCTTTTGTGTTGAGGCATGTGGCCCTGATACATGGCTTCAAATAGGATGGGTTCAGTTTGGCACATAATTGCAGACCTGTTCCTCCAGTGGCTGTTGTCTCATCTAGTAAGAATTGTCACTGGCATCAACATCTTTAATTCTGAAATGGGACACGAGCTTAGTGTAGTGCAAGGACACAATATTGTAGAGGAGGAAGTACAGGGACAAAACACAATTCTAAAACTACTTGTTGGTTGACAATATTTGAATCAAAGAACCTGATATGATTTTATTGTTGAAATAATAATGAAAAGTGGGAAAAGTAGGGTTGGCTTTTGTTAGAGCTGATTTCTCATTTAATCGATTTCTGTACTGAGACATCCCAAGGAGCTAAAGTTTTATCCAGTGCTATGAATAAAAATGCAACAGGCAAAGTTAAGACTGATACAACCTATATGACTTTCAGCAATGGTTAAAAACCACCCAACTCCTACATCAGGCTCCTCTCCAGTTTGAAACGGTGAAAGTCTGCTGTGTCTCATGCAATAATGACTAATTAGAATAGAAGATGAACAGAGTTGATTATCGGACTATATCCATTGCATTTTTCCTCCTTGTTCAGGTGGCTTTTATCCATCTATGCCCATAAGGAATCATTGACATTTCCATTACTAGTTTCTAAGGAGATACTTCACATGCCTTTGTGTTCACTGGCCTTTCTATTCAACAGAGACGGTGCTTGGCTTGTCTCCCCGGCAGAATAGTGTAGACTCAGCCATAGTAAAACTAAAAGCTGGGATTGACATCACAGATTAATGAAGATTATATGCAGCGATTACTGGCCACAGGATGAATCGTGATGACCTCATGTCCCATCAGAAGGCAATAAATCATTTGATGTCAGTGGAACTCTCCATGGAAGAGCTGGGAACAGGGAGGTGAGCATTCAGGTCACCTCCTGGTGACATGGGAAACAAAAAGCTTGAGGTTACTGAGTTTTTTTTGTTTTTTTTTTAATTTACAGAAAAAGAGGAGTTGCATGAAAAGTGAGAGAAATCAGCCCCTTGTAGTAATTCTCAGAGCTCAATTAACATTTGAGATCCTGAACTGGGATCTGGCATGGGATTACACACCAGGACTGGATCTCACATTCTTAGTGTTCTTTGAATGCAAACATGCACATCACCCCACATGCAGAGGGGCTGACCCCTCTTTTGAAAAAGAAGCGTGCAGATCCCATGCTTAGTGACCCCCAACCTGCCCCGGCTTCCACTTCCCACTGTCCTCTTTTTATTTAAATGGCCACCTTCCACTCACCCATCCAGCCCTCATCTGGCGTGGGAACCTACACCTGTGGCTCTCCCCAGACATGGCTGCCGCACCCTCAGCCTTCAACAGTAGCCATTGTGTGTGTGTTTAAATGATATTACCTGGATTCAAAAAAAGCGGATTTTTGTCACATCAGGCAATGCATAGATGGCAGCACAGTGTTACATCATTTCAAGCAAATATAGATTCACAGAGTACATGACACACAAACATCCTTTTTTTTTAACCATGCCCCCCTGTTTGACTTGAAAACTAGGATTTCTCTGAGTAAATCCTGTAATCCATTAGGGGAAGGGCTGGACAGGATTTTGGAGATTTGATTGAGAGTGGATGCTTCATGGTGTCATGGTGTTTTTTGAATTGAGAAACATTGGCAGGTTATGGGGGGGGGGGTTATAGATGAATGGATGATCAGGACTTGTCAGGTCTTGTGCGGGAACCATTGGCAGCCTTTTTTCTTTTTTTTTTTTTTGATTTCACCCATGCGACAGTCCTGCCGAGGCTCAGTAGCACACATGCTGACACTAATTGTCCTCGTGCTGACTGTGTCTCTTCATGGACAATGGTTTTGATTGGGATGGGGGTGAGTTACGGTGTTGGGACAAGGGTCTTTGTTCAGTAGCCTTTCCCCCTTCCCTCCCCCACTCCTCCCCTTTATCCCCCTGCCCATCCATCTATCTTGTTCCAACCATTTGGGCAGCTGTCACTTAATCCAGCTAATCACGGACTGGGATGGTCTGTGGGAAACCAGACTAGTACGTGGCTTTGCTCAACCCCAACGCACACCGACTCAGGGGACTATTTACTCAAACGTTTACAACATGCAGGCATGCAAGCCGGTCTGGATTTCAGGCGAACCCAAAAGGTCACAATGTGGCCACCTGTTCTTTCTTTGATCTTTTTGATTCTGTCTAATGAAGAGTTTTCTGTCCAATAAGCGCAACAGATTGTGCATTCTCATGAACCAGGGAAGCACCGGCGGAGATCCTCGTTGCTAATGCATGCATTGCCACTCATAGTCGCCTTGTATGCATTGGCATACGCACACACCCACCCACATGCTCAGACTGGGGCAGCCAGCCCACCCTTTTGTGATGGGGGGAGGGGGGATGGGTGGAAAGGTCAGAAGCCGTGCTACATGTCGTGGGATGATCCACGTTCATGTCAAATAATCCATCTTTGAGGCCGCATCTGTTGTGCGTCTGCAGTTGGCCGGGCTGGCAGAGCTTCCGGCAACAGCGGCATGAGTCCATGGACCGTCATACATCGTCTCCCGTTCTTCCTTCCGCCTCTCCTGTAAATGTAGCGTTTCTTCTCTACCATCTCAACTCCCCCCGGCGAGCTCACACAGCTGTACCCTTGTGTCTAAAGTCCATCCCAAGCCCTTTAGCTCACCCCTCTCCCGTCATCTTCCATCCTCATCTCTTGTCACCCGTGGTCTTCCACAATAACACTCCCCTCCCCTTCCTCCCGCCACCAGCCACAGCCACAGCCAGACAAGCCTACTTAATCCCACAGCCCAGCAGCAACCAGCCTACCAGCTTGTTGGTCCCCCAGATCAACAACACAGACTGACAGACACAGACACACACCTTTTTACAGTCCTCTTCCCCTGATTTCTCTTTCCTGCTCCATTCAACCTACTAAAACCCCCTCAAATACTCGCCTTGTGCTTTATTTTTTTTTTCTCTTCCTTTTTTCAACCTCACCCCTCAGGGTTGACGTCCTATCAATGACATTACAGTAGAGGTCACAGCAGTCACACTGTGGCTACTACAACTGTCACTGGTGGTGACGTAATGAGTGCTATTTAGGTCAGCTGGTTGCCTAGCAGTGTGCCCTGCAGTACACCGGCTAGATTACTCCTGTGATGCTTGTTAGCTTGGTTCGTTTCCATTTGTGTGTGCGTGTGTTTGTGTTTACTCAAATCCATTTCAGACATGTAAAAGATTTTTGCCCCGTCACTGGTAAAAATTACAAGCAACAATAACCAGACCAACATCCACAAAGTGTCAATGTCTTTTTTTTTTTTTTTTTAATTACATTTCATCCAACGTGTGATTGATTTGATATTGATACTTAAAACAATTATCTGATTATGAAAATAGTTTTCAATACATTTTTGACAAAATTATTAATCATTGATGAATGCACTGCTGATATAATTCTTTTGTTTTACATATGAAAGCAATTCAGAGAACTACTGCAGCAAATTATACAAGAAACGAGGGATGCAATGAAATTTGTAGCCATAACCAAATAGTATGAAAAGGTTTGGCTGAATACCAAATATCAAAAGCGTTTAAGTTTTTCACTATGTTGTGAATCCCTTTGCTTCAAAACTGTCACTATGCCACTATTCTGCCCTCACTAGCTCATAAAACTGAAGGCCGAATACTGTGTGTTTTGCAGTATTTGGTTGAATATATACGGTTACCCAATATTCAGTGCATCATCAAGAAATCCTCTATCATGGTGCATTTTAAAATGTGATTTTTTTTTTTTTGGATCTTGTATATTGGTTAGCTGTTAGCTCTGTTAAACAATAATGTTGTTAGCCGTGTTATAGTGTATGAATGATGGCTGTCAGTGGCTCAAAATGCATAAATGAAACAGCAGCAGAATCAGCAACACGGTAAATTACAATTAAATGAAGATAAATCAGTGGTGTTACCAAAATCAAGACATACATTAAAAGAATAATCTCAGGATTTTATTAATCATATCAGATTATTCAAATGAAGATTTCTTTTTGAACCCAGCTAGGGTTGCAAAGAGGTGGATAATTTCCAGGAAATTTCCAGAAACTTTCCATGAGAAAGCTGGGAAATTTTGGAAATATTTAACATTTGGCACCCAACTTACAGCTAGCTAGCTACTGTATGAATACCTTTTTATTTAACATTTGCAAGTTAAACATTAATACCATTATATATCAAATATATTTACCCCATAATATTATCAAAACATACTTCACCATGCTATGAGATAACGGCCAAAATTCACATCCCAGACACTGCTGCTCAGCGGAGTGATCTCAAAAGCGCATGTTTAGTGCAGCTACAAGTACAGCATCACTCCAGCCAGTAGATTAATGTAGAACGTAGTCCTGAGTATTTGCTTCTTGTGTTGTAATGATCCAGTTCTTATCTCATAGCATGGTCACAACTCGTCCACCATAGTCATTAGGAGTTACTGGATTGTGTACTTGCTGAGTTTGATGAGGGAAATACTAAAGAATACCATTACCTGGCTCTGCTCCACTGGTCTGGGGGGGAAAAAAGGCAAAGCACTGGTTGAAAATGGTTCTGGTTATTTTTGCCAAGATTATGCTATAACATATTTTTCCCAACTATGTTTAATTTCCCTGCTAAAGGCAGACCTTTTCTAAATTTTGGGTTTATTCCCTCTAATTCCCATATATTCCCATTAATTCTCATGAAAAGTCTCCCACTTCCAATTTGAAAATTTCCGGAATTTTGCAACCCTAAACCGAGCCCCATTTGCTTGTATAATTCCATCAGATATGTGGCCTGTTCCTCACGTGACCTGCAAAACGGCACTGCATTTGGCTAGTAGGAATTTCCAGCCATTGCACGTGTTACAGAAATGCGATTACATTTTAAATTAGTAAGTTGCACATCGCAAGTGATTACGTTTCTTTAGGTAACTTGCCCATCACTGCTCTGAAGCCAACAGGGGAGGTTCGTACTACTTCATTGCATTCTGGACCGGGTGATAATTGGCTCAGCCCAGTTTGAATTACTACTCTCTCCGTGCCCTTCCTTCTCCGCATCTCAGCCCTGCAGCCTCTCTTGGCTTCTTCCCACAGTTGTACTTACCCAATGACGTTCTGTCATCTCTGAATCATTGGGTTTCATTGGCAGTGTAACTGGAGCACACCTCCGGGTAACGGGGCCAAGTCGCAAACGAGACTCTGTAGTAGCAATAAAATCGATTGTTTGTGTGTGTGTGTGTGTGTGTGTGTGTGTGTAAGCTGGTGATGTCTGACGTCTTATGGCTAAAATTAACCCTTCATTATTCTTTGTATGATAAACACATCATGGTTATTGACAAAGGCCCTTTTTATAAAAAATTCTTTTGTAACAGAGAGTAGACAAACATATATTCAGGAAGTTTTTTTTTTTTTTTTCCCCTGGTATTTGCTTTTTCTTGTTTAAATATTGTAATATTTTTATATTTACAAATGGTATTTATTAATTATTTGAGTCAGTAAAATTCTAATTCTTGTATTTAAGAAAAAACATAAATAAAAGCAATGAAATTTTTCTCCCAAATGTCACCTGACACATTTTTGACTCATTCCTTTCTTCCTCTTTCTCCAGCGGACGTACACACTGATTGTAGAGGCCTGGGACTGGGACAACGCCACCCGTAGCCGTAAGTCTAAATTTCACATATGCCTACATCTCTGTGCTACAGCTTCCATTATCCACTACTACAAAGGGATAGGATTGACTGTTTCTTGTCAGTTGTAAAGTTTTTGAAGACGCGATCACAAACGTGTTAAATGTTCTGTGTTGCGAAATAAAATTACAATTTAATTGCCGCTTTTAAATCCAAGCAGGTTGAAAACAAGGTGTACTGTGCACTTTAGCCTCCCAAGACGCCTCATATAGAATACAAGTGTTGGTTCTCTTCAGCTATGTTGGCTCTGGCGGTCAGTGCTGACCAGCTGTATCCTGTTTTCCTTCGGTTATGTCCGCTGCGTGGACTCCTGTACAGCCCCCTTTTTCCCGTCTGAGCAGTAGCCCAGTCTGGGAGGAAGAGGACCCTTTGAGGACTATAATCTCTGTATGTGTGGATGTAGCTTTGATCTGTGGAGACGGTGGCATTTTTCACTAGTCTCTCAATACCATTTTTGTGCATGGAGGCATGTCCGCAAATGCATTTATACGTCGAACCTAACCGTCTTCTCTCGTCTATACTTGGGCCTTATTTATATGAGATCATCGCATCCTGTTTTGTCCATGACATCAAACACACTTCCACTTGTGAATGTGGACAATGGAGAAGAAATAGATTTTGACATCATGGCTCTTTGATTAGGCTGTTTCATGTCTTGTGTAGTCTCCAGTTTGGGCATAGGGGCCTCCAGTAATTGTGTACGTTTACAGTGATTAGTTCCGAAGTTTCTGGTGATGTCAGGCCTGCCTGAGAACCTGTCCGATTGCTTTCCTGCCAGCTACTAACACTTTAGTCCCGGATGCCAATTAGGTTTGTTTTTGGCCCAAGAATGGCAGACATGAGAAACAACACATTTTCAGAATTTACGATTGGATTTGTGTGTGGAGGAAAAAGTACCAAATGCCGAAACGTAGTAAGACTTTGATAACCCTGACTATAACCCAGTTATAAAACCTGTTAAACATTAAGTGTTGCTCCACAACCCATTGTAAAGAGATGCAATTTTATAACAGCAATTCTTGTTTATGTATGCTTTTATAAGACACTTATTAAGCAATTATAACCTTTCATGAACATTAATTACAACTTCATAAAATCCAGATAATGTTTATAGATGGTTTACAAACCAATTATTGATGTTAGAAGTATATCTAGATGCTATAAATTATTAAGCATTTAACATGATATTATAATCAATTGCAACTTTATACTCTCCAACTAATGATAAAATTGTTAACCATTAACAGACTAAATAAATAAACTATTTATAAACCATTTATAGATGATTATTATAACATGCTGTCACACTGGCTTATTTTTAGGATCAGACAGGTTTGTGTCATTCTGTGTTCAAAGCAGCCGTTTGACTTCAGACATCAGCCGACTTCACCCTTAATGTCATGGGTTCAAGAAACACAGCCTCAACCTTTCAACCTCTGCTGAAGATCACAAAGGAGTCTGCTTGTAGTGGCAAACCTCTGTGAGGTCACAGTTGGTCACAATGGCTATTGTCGTCTTTGCTTCGCAGGTGGGTCGGGCTGGTCACGCTTATTATGTGGATGTGTATTTTTGTCAGTGATTTATAAAATCTCGGCAGACACCTTCCCCCACACAAAAATGTCTTTAATAAAACCAGGGCTCTTTTTTTAATTTATTTTTTATTATTAATCATGAACAGATTAAATTTGTAAGGCTTGCGAGGCAGCTACTCTACCTGACCCCAGAATTCCTTTCTTACAATTAAATTATTGTGGTCAACCAACTTTATGCATTATAAGATCAGTTTAGTTATTTTAGGTCTGATGCTAATGCTGTGATGTATATTTTTGGACATTGAGTAGTTGGATTAACCACTAGATATATAAAATGGTCAGAATAAAAGTTGATTCACTGTTTCCTACATTGCAACCTGAAATATCTTATTTTGTCCTGCACAGTAGCTACAAACCCAAGATATTTGGTTACAGAAGGCTGAAGAAGACAGACCATGTTCACTTTTAAGAAGCTGGAATTAAAGAAGTTCTGTATTATTTTCTTTTAAAAAATGACTGAAAATGATCGATTGATAATCACAAGAGTTTGAATTGAATAATTGATTAATCCTCTTATCCTTGCAGCTCTATACTAAAGTGAGTCAGGGTAACACACCGTTTAATCTAGGTTTCAGAACTCCCTCTCATTGTTATGCAGAAACACTCATCTAAATATACCGTCTCTACATCTTCCTGTTGAGGCCGGACAATGATGTGTGTGTCGTGGTTGAAGAACAACTGAAGACTGGATGTCCCTCAGTTTCCTCAAATTCATACACAAAAAAAAAAAATCTGTACGATGTCATTGGTACGAGATTCACTCCATGCTCAGATTCTGCCTCATCCCGGCCTTTTTAAATATGCACCCATTCTGTAAAACCTGCAGCAGCTTTTTAGTTAGTTCTACTATTGTTGCGGTTATGGTTGGTGGCTTCAATAAAGGTCAAATATGCGACAGAGAAATACTTACCTGCATGGAAGAAGGTGGAAGTTGGTCCACGTATATTTACACAATGCTTTGTGTGCAATAGGGTTAAGTTTACACTTATGTCTAAAGCTGCAATGATAAATCGATTAATAGGAAATGCTTCAAGCGACTATTTTAATAATTGTTTATACAGAGTTAAAGAAATGAAAAAGGATTGTGAGATGAATTAATTGATTAAGGGCACAAAAGGGAAGGTGAAATGCGGCGTTCCCGTTGAAATCGTCTGGCCTGAGTCAGCACCAGCCTCATCATGTCTTGTCATACCTACTGGTGTGTTGGGTCTGTCAGTGAGATTCCTCTCCTCCAGCGTCACGTCCTCCAGTGCACCTCCCCCCCCCCCCCCGTGTCCTCAGGAAAGGCAGCTGGCTGTTTTTCTTGTGTTTATCGAGCAGGAAGTGGAGTGGACTGGGCGGCCGGGCTCAGTGTTTAGACACTGAGGTAGCAGAGCCCGGTTTGGGCCCGGAGCCCATTGTTCTCTATCTGGCAACTGCCGGGGGTTATTTCTGTTATTGTTGCTTAATTCTGTCTGACATTGTGTCAGTCCCCTGCAGAGGAAGGTGTGTGTGTGTGTGTGTGTGTGTGTGTGTGTGTGCTTGCTCACTTCTACATGTCTATGGTGCATTGCAGCCCAACAGCCATGGAGCAAAGGAAATCGCAGACCCCCTATTTCCACAGAGATTGTTTGCCAGCTTCGATCCCACTGTGATAAAAATTGCTTTCTTTCTAGACGCCGGCGCTGTAGCGAGCCCCACGGAGGCAGACCACGTTTAAAGCGAGTGTCGGCGTGCTAGAGGCTAAACGGCAGCAACCCCGACGCGCAGCCACTTCATGACAACGCACATACAGACAGCTCGGAGGCGTTTTGTGCCATCGCCAGAAAATGGATCAATTTGCAGACAATGAATTTCAATTGCATACTTAAAATTCAGTGAGCGCTTTTGCTCCGAGACATACGCATGTGCACGCACACACGCGCATAACGCAATATCAAAGTCTGGCTGTCTGCTGAATAAGATTGCACAGCTTTTCCTTTCATCGAGGGCACTGAATCAAGGAGATTCTGCATCGTCTGTTGTCAGTGTTTGAAAATGCCACATCTCGTTGGTGTCTTATGAGTTGAGTTACGTTTTTCCTAATTCATTTAGAACTTTTGTAAAGACTGATGTAGGGTTGCAGCTAATGATTTTTTTCATTATTAATAAATCTGCCTCTAGAACATAAGAATTGTGTTTAAACCTCCCAGGGTCAACGGTAATGTCTTGTTTGGTCTGACAGTCCAAAAGCTGAAGATATTCAGTTTGCCGTCATGTGGGACAAAGAAAAGCATGAAATCCTCACATTTGAGCATGAAACAAGCCAATATTTGTCATTTCTGCTTTAAAAAATACGGAAATGATTAATCAAATGAAAATAGCGATATCGAAATAGGCTATTTAATTTTCTGTGGACGACTAATTGATCAATCGACTGATCTTTGCATCTGGATGAATGCTGCACTGCAGTCAGAGGCTCAACTGGAACAGCAGCTCGTACATCTCGTGGATTTTCTGAACGCTGCCAAGGTCATTAGCCACCAACTCCTTGTTCATCGTGCCAATATTCAATGTAGATCACAGTTAACTGCACAAACAAATTGAATCAAATGAAGTGGAGTACTCTGATCTTCGCAGTAGTAAGGAGCGGTTCTGTGAAACGCTCGTCTTCTCCCTGTGTGGTCGAGGCCGTTTTACAGCGGACGTGACTGATTTTTGTCTTCGGTTTCAGATGAGGAGGAGCTGCTGATCGAGCGCAGCATTCACACCGGCATGATCAACCCCGGCGACCACTGGCAGACCATCCTGCACGACGGGCCCGTGGCTCGCCTCATCTACCGCATCCGGGTGCGCTGTGACGAGAACTACTACAGCAACAAGTGCAACAAGCTGTGCGTTCCTCGCGATGACTACTTTGGCCACTATCGGTGTGAGCAGTCGGGGGCGCAGGTTTGCCTGGAGGGCTGGATGGGCGACGACTGCAGGACAGGTGAGCTGCCAGCTTCTCTGCAAATGGCCTTGAGATGGCAACGACATCCCATGTCCTACGCACAGATGCCTAGATTATTCTGTACAGAACATCAGCCGTTTGCATTGTTTTTCGTGTTCGTTTCTGTGTTTATTTGCCGCCATGTTAGGTCAAGTCTAATATTAGGTGGTTGACAAGCTTTGGTGCAGTCTCTCCAGTGAGAATGCAAACTCTGGCCAAATAAGGGGATTCATTGTTTCATAACTACACTACTGTGCAAACGTTAGTGGTGATCCAGACAATTTAGTGTTTTCCATGAAAAGTCACACTTTTATTTACCACCATGAGTTGTAAAATGAATAGAAAATGTTATTACATTAGCCTTCTGACACAATGAGCAAACACATTGTTCCATTAGAACACTTGAGTGATACTTGCTGGAAATGGGCCTCTATACACCTATGTAGATATTGCATCAAAAAACAGGAATTTGCAGCTAGAATAGTCATATACCTCATTAGCAATGTACAGAGTGTATTTCTGATTAAAGTTATCATCATATTGATCTCATTCATGAAAATGGCGCATCTCCTGTACCTGAAATGACACATCTCCAGTGCATCCGCAGATTGTTCTCCAGACATAACCACAACTAATATTTTGGATATTTTGGCAAAAATGGCCAATACAGAGGATGTAATACACAAAGATAAGAGCAAGTCGCAATGTGCAACCGTGTCGCTCCATAGTGAGTCACAATTATAAAAAGTGTTAAAGGTCGCACAACTTGCATTTTCCCTGGGTTCTATTTTTAAGTTTTGATACCACTACCATGATATATTTGTGGTTTTAAGCATCAAAAATCCCCCCAATAACAGTTTTGTATCTCTACACTCAAGCTTCTCTGTGGCACAGGCCGTTTTGTGTCTTTCTGTAATTACAATTAATATTAACAGGCCTTTCCTGTGATTGGCTATTTTGAATGGGGGCTATGTGATGACTGTACATGCTATGACATCACAACTTCATGGATGTTCTGACTGCTCGTTTTAAGGTTTTTAGGTCGTTTCTGAACCTCAACCTTCTTCTAATCAGAAAGCAATTAAAATCTCACATTAAAAATCCAGAATCGATAAACATGTGGATATTGCTTTTTTTTTTTTTTTATCCATCCTAAGACCAGTATTTCAGTCCAACAGAGAATCATAGACATGCAGTGTATGTCGCCTTTGTTTATGAAAAGGCAGCAGTGATGGTGTTTTGTGGGTGGTGGTGGAGAGAGTGGGGGTCCTCAATAAATCACCCGACTGACCTTAGACGACGAAGGGTGAAAAGAGGAGGGGCAAGGAGAAGGGCTGGGTTGTTTTTAAGAGGGGGGGGGGGGGGGGGGGGGGTTGTGTTGTACATGTAGGCTATAAAGTTGTCCCTTCCTCGCCCCTCAACCCCCCCGGTCAGGGTGCCATGAATTCTCACGTCTCGTTGGTTGCACTCGTTAGAAAGACGGCAAACAATCCAGTTTAACCTTTAATGTCTTTAATGCCTTCCCATCCCACCACTTCTGTTTTTTTTTTGTTTTTTTTTATATAATAATATACTCAAATGGGATCAAATGTAATGGTGCATGAATCACAATGTCACCTTTTATTAAAATTGTTGTGTGTGTGTGTTTTTTGTCCTCTTTCAGCAATCTGCAAGCAAGGCTGCAACCTGTTACACGGCAGCTGCCCTGTCCCGGGGGAATGCAAGTAAGCTTAGCTCGACAAACCAAACTGACTTGTCCCTTTCGTGCACGGAGACGTGATAGTTCAGACCTTGCTTCATCATGATCTTTCACGTCTCTGCGCACGCTCTGCAGAGAGACTTTTTCCTGCTGCTTTTGTGGGTTTTTTAGGTCACTGTCATATTGTACATGCAGTTCTGTTTTTGACAAGAATGGTGTTTTCTGGAGCAACTGGGGAAGAAAGGGGGGGAAAAACCTCTACAGTGGTTATTCCAGATTAGACTGGTTTAAAAAAAAAAAAAAAGGTTAAGATGGACGTTCAGATGCCGAAACGGAGGCGACCTTCCGTTGCGTCTTCGTGTCAGCCTTTTACTTTCCTCGCGGGGCATCTCCACCTCGCTTCAGAAGAAAAGGGCAATGGCGCGCCTGCCGTCTTGTATTTTTAGCCACTCCGAAATCCTCCACGGAATACCAAGCATCTCATCGGCTCGCTGCCACTCGGGCTGAAGAAAGGGAGTCGTTGGTGTGTGAATTTGACCACTGTAAACGTGCCGGGAATTGTCATATCCACCCCCCCCTCCATCCGCAATGCAGTCCTCCTTGAAGGGCAGGAGAGGAAATGAATATCCCACTGTGTTATGTACATCTCCCAAAGTGGAAATGACAGTTAGATAAAGTGACGTGGAATGGCCCCATAGGTCCGCGTTTCCAGGATGTGTTACATCCCGTCATCATTTGTCCCCCCCCCTCCCACCTGCCGGATGAAAAGAGACACTTGCCTCCCATTTATTAGATGGGGGAGAAAAAAAAACATTTTACTCAGAGCTGAGGAATTGTAGGGGATGCCCAGTTTTTAAGGAAACTGCTTCACATTTTTGTGTGTGTAATTTGATCATCAGGCTGCATCCTTATTACAGTGGGAAGCATCTCATTCTTATGAAATGTCAAGTCCCAGTCAACAGGAAAAGCGACATGAATAGCGTAGCGGCAGTTAAAGAATCTTCCTGCAGAGGCATGAATTTAATGAAGCCTCAGGTCACAGGAAGCTGCCATTAAAATCCCTCGCCATCTCATGCCCTTTCATTCCCTTTATTTCATCATGCTTTTATGGGCTTTGCAAAGCTTTGCCCCCATTTGCCACAGGCTTTTGAAAAAACACAAAAGCCGGTACATGCCCGTTGTCACGCCGGTGCATTGAGGGATTTTATTTGCGCACATTAGGCTTGTTCTGACATATTTGTCGGAAGCTTGCCGTGTCCTAAGAATCACTTGGGTAAGCGTGTTTTGCAACCTTTGGACATGTCCGTGTGGGTGGGTGTTCGATTGGTGCTCACGTGCACACATACCTGTGAGATTGATGGATGTGTTTTATCGATACCGCTGAGAATGAACGCGGGTGAGCCTGCTTGCCAAAGTTCTGTTAGTGTTATTGCTTCATGCTGTCAGACCCTCTGAAGCTAATCATACACAGTGGGAGAAACATGCCAAGTATTCCCCGATGCCACTCCAGCCCCCAACCCTCCCTCCATGCCTGAGAATGGCAGAGATTTTCAAAGGCATCGTCTCTCAGAGCGGCAGCGGTGCCGTCTGCAGGAGAGCACCGGCTCAAAATAGCAGTCAATTGACAAGACAGCTGGCTCGACGACACCGCAGCCTTGGAATAGCCGAGCGCTGTCATGAAGCTGCAAGCGTGCGCACGTAGACTCTGTATACACACACAACACACAGCCGTCTCCAGCCACTTGCTCGCACAAGCGGACCGTGCCACCCTCGTAGACCCCCCAGCCCCAGACTCTAAACCGCAGCACAGGAGCTGCTGGAAGTATTCTTAACCCCTCCCGCCCTGGAATGTCACCCTCCGCTAAGATCAGCTGGCAGGAGGCCTTATGTGCAGTATTAGGTTTGTTTCCATTGCTGGACAGGTTACACCTGAGTGCTCCAACCTCAACGTTGTTTTTTTGTCCTTTTTGCACCTTGCGTCCACGCTTAAAAATAATTTCTTCTTCTTCTTCTTCTTCTTCTTCTTCTTCTTCTTCCCCCCCCCCTATTGGAAAAGGAGAAACGATTTGCGGTCATGTTTTGACGTCTGTGTTTAACAGGTGCAGTTACGGCTGGCAGGGCCAATTCTGCGATGAATGCGTGCTGTATCCCGGATGCATCCACGGCACCTGCAACAGCCCCTGGCAGTGCAACTGCGAGAGGAACTGGGGTGGCCTGCTGTGCGATAAAGGTATGGAAAAAAGCTTTTATTTGTTCTCGTTTCATCACCTCCCACACAGGACGTTGACACTTGTCAGCTCTCATCCTGCACATTCCCTGAAGCAGGGGAAACTCGGTTGCCTGCGTTCCATGAGTCAGGCCGAAGTGACGCACTCGGGATGGAGAAGCAGTGGAAGTTGCGTTTTAGACAAGCGACTTTGTTAGGTTTAATTTATCTTACTCTTATGTTTTGCCTATTTTACCTTTACATTATTTCTCCTACTCTTACATCATGCTTATGTTACAATTATCTTATGCTTATCTTACTCTAACATTAGGTTACTCTTATCTTAGACTTACATTATGCTTATCTTGTCTAAAAATGTATTTAAAACATTAGAATTTTCTTAAAATTAGAACAATTAATTAGACTTTCTCTTAATTTATATCTTGCATACAAATGTCTCATTAATATATGAGTGTATTATGAAAGTTAACATGGTTTTATGTGTTTTGAGGAAAAATCCACCTTGATATAAGGGCCAAAAAGCCTTCCCTCCCCATTCACTGTGACTGGAGAACAGATAGTTTTACTGCCCGTGAGATCTGAGCAGCAGCGGGGACACTCGATCCCCCCACATCCCTTCGTCACAGAGGGCTCTTCGGGGGATGAGAATGGGTCCTAAGAACCCCGGTGGAGACAGATCCCTGCTCATTTATTTACCAGCCTTTAGGGCTACCTGTCCTTTAGCCTAAGGATACTGTGCAGGGATCAGATGGGGTTTAGCTGAGTTCATTTCATACAACAGTGGAAAGCTACAAACCTTCAGCTTTCTTTTGCAAATTTTATAATCATCAGCTGTTTTTCCCTAATGACTCGTCTCTTCTGACACCAGATTTCACGTAGCCAGGACTCTGAATAAAAATCTGAAACAGAAAGGGGTCTGATTGCTAACCGCTTGACCATATCCTGAAAATACTGTAGGACTTCTATCGTGATCCAGCGCAGCAGAGCGGTTGAGAAAACACTCCGCTTCCTGTCAAAGCTGACAGCTGGCGCTCCATACTTGAGCGAAGACTCCGAAGAGCTTCCTGGGAACTCCCAGCAGCGACGGGGTAAACGGTGAAACAAGCAAAGAGCTGTCTCGATGCGGGTCAGTCCAATTAGCAGAGCCTGCGGGCACAGTTGAAGCTGACGCTGCTCTGAAGAATAGAAAAGTCTTCTTTTTTTTTTTTTTTTTTTTTACTTTCCTTATCCCAGTAAATACTCGTGCCCTTTCAAAAGACGCCTGCGGGTAGGCGGAAAAAAGCTGCATATTTTGGAGTGTGATGCATACATAAATGCAGGGGTAGTAAAGCTACAGTAGGAGGCAGAGGTCTGGAAATTGCTATATCTAGAAATATGTTTGCATCTTTAAATGCGTATTTGCCTCCTGCTCCTCCTCCAGATCTGAATTACTGTGGTCGCCACCAGCCCTGTCTCAACGGAGGAACCTGCATGAACACGGAACCGGACGAGTACCACTGCGCTTGTCCTCAGGGCTACTCTGGAAAGACCTGTCAGATAGGTGAGCGCCCCCCCTCAGATAGCAGACACCTGCACGAAAATAATACAAAGATAAGATACAAAGGCAGCACATTGATTAAATCCTGTCTCTTGGAAGAAGGGAATGGAAATTCTTACCTGGACATGTGGGGATTTTCAGGGCTTAACCTGAGTAATGTTCTCTTTTGATTGTGTGCGTCTCCCCCCCCCACCACCACCACCACCACCACCACCACCACACCCTCCTCCTCCTTCAATCCAGCCGAGCACGCCTGTGTTTCCGATCCCTGCGCCAACGGCGGTACGTGCCACGAAGTCCCCAAAGGGTTTGAATGCCAGTGTCCGCCCGGCTGGGAGGGTCCGACCTGCGCAAACAGTGAGTTCCTGCGCTACCGAGAAGCTTTGATTATTTTTTTTTTTTTTTTTTTTTTTTTTCTTCTGTCAGGGCTAATGAATGTTTGTGATATCACATGAACAAACGCTGTGATTCGTCAGCCGCCAAATTTGATATCGGAGTTAGAACTCATTGTTTACCCGTCACCTTCTTTCTTTCTTTCATCATCTTTGACCATTAGAGTTCTACTTATTAATGTCCAAAGCCTGATTTAACCTGTTAAAATCCCAAACCGCCTGATACTGTGGCAGCATTGGTTTTAAGCATCTGTTGCATTAGAAAACCTCAGCTACAGAACCAAAGAACAAAAGTATTTTTATCTGTAGTAAAACACAATGTTATTGTTACAGTATCACTATATATCATCAATATCCACATCTTCAATAGAAATAATTGATATTTGAACTCTTATTAATCATTGAACTTTGCAGATGTAGCTTATTTCAAGGTTGTTTTTTTTTGTTTTTTTGTCATGATATTAATCAGTTTGAATATTGAAAAAAAAAATACTACAGCTAAAAATACTAAACCAAACTATATTTGTTCTATAACCCTAACATAAATTGTACCTTTTGTGGTTGTAGAGACATTCAGGATAAGTCGTTAAAGTCACGATGCTTCTTCAAATGTCACACGCATGTTATAAACAAACAGTGAGTTGTAATATACGTGTGTGTGTGTTTTCTCAGATTTCAACAACTGTGCCTCCAGCCCTTGCGCTCAGGGTGGAACCTGCATCGACCTGGAAGATGGATACGAGTGTGTGTGCTCGCCACAATGGGAAGGAAAGACCTGTCAGCTAGGTAAGATTCCTGCCACAGCAGAGGTTATTAATAAAGTATTTCCCTTTTCTATGTTTTTTGGCAAAGGGCCTTCGTTTCTACGGGGAGATGTGTTTTCCTACCAGATATTTCCTGCTTGTACCATTTCCCTAAAACAAATAAGTGGCCTCTGAGACGCAGGCAGCATCATTCCCTGCTCTGGATAACTGGATTTTTGGATTAAAATTGGTAACCAGTGATCTGAGCCCCACGGCCAGAGTACAAGCTGTCAATATCCTGGACGAGCTGGCAGCTGCCCACAGTGCTGCCCCCCCCCTTTTTTTTCCCCTCAATGACTTTATGTGCTACTAGCCTGTCTATATGCCTGTTTGTTTGTTGCTGGTGGTGGCATTCGCTGCTATATCTATCGTTCCCTTCACAACAAGCGGACGTGACCGGCGTGAAGCCAGGAAATGGATTACAACTGGTAAACAAAGTTGGGGAGTTTGTGTGCGTGTGTGTGTGTGTGTGTGTGTGTGTGTTGGATTGAAGGCAGGAAAGAGATCCCAAGAGTTCAGTGTCATCTTACCAGCTCAGATCTCAGCTTACAGACAGCAGTTGGCCTCCTGTCTTACCTGGAGATGGGTGTGGGTGGAGTGTTTGGTTTCAGAGAGAAGACAGGTGTGTGCGTGTGGTGCAGGACTCCCTGTGGACTGTTCCCCCACCCCCACCCCCCAGAATAATCATGCTTTTTCTTTGGTGTAACACTTTTGATGTTTGCGGTAAACGTTTATAGGTGAAACTGTAGCGTTTGCGCTCGTTTCACCCGAAAAGGAGCATCGAGACCACAGCCCATCACGTGTCAACCGTTGTTCTTTGAGGCTTATTAGGTTGCAATAGGAGGAACTTTATCAAAGACATTATGCAAAGACAGAAGCTGGCCTTCTTATTGACCCATATTCTCCATGTTGAGAATATGGGTCAATAAGAAAGTCGGTTGATTTTTGTTTTTAACTGAAATTCTTTGCAAATGGTCATTGATATTATGTTATGTGTATGAAAATAAGGTTGTTGGTTATACAACTATCAAGAATAATCAATCAATAAGAATAATCATAATCAAGAAATATTTCATCTCAGTTTATATGGGTTTGACATTGGTCCACTGGGGTACATCTTGACCTCCAAATAAATATGAATCAAAATAATGTAAAACCAGGGGGCACCAGCAAGAAAATCATTGAATTCAAAATATAAATGTATCCAAGTGGTTTCATTACTTGATCACAATTGAGGGAACGTTCAAGGTTCGATTTCTGGTTATTTTTTTCCTCACTATCCTTTTTTTTGGTTTGTGCCGTCTGATGGACTCTGTTGTTCTACTTCCTGCCTTCACAGATGCAAATGAGTGTGCAGGAAAGCCCTGTGTGAACGCTCACTCGTGCAAAAATTTGATTGGTGGATATCACTGCAACTGTTTCAGGGGATGGTCCGGACAAAACTGTGACACCAGTCAGTATTTCGTCCTCAAAGTCACTTTCTAAATTTCTGTCTCCTCCGGCGACCTCCTTTCCTGGCTACTATCAAATGCCTCCGCTCGCTTCCCTGGACACGCCACATTAGGTCTAGCATGTGGTAACCTGTTCCTTTTTTCGTCTTGGCACACTGAAGCTCCTCCTCCTCTGCCATCAAGACCGAACTTGCATGCCCAGTTCCTCTCAGGATCCAATGCATGCCCAGTACAGTCTATACAAGGTCTATCTAACATTACTCTTTGCTTCACTAGTTCCTGAACGTTTCCTTATTCTACCCACATAACCACGTTTAAGATCACGCTTTATAATGCACAGGTCACGTATGACTCGATCTGAGCTCTATGTGAAAACGGAATGATTAACACCGTCTGCTCTCTTCTCAGAGATCAGCCGCTGCCATGGTCAGTGCCAGAATGGAGCAACATGCAAGGTACGGATGTTTTTACTTAAAGACGTCATAAGAAAAACTGAATATTAGTTTAACTTTGACTATTTGACAGCTTGAACTCTTTTTCTTTTTCCCCCTTTTTTTAATCCTTGTCAGGAGGGCGCGAGGGGTTACCACTGCCTGTGCCCGCCAGGTTTCGGCGGCACGCACTGTGAAATCCAGAAGAATAAGTGTGGCGCTAAACCATGCCAGAATGGAGGCCGGTGCCACACAGTGATGGACGACTTTGTGTGCGAATGCCCACAGAAATTTGCCGGGCGGCGGTGTGAGGTGAGTCCTGTGCCGTTGCTTCCAGTTGTCTCAGCGGGTGAACGTTCCAAGTAGTAAGTGGATTTTATTTGTATTAGCTCAACATCACAAATCATAGAAGAGGACGAAACCTCAGGAAGCATAACAGAGGAAGGATCCCTCTTCCAGGATAGACAGAAGTGCAATAGATGTATGCACAGGAGCAAAATAATCCATTAGAACAGGAACAGAGTCGAGTATGACATTAATTAGAATATGAGAAATATATTGATCCATGGTGTATGTGGAGGATGGGGTGACAGGATACATTGCAGCTTCCATGTGCTGCCAGGACAGACTCTCAGACCCTCCAACAACTGATCATTACAAAATGTCTTTTTTCAACCTGATGAACACAGCATCTGACCATGAGGTGTGCCTTCATTAGGTTTGATGATGATCTTTTTTTCTCTGATTCATTTTTTTTGTGTCATATTTGAATATGGTGCCAAATATTTTGATAACATCATGAGAGATGAACTTTGTGCCACAGTACGATATTGTACATTCTGGGGGCCCCCCTCTTGAAGGCACAAAATGGTTTAGTCCACCCACAGTAACATCAGTGAGCCCAGACTGAATAGAGGCCAAATGCATCAATTCAGGTGGCGAATGAAACAACCGGTCGTCTATATAATCTGATTTGATTGTAGTTTAAAACCCTATTTATGCTTTGTGCAATGGAATGAATAGGGGCCCACTCACATTAAGAATGTACAGGATTTGGTCCTCAGCCCGTCTACTCTTAAGGTTGAGTTTCAGTCATGAAGAATACGTGACCTGAAAATGAGTAGAAAATATGATTCCAGCTGCCGATGTTATGTTTAGACAAATCACTGTACTGTGACTGAAATGAACAGGAATTGTTTTGGCATAAAAGTTAGATGCTATGATGTGAGATTTGAGGCTGTCATGGTGATGAAATGATCATCACTATTTACACAGAAGATTACAAAGAAAATCTTCCTAGCAACCACAAATCCTTACAGTAAACGCTGCCAGGGGGGCCGGTTGTGTGCCAATAAAACCGTCCAATCTGAAAAGAGAAGCTGACGGAACTTCTTGGCAAGCCTTGACGATCATAACGATGTGGCGAAATACAATTAATACTTGCTTGATGGCCATCTGGGTTTTGGAAAATATACACTAAGTGATTTTTAATGCCGTGCAAATGCATAGACTGCGCTCGCCATTTCAACACAGTCACCGGAGCCAACACACTCCTCGGTGTGCCAAACCAGGGCTGTGATCGCCCTTAAAGTTGTGCAACACAAAATATTCCCACCACTACAAGCCGGGACCTGGTTTCATTGCGAACTTCTGATTTCACACAAACCTTACATATCGGTGTCCTTGCTGTAGTCCGTTATATTTGAAGTGTGCGTCTGAAGCTAATGTAGGTTAGCAGTGAGGAAACTGACACTTCACTGCATCTCTTGGGTCCTGAATGGAGGACATTGCTGGTCAGGAGCCAATCCTGATTTAGCATCTCTACTATAAATATGAGCCTCGCTGAATGAGGGTGATGCTGGATTGCTGCCCGCATACTACAGAACTCTGATGCCTACTATGGTACAGTCTACATTCCTGTCCTGCAGCGACAAAACTGTTGTTTGACGGCGTCCTATTTCTCTGATTAAGCGTCTAATATGAAGGTCATGAGTACGATTGATTGTGCAATGCTGTTTTTGCCAATTCCTGATATGAATGATTCCTTCGGAGGAAACGAGGACAGCTTCTGTTTTGGTCATGTCAATTTCATGTCAAGTCCGTCTCTTCAGGCAACCAGCCCCCTAAAAATATGTTTGATTGATTTGATTTTTTTTTTTCTCCCCCGAGAAATAGGTCAACAACAACTTTAGGAACTGGGTTCGTTTGGGGACATTGATAAATCAGAGAATCAATTGTAATAACCTTGGTGATCCTTTTACTTTTCATCTGGCAACATCAAATCAAAAATTTAATATTTCAATTTATGTGCTAATGCTAGTGACCCGAGGGCAGAAGCTCTTCCTGAGCCTCTCAGTGCTAGACTGGTGTATCCGGTACCTTCTTCCTGACTGCGGCGGAGGGGGGGAATCATGTATGTGTTATCATGTTAAACCTTACACTGACATGTATAGGAACTGAATGAAAGGAGTGATAGGTGACAGAAAAAGATAATTAGTTTTAGTTCTATTTAGTTTCATCATGAGCATGTTGCCTTTTAGAAAATCCCAGCTGATGAAGATTTTAAATTATCGAAAGCTACAAATGGTGAATGGTGAGAAAAGATTTCTTTGGAACTTTGCAAGAGTTACAACATTTCAAGAGGTTGATTTCAGAATCCCTTTTTCTAAAATAAACAATTTACACAATTAAATTCCCATCCTGTCTGCTACGGTGAAAACCTGTGCAAACGTCGACAATAATTTGCTGCAGATTTGTAGATCTGCTTCCTTCAAACACTGGCCACACGCATGCAAATGGTAAAGAAAAATGGATGTGGACATGAGTCTTGAAATAAACTGTGCGTGACCAGACTTAACCCGCCCCGCTGCCCTCCTAAAACACTTTCGTTCAGCACCTTAAATGGCAAAAGGTGAAACCCAGAGTTTATGCACAGTAGGCTTCTGTTTACATAAACTGGAAGATTTTCACTTCAAACTCTGAATTGCAGCAGTAGAAATGGCAAAAGATGTCACCGTGGCCTCCAGTCGGCTGTTTATTTCCTGTCTCCCAGTGGCATGACTGATGATTTATCTTCATTACATTCACTGTGGCTCTGCATGTCGCTGGACCAGAGTCAATGTTTGCCCTCCCAGCGCGTTTATCTTTCTCCTGCCTGCTCAGCATCTCGCTCTCGTCTGCCACGCGTCTCTCTCTCTCTCTCTCTCTCGCTCAGAATAATCTTCTAAGATTAAGCAGCGCGTGAGATGTAAAACCAAAAGCGTGGATTCCCTTGATGAGCTTAGGGAGAATTCTGAGGCTTACTTTGCTCGTCCACTTACCTTCGGTTTGTTCTGAACAGCGGCGCAGGCCTGAGCCGAGCTAAGCCGCTCACCTACGCAGACTTTAGCTCTCCTTTCTCCGTTGATCATTTGGCGTCACTTGTTTCACTGTCATAATAATCCCTGAATTCCCTGAAGTGTAGCGTTGTGCTAACGGCACTAACTTAAAAAGATACAGACGCAGAAAGGGGCTGTTCAACTGTTTTGAACGTCAAATTGGGTTTCTCTGAATTCATAACCGATTTTTTTTTTTCTGGAACAAGGAAAATAAATTAAGAATGGGACCAGGATGAAAATATTGTGTAATAGGGCATCAACACAGACAATTTTCAAACTGAAAAAGGAGGTTTGGCATTAAGTTGGTCTACAGTCAGAGGTATGGTTTAATTTCCTGTTCTCGTTTGCTGCCTCAGTTGTGAATTGGGTTGCCAAAGGGACGGAAAATGTCCGGTAAAATTCCAGAAACTTTCCATGGGAAGTTAAGCTGGGGAATTTTTGAAATAATCAATTCAATGCTTTTCTGCTTAGGGCTCAAAAGTGTGGCCTCCAGTGATCTATAATTCATCTGTGCATGCATCTGTGCATCTTGTTTGCTCAGCAAATGCATAATCCAGCTATTCCCAAACACTGTGGTGGACAAGTTGTGACTTGCACATTCACCACGCTATGAAACAATAACTGTAATATTATGACACATGAAGAAAATATTTGAATTGTGTATTTGCGGAGTTTGATGAGGCAAGACAAGAAATTCCATTAGCCGTGTAGTAGCAGCGATGACTTTGACGGAATCATGACGATGGCCGAATGTTCAAGAAGGTAGAACGAGCCCTATAGATCTGGTTGTTTTAGCCAAGATGATGTTTTCCACAAATATATTTAAGTTCCCTGTTGTTGAAGCCAACCTGCAAGTTTGTAGATTTTTTTAATTTATTCCTGTTCATTCCCATATTTGCCTGTTAATTCCTATATATTCCTGTTGATTCCCATGGAAACGTTCCAACTCACCTCATTGGATTTCACTAGATCCCCAGCTGGTCCCCGTCTAACACGTGTGATCCGAACCCTTGTGAGAATGAGGCCAAGTGCCACAGCATGGACCAGGACTTCTACTGCGCCTGTCCTGAAGGCTACGAGGGAAAGACCTGTGAACAAGTCAAGGAGAACTGCCAAACCACGCCTTGTCAAGGTGACCCCAGACATGACATGCTATGAAGCAGACCTACAAAGAAAAGTATATTATTTTAACCCTTTTTATAATGTATTTATTGCTTTTCATTATTTCCTCTTAGTGATTGACAGCTGCACTGTTGCCGTGGCGACCAACGACTCAGCCGGAGTGCGGCACATTTCTTCCAACGTCTGTGGTCCTCGAGGGCGCTGCGTCAGCCAGCCGACGGGAAACTTCACCTGCGTCTGTGAGCCGGGTTTCAGCGGCGTCTACTGTCATGAGAGTGCGTGGAGGCTCTTTAATATTTCTTAAAGGTCACACCCAACAGCTGAGTCAAAAAATGAAACCTGATTTGTCATTCATACATGTGTATATAGTACAGGACAAAAGTTTGGACACACCTTCTCCTTCAATGTGTTTTCTTTATTTTCATGACTGTTTACATTGTAGATTCTCACTGAAGGCATCAAAACTATGAATGTACACATGTCTATGGTGAAATAACTGAAAACATATTTTATATTCTGCACCCTCTGCTCTGATTACTGCTTTGCACACTTACATGAAATGGTTTTCACTTCATAGATGTGCCTTATCAGGGTTAAGTAGTGGAGTTTCTTGCTTTATAAATCAGAGCAAAGGGTGGCTATTTAGAAGAAACTAGAATATAAAACATGTTTTCAGTTATTTCACCTTTAATTGTTAAGTACATAACTCTGCATGTGTTCATTCATAGTTTTGATGCCTTCAGTGACTATCTACAATGTAAATAGTCATTAAAATAAAGAAAACGCATTGCGTGAGAAGGTGTGTCCTGTACTGTACATAAATAATATAAAAAAGCGAAATTTAAGGGTTTTTCAGAATCTGATCAGTTCCTTCTATTCCTTCCTTCCTCTCCTTTAAAAGTTGTGTGTGAACTGAGCACAGCCCTGCTGACGGCTTTGCTTTCCCCCTCCTACCGTTTCAGACATCAACGACTGCGTCGCCAGCCCGTGTAGAAACGGAGGAACCTGCATCGATGGAGTGAACTCCTTTCAGTGCTTATGTCCTGACGGCTGGGAGGGAAAACTCTGCGACCTCAGTAAGCTTTGACGCACTTATTCGTCCTTTTCAGCCATTCTCTGCAGCAAAAAAAAAAAAATCCTGCCTGAGGTAGAGAACTTTCATGGCACTAAATAAGAACACCGGTCAGTCCGGTTCTTGAAAGTAGGTTTATTTATACAGCACGTTTCACATGACAGGCATAGACTCACTGTGCTTCAAATTAAAGCAAAGAAAGTTCACATAATCGTCCCTTTCTCAGATGTCAACGAGTGCAGACATAACCCGTGCAAGAACAGCGGCCGCTGCGTCGACCTGGTGAACGACTTCTACTGCGAGTGTGCCGACAACTGGAAGGGCAAGACCTGTCATTCCCGTGAGTTATGTCGACTGTGCGTTAATGTGTGTGTTTATATTCAGAGCTCGCAGCGCGGCTGGCCTCGCCACAACTTAGTTTTGACAACTAAAACATGTTCAGATGGATTAAGTGGTTGAGAAGCACCTTTTTTTTTTTTTTACATTTTTTTTCCAAGTAGATCATCATATGTAGATTGTGTGTATGCGTCTGTGTGTGACCTCTGTGTTTCCTTGTTATCTGGACCAGGCGAGAGCCAGTGTGATGCAACCACCTGCAGTAACGGAGGCACCTGCTATGACCACGGGGATGCCTTCCGCTGTGCCTGCCCACCCGGGTGGGGAGGAAACACATGCAACACAGGTAAGGCTCGGGATTGTGCATATTAAAGTGTGTGTGTGTGTGGGTGGGTGGGTTGTGTTTCCTGCACAAGCTACCGAGTGTAAAATACTTCTGTAAACTGGGAAAAAAAATGCAGAGGTTTGGAAAATCTCGTTTACTGTTTTACTTCACTGCATTCATTGAAAAGAAAGGGCTTTATTTAAGGAGACAAGCTTCCGAACGCAGTCGGATCTCTGACAAATCATTCGTTAATTAGGCCTGACATTGTTTTCATGTTAGCCAATTTCCTGTCAGCTAATTCCCCAACTGGCAGAAATATCGCTGAAGAAATGGGAGACGTGAGGTCTGGAACCAGACTAATTTAGAATAAAACTCTATTGAAACCCAGAATAATGCTTTTTTTCATATTCAACGATACTTATACAGATTGAATTTGGCTTTTCAATCAAAGCAGGGGAAGGGCTTTGCACAGGACATTCACTGTGTCATGTGAAGTATGTGGCTACCATTGGATGCATTTGCTGCAAAAGCATTGAAGTCATATTTGATTTACTGAGCAAGTGTGATATGATGTGGTCTTCCACACTCTTCCCACAGCTAAGAACAGTACATGTGCCTCTGGTCCTTGTTTCAACGGTGGAACCTGTGTGGGAGGAGGAGACACCTTCACCTGCATCTGCAAAGAGGGCTGGGAAGGCCCCACCTGTGACCAAAGTAGGATTCATTTAAAAATGTTTCCCCCCTTTTTTTTTCTTTTTTTTTTGACCATGTTGAATAATTCTGCCTGTCACCGCACTGAGCATCAAAAGTGTCACAGTATCGGTAAGAAAAAAAATATCTTCATCATTCATTGAATGGATGCCGGAATCTTCATATAATGCGGCTGCAGTGCATCTATAATTCTATAATTCAGAGATCATACAAATGCTGTAAAAACCAACTGAACTTTTGTGATTCCTTAAAATGTTCTTAAATTGGGACTCAGTCTCATCAGGACTCATCCTGACTCAGTCAGGATGTCATTTTTCATTATTATAATATTACTTCATTACAAGAGCTGAAATTCATTTACATAGGTTTTATTGTGAAAGAGAAAAGAGAGGAAACAACTACTACAATCATTACTGCTACAAAAGACATTTTTAAAAAAGGAGATTGGTTAATGATCTTGGTTGGATGTAATAAAAAAAGGAATTTGTGTTTGTGTCCATACAAGATCACAAAACGCTCTACAAGCTACAACACTCTAGAAGCTCAACAATTAATGTCTCTTCTGTTGTTCTGTTCTTCCACAGATACAAACGACTGCAACCCTCATCCTTGGTACGTTTTCCTGCCTCACACACAGCTTTGGCAGACCCCCCCCCCTTTTTTTTTTTTTATATCCACATTTCCCAGCCTCCCTCCTCTCCACACTTCACACAGATCTCGCAGGCTAGAGGGGGGTGAAGGGCTGCTAAAGGCAATGGAAGTTGTCCTTAAATCAAGCCTCAAAGGGGGCATCTCTCATATGAGGAGGGGGGGGCTAGGTTATTGAATAGAACAGAGAGAGGCGGGAGTATTTTGGGGGGGGACAAGAGTTCCACCTACCCCCCTGGTGAATGCAGGTGGGGGGTGGAGAGGCAGGGGGAGCGTACGTGTCCATTCTTTCCTGTGCGACCTGGGGGGGGGAGCTGGGCTTTGAGGAGGAATGGAAGAGAGGCATGATGAGAGGAGGGGAGGGGAGGGACTGGACACGCCTATTAGCATCTGAAAGGTGGACGCTTGTATTGATGAGTTGAATTGAGCTTTGTGACCCCCACACACACACACACACACACAAACTGTGCTTTGTTGCAGCTGGAAAGGACACCGCTCTGGCACAGCCTCATCTAATCTTTTTTTTTTTGTATTATTTATTTCCTTTCCTCAGTTACAACGGTGGTATATGTGTAGATGGAGTCAATTGGTTCCGCTGTGAGTGCGCTCCCGGTTTCGCCGGACCAGACTGCCGAATCAGTGAGTAACGCCATGCGGTTTACTTTATTACACAGCAAAAGAAAACATTTTGAATTGAAATCCTTATTTCCAAAACCAAAATGTAGCCATGGAAACCTAGTATTATTAAAAGGATTGTTAAGTGGACGAAGGAAGGACCGAAGGAAAAAGGGGGGGAAGGTGTGTAGGAGATGGACAGTGACACCTAAATGCAAGACCAGGACGCCGCCCTCTCCCTTTTTCTAGGTCCTTTAACGCCTCCACGGTCAAAGGTCGTCCCTCCTCCATACTCACACAGTCACACAAACCCACACGGAAGACAAATTACCCAGTGACCCTAAAATTCTTCTTCTCCATTCTTTTGTTTTGGCCGGATAGCATTCACCTTTTCTGTCAGGCTTGAATTTGAGTATTCTCATCCAGACTGTGTTCATGTGAAATCTGGATGACAATGATGAGGGGGGTGGGAGGGGGTGGTGGTTTCCCAGTGATTCTGACAGGGAGAGAGTGTCCTTCAAAGAGCTGTGAAAATAACAGATGGGTCAGTAGTTAAACGTATGATTTATTTAGTCATGTATACAAGAAATTAAATTGAACCCATACAGCACCTGGTTTTATCCAATGATTCTTTTAGTGATTTTATTTTTGCAGAAACAGGACTAAAAGTCAGAAGATGAACCTAAAGGGTGATGAGATAACTGACAGAATATAGAAGAAGAAACAAAATGTGAATGCTTTTGTCCAAGGAGCTTAATTTATTTATAAAATTAAGTATAATTAAATTCATATTTAATTTAATTTATATTTAGTATATACAGACAAGCTGGTCCTTAATAACCACGTGCGACTTATTTATTTTCAATGCGCTCCCGGTTTCCCGGTGCAATAATCTAAGGTTGGGTAATTGGGGTGTTATATTGCTCTTTGTGTGTCTTTAAGTTTTAACAGTTCTGTTGTGATGGAGCTTCAATTTCCCTGAGGGAATCAATAATGTTTCATCTTACCTTAAATCTAAAGTTTTCTATTTTTTCTGGACTTTAGAATATACTACATAAACGATCCGTGGCAATATCATAAATAGGAAATAATCAAAGGTTAATAAATCTTTCTTTCACAGACATAAATGAATGCCAGTCTTCACCCTGTGCCTACGGATCCACCTGCGTGGACGAGATCAATGGTTTTCGCTGCATTTGTCCGCTTGGAAGAACGGGAACGCGATGTCAAGAGTGTATAAATTCCTATTTTGTGCCTTTCTCATTCAAGTTTTCAGACATACCCTTTCATTCATTCCAGCATGTGCTTTTTGTACACACGTTTTTGTATTAATTGTCTCATTATAGCGTAATTTTAGGTGCATTGAGCCATCATTCCATTCAGCTCGTTATCGCTGCACACTTCCCGTCCAATCACGTCTCTTTTCTGTGTGTGTGTGTGTGTTTATGTAGTCATAGGCATCGGGAAGACGTGTCACTATGCCGGGCTGCAGTTTCCCCACGGCAGCCGCTGGGAGGAAGAGTGCAACAGCTGCCATTGCATCAACGGCAAAGTGGACTGTTCAAAGGTAACATGGCTAAACGCACCGCCAGCAACTATCTGGCGCTCTTCACATAGAACCTGATCACTCGGTTTACTGTCTGAGCGAAGAAAGCAATCGTGCAGCAACAGTGCTCCAATAGAGCAGCTTCAGCTGCTGATCCCATGGGGTATAAACAGACTGTTATGTGTCTTTTTTTTTTAATAGTATTCCACTACGTCATGAAATCCTTATTATGTAACATTTTAGAGCATGTAGACAAATGTGCAGAATTTTGGGGGGTTTGTTGTTTCCATAATGATCATCAATTTGGGATATTACTGAACATTTTTCTACATTTTCTGTCATTTTATAGACAAAACTATCAATATTAATCAACAGATTAATTGATAAAGGAACTAATCATAAGTTAGCCCTAAATATATAGTCAGTGTTCACTGGTTTAGATAATAATGCAACATGCAGAATAATGCCAATATATAAATGTTATGCAGGGTTACAGGTTAATATTTTTTGACCCTGTGACACCAGGTGCTGTGTGGTCGTCGTCTCTGCCGGCTCCAATCATCAGGCCAGGACCAGAGACAGCCGTCCTGCCCGGCTGGACGGGAGTGTGTGGAGCACGGCTTCCTCACGTGCTTTTCCCCTCCTTGCCACCATTGGGGGGTTTGCTCCATGGCTCGGACCTCACCTCCCCAAGCATCCACCAAGTGCCAGCCAAACAGTGGGCACCTAGACAACAGCTGTGGCCGCATAACACTTGTTTTCAACAGAGACAAAGTACCACCTGTGAGTCATCACTTCACACGTTATTTTTATGTTATGGTCTTGTGGTCTTTAAACACAGTATCCAGGAATGTTTTTTTATATCGTAGCAGATCAGAGTATACATGTTTTTGTTGTTTTTTCTACCCAGGGAACAACCGTAGAGAATATCTGCTTTGAGCTGAGGTATCTTCCTGACACCCGAGGCTTGGCAAAAGACCATGCCCTTCTCCTGCTCTGTGACCTTTCTCAATCCAACCAGGATGCTGTAGAAGTGGCTATAGTAAGAGAACGATCGAAGCTTTGTTCCATGCTTTGTCCGCTTTTTCTCACGGTGTTGCAGGAAGTTCTTTATCCCAGTTTGGCTGGTACACTTGGAACAACTACCTTAGAAATGTCCCCAAGCAAGACCAGTCTTTAAAGCTGCTGAGCGGCTACTTTGCAGTCTAACACTCTGAATTACATATTGATATGACATTGATATTTTAGGAAATGCATTTATTCTCAGTCTTGGCCAGGATTAAATAGGAAGATTGATATCTCAGTCATGGTTCACTTAGCTGAAAACAAAGACTGGAAGCAGAGACAAACTATTAGCCTAATCCAGACAGACTAGACATAGGGGAAACCTGTTAACCTAGCCTAGCACACAGACTAGAAGCAGGGGAAAACCGTTAGCATAGCCTAGCACAAAGACTGGAAGCAGGGGAAAAACTTTAGCATAGCCTAGCACAAAGACTGGAAGCAGGGGAAAAACGTTAGCATAGCCTAGCACAAAGACTGGAAGCAGGGGGAAGCCTATATCTTGCATATACATTCCTGTACATACATATACATATACATTGCCTATTACATTCCTGCTTCTGTAAAGATTAAACAAACAAGATACAATATGTGGTATACAATATGTTCATTGTTGAATTTTACAGGTTCTGGTAGTTGTATTAGCTTTTATCAGAACCAGACTTGCTACTTCCTGTCTTAATGCTAAGCTAATCGCAGTTACACACCTCTACTAATCAACCATTAGAGCCTTTGCTAAGGACCTTCATTAGTAGTTTTGAGGAAAATAATTGATTGACTTTTACTCAAGTTCTGAATTTAATTGTTTCTTCCTTTTCAATTGGGTGGCTGTATCTGTAGATATGAGTTAAGCATACATTACGATGGATAAGATGCTAATAGTTCAAATGTTGTGACTTAATGTGTTCCTGGCTGTTCATCTTTTCCCTCTTCTCTGGTTTGGTTCTTAGTCTTTCCAGCCAGAGGATCTACCTGACCACAACCTGATCCAGGAGACAGCCAACACTATAGTGGGCACCTTGTCAAAGCGGCACAACAGCACCATAATGCTGGCAGTCATTGAAGTCAAAGTGGAAACGCAAGTCATGCCCCCTTCAGTGGGTGAGTAATAGTTAACAAAGGTGTTCCACAAGGATTTGTTGTGGGCCCCTTGACGTTCCTGATTAGTGACTCGCCACTAGTTAATGTGAAATAAAAATAACTTTGTGCATGAATTCTACCTACAATTCATGTTTGTTTCATACCTCACATTTATATTTTCTCTCTTACCTCTCTTCCTATGTGTATGTTTATTTGTACAGATTACCTGGTGCCTCTGCTGTGTGTTGTCTTCTGCTTGCTCTGCCTCTTCTGCATCATCGTATGTGTTTGGTGGACACGCAAACGTAGAAAAGAACGCGAGAGGAACACCCGATCAGCTGGTGACGACAGCGTGAACAACCAGTGGGAGCCACTGCGGCTAGTCGTGGGACGCCAGCAGCACCAGCAGCAGCAGCAGCAGCTGAAAGAAAGCAACAGGGAGGCTGAACAGGAGCGCAAAAAGCTCATGGGCCCCTCCTATCGGACGTGTGATGAAGGAGAGGAGGAGGAGGAAACGGAAGGCGAGCTTGAGCTCGAGGAGGAGAGTGATGGAGCAGAGGCAGGGAAGCAGGGAGTTTATAAGTACTCTAAGACTGCGTTGCAGTCCAGTGGGGGAGTGATCTGTACCACGCACAGCTCCAGTTCACCCCTCAAAGCGCCCCACCGGACCCCAGGCTACAGCCCCAAAGACAACCGCTGGAAAAATGTCAGTGCCGTCTTGACTGGTCAAAAAGACCTCAGAGACCATTGTGTATAAGAAATTTAAATAAAGGACTCGCAATTTGGGAGCGAGAGAAGCTGCAAGGCTGCCGCTATTCTTTTTTTTTTTTTTTTTTTTGGACTACTTTTGGAAAGAAAAAAAAGGCTTTGTGCTTTGATAAGCCATTCTTTGCTTTGTCTTCGTGTTTTTTGTCACTGTCACCTGAAAGGATTTTTGATTCAGGGAGTCTAGAGCACAGTGAACTTTTTTTTTTTGGCTTCTGTTCACTTATTTTTCTTTAATTATGTACAGAAGGAGCTGAAATGTAACAGTTTTTTTTCAGGAGGCAAAAGAAGCTCCCTACAGCTTTTTTTTTCTTTTTTTGTTTCGTTTATGGAATTGTACCATTAAAGAAACAATGCTGAATTATCGAAAAGGAGATAAATAAGAAAAGACAAAAAAAAACCTGTATAAAGATTCTGTTTGTTTACAGATGATTATGATTTTGTTAAATTGTCAGCGGGCTCCTGTTCAGTGTCTGTGGGGCAGATACAAAATAAAGGGACAGTGGAGGAAGGGTTTCGAGGGAAATGGACAGTTGCAGCCACAGTAACAGAGAAAACCCTCCCATCGCTCTCTCTTTCCAGCTTTGCCCACCGATCCACCTGTGGCCGTCATGCGCCAGCCTTACCAAAACTCTTGGCCTCGAGGGGAGAGGGGACAGAAACCCCAGTGCCTACTATGTGGCCTTCCATTGTTTTTTCTCCTGTCTCTCAGTTGTCTTGGCTGAAAGCGCTGTTTGAGGATTTTTTGCAGTATTTGAGTTGGTAGCAAGTGCCTTTCTAAGAGCCCTGTGGAGGCTCCAAGTCGCGCTGCCCAGATTGACCTCCTTGTTCTCAAATCTCAAAGGGATATAAGTGTACATTTAGAGAGTTCAATTTCACAGCAACGCCATTCAAGGTATTTGATCAAAACAGAAATGAATACTCTGTACATATGTGTAAATACTAAAGGAGTCGCTGTGTATATTTGAAATAAGTAACTTAAAGACAAGTCACACATTTTTATTATTATTATTATTATTATGATTAATATTATTTTTATTTTATTTTTTGTTTTTTTTTACAATGCCATTCCTTTTATTTATGCCAGTTGAAAATAGGCAGGTTTTATAACACTTCATATCCAGAGTCCCACAGTTAAGAACCTTTACAATGAGGTACCACCTATAAAGGAATTTCTGAGGGGTTTATAAATGGTTTGTCCAGGGAAGTATTTCCTTCCCCCGTCACATCAACAGTATTTATTTAGTGCTTTTTTAGTTAACGCAGAGTAAATCTGTGATGCACGATTACAGCCCTTTGGCTAAAATATTGCTACTTTTGCTCACAGTTTTAATGATTTAAACTGGAGGTCTTCACGCCAAAATGAATAGATCCGGTCTCAGTCTTCAGCTCTGTTGGGGTTAATTTCCATTTCTTCTATCAGCTTGGTTAAATTAAGCACATTAGAGTAAATCAACAGTAGCTGGTTGGCAAAATGTATGTTTTTTGGGTGCAAATAAATCTATCCAAAATCACTTATACTTTTTTTTTTTTGTTGTTTTCCATCAGTGTCAGGTTTCGTAAATGTACTACAAAATCAAAGTCAGATTGCTGCTGCACTGCTCTCTATACGCTGAAACCTTCAAACATTCTGCTGTCATGCCAACACCCCTGTCAGTGATGTCACAGCAGATGATTTGCCGCCTACTGTGGTGTCATAAATTTGGGTGTTTCTCCCCACAGAGAGCACAGTAGCCATTGTCTTCTACTTTTATTTGATTGAATGATTTGCTTTAATCTTTTTTTGGTTGGTCAGTCGTGATGTAGTTAAAGTTTCAACAGTAGCTTTTTAGGGGGCAGAGTTGCTGAGCTGCCAACATTACAGCCTTAAAAAGTCCCCCCCTACCCCGCCCGCCCGCAACCATTTCTAAACCTGTCACAAACCCTTTTGTTTCAGGTGCCTTAATGTAACGAGTAATGCATTATTTGTGTATTCAATGGTCATCTTTTTATGTTATTGGTTTGTTTTCACTGTTAAGGATAAAGTAACTCTTTAAAAACATTGTGTGCTGTATTGTGGCGTATATTATTCGCCCTGAGTAAAGTGCTCTCTATGTCTCACTTTGGTTTCTGGAATAAAACACTGATGGAGGATTAAAAAAAGATAAATAAAAGAACAGTCCACCATGGATCAGTGTCAGTAGGTCAAATTGGGACTTCATGCATTAGCTTCATCTTTGGTTTAAAGGCTTTAATGAAGGGAACAATATTTGCAAATGCAGGTGTGCTTTTTTTTATTTTATAATTTTTTTTATTACCAATTCAGTTCAAAACGATTTCTCTCACAATTTTACCCCTTTTCATATCATGTCATTGTCTCAAAACACCATCGTATTTTCTGTAAATGGGACACAGCAAAATAATTAAAGATGCATCACTGCTGGTGTTAAATGCTGAATACGCATATTGTATACATTTTATTCTACAAGGGACATGAGTTCATTTTGTACAAAGAGAAAAGGTTTTCATTCTTTTAGTGGGTGTTTCATTGTTCTAAATAATCATCCCAGTTATTTATTAAAGCAGTTTTGACACATCTTGATCATGCTTGTAATATTTGGTTTACAGTACAGTAGCACTGGAAAAGCATCGTCACTGCAGGACATTCGCACAAAAAGATGTTGACATTATTACAGGAACTCTCAGTTCATACAATTTTAACTGAGGTTTTACTAACTGTGTTATTTTGGAGTTTAGGACCGCATCATACAGCCTTCATAGGCAGATGGAACCTGCTCAAATATGTCAAACTACTAATACTTGTCATATAATACATGACAAGTATTAGTGTATATGTGTATTAATACATAATACATTTTCTTAATGCATATATGCTACTCAGGTAAAATTTGACCTATTTCTACCTTACAGAGCCATGCAAACAGCCGAGTAAAGCAGTTACTTAGCCTAAAACTTTAGTCAAACTATTAAAAATGGAAATATTCTTTTTTTTTATTTCTAATCCAATCTTGTACATCAAGGACATTCCCAGCTAAATTTGACCCATATTCAAAAACTTTGAATTCACTAACATTATTCAGAATCATTGTCTTTTATGCTCTCCTATTGTACGTAACATAGGACCATAACACAATATAGTGTGTGAATGTGTTAATCTGAAGGGTTAAAAATTGGGCCTGACAGGATTACAAAGTGTTTCACATACAGAAGGAAAAGTTAAAACAAATCATCAATACATTTAAGTGAAATCCAGCAATTAAAGTAGAAGAGAATGCAAAATATTATTATAATTGAAAGGATGTCACAGGATTCACATTATCAGACTGGTACAGCTGGGACAACCTGACTCCAAAAAGGAAGAATTAACTAGTCCATGAAATGCCTTAATTATTGCAATGTTAGAATTCCATTTAGAGATTTAATACAACTCTAGTAGAGGTCTAGTCAGGAGAGAAGAATGTGAATAACCACACTTTCCTGTTTCCTGTTAACCTTCATATTATCAGATGTCCTAGTTTGGTCAAAATTCCTAAATTTGAGGTGAATGTAAGAGCTTCAGTCTGCCCTGAAGGTTTCATTTGCAAAGTCACTGCTACCTCCTCCTTGTGATGATGTCACATCGGCCGATAAACAGATGTCTGGTCTGTAGCCTCTGATGATAGGGTTGTTTTGTGGGCTGTTCAGCTCATATATTGCATTGCTCAGCTCAGGTATTGTGATTGAATCCTTGAAATGAATCATCCTCGTTTAGGTAAAGTCTTTCTGAGCCACCGAATGTCTGCCGAGGGGCAGCTGGCCTATCAGAACAGAGTGGGCTGATCGTGAGGAGGCCCTTAAAGAGACGGGAGATAAAACTGCCTGTTGCAGACAGATGCTGAACCGAGGAGCTGCATGATGAGCCAGTATAAGATAAATGAGGAGTTTTAAACTATATAACAGTAAAGCCCCAGAATAAAAATAAAGACCGGAAACTGTACAGGATATATCCACTTTAAAATCAACTCCACACCTGACTGGTTACCAAAACAGGAATGTTGGATGAAGGTGGAAATCTGAGACAGATAATTCAATTCTGGGCTAGTAAAAGAAAACGCTATCAGCACGTTAGGAAACCACCAAGGCTCAGTGAAAAAAAAAGTATTGGGAATTTGAGTGAACTGACCTTTTAAACACTTTGCCTATGTCGTAAAAGTGAGCTGGCGGTGAAATGTAGACGTAAACCATCTCAGGTTTAACTCTCAACCTCTTGGAGAATTACAAACCCGTGAAAGCCTGCAGAGCTTGTCCTTGCCCCGGTCTGTGTCGGCTGAGGACGGGCCGGATCGATCGATTCAATAACCTCACCTCACTCTCGCTCCCACCACACCAATAAGATCCGCATCTCCTGTTCTGGGCCGATCCGGCCTCCGCCAATGGGAGGCTGGCGTGATCGCCCTGACCGCATAAAGATGTGAATGTTTCATGGGTAATGTTATGACGAGGAGTAGGGTGGGGACGGACACTTTTCCCCACTGAATCCCATGGGTGCCCCTGACTGGTGCTAATGGGACCTTTCCCTATCGGAAAGGCCAGATCGACTTACGCAGCTTTGTGGAAGTGGTGAAGGGGAGAGGAGCTGATAATGTTGATGGACTGTAAAATCATTTACAGTAAGAAGGCTTTGTACGTATAGTCTGGGCATAATTTGATACTCATAGAGATATGATGAAAGAAGAACTACTTAGATATCTGAATATAAGACTTTGTCTGGTCTGATACTCACATCAGCATTAATATATCACCATGCAGGTGTCACATAGGATGGAAGTCCAGTGCCTGACTAGTAACAGTTATAATATAAAATGGCCAGCATTAACTCAGTGGTTCTCAAAGTAGGGTCCAGGGATGCCCAGGGGAGAAGTTTCCAGAGGGTGCCCAGAAAAAAGGGATATCATTGTGATATTCACTGTTATTATATCCATAGGTAACACAATGCAAAGCAAAATCCATGGTCATTGGATTCATGCATCTAAAACATCTAATAGGAAAGATCTTATGAGATTTGTTCATGGTCTGGTGTTAGGCTGTTTTTCATAGTTTGGGCTGCTCTCCTTGTTCTAATAAAGGAAATATACTAAAGTACATTACAGTATCTCACAAAAGTGTAATGTATGTAAAAATATTTACATTTTTGTAAATATTTTTACCCTATCTTTTCAACACAACACTGAATATATGACACTTAGAAATAATGTAAAACAGTCAGTGTACAGCTTGTATAAGAGTGTAAATTTGTTGTCTCCTTACAACACAGCCATTAATGTCCTACTGCTGTCAAAAAGGTTTTAGGTCTGGAGACATGTTGGACAGTCCATCACCTTTACCCTCAGTGGAGGTGTTTTTTGGGGTCATTATCATTACGGACGACTGCCCTGGGCCCAGTTCCTGAAGAGAGGGGATCATGCTCTGCTTCAGTATGTCACAGTACATGTTGGCACTCATGCTTCCCGCAATGAACTGTAGCTCCCCAGCGCTGGTAGCACTGATGCAGCCCCAAACCATGACACTCACACCAACATGCTTGACCGTAGGCGAGACACACTTGTCCCTTTCCTCCTTACCTGGTTGCTGCCACACACGCTTGACACCATCTGAACCAAAAATGTAGTCTTAGTCTCTTTATACCACAAGACATGGTTCCAGTAATCCATGTTTGCTTGTCTTCAGCGATCTTCGCAACTTTTTTTGTGCATCATCTTTAGAAGACCATGCAGACCAATTGGATGACCCCCCCACCCCTTCAACTTCCTACATTGCTGCAGAGGTTTTAGGGGTGTGGAGTCTGGTCGTCCAGCAACCCTTACTATGACATATTGAAGCAGAGCATGAAACCTTTCAGAAACTGGACCCAGGGCAGTATTTCAACATGGAAACAACCCCAAACACACCTACAGGACAACCACTGCCTTGCTAAAGACACTGAGGGTAAAAGTGACAGACTGTCCAACATGTCATCATGGTGGAGTGGAAGAGGTTTCCATGGCAACATGCAAAGCTCTAGTGAACTTCATGTCCAAAAGTGTTAAGGTCGTGCTGGAAAAAAGTGGTGGCCACACAAAAGATTTTTAACTTTGGGCACAATTTGGAAATTTTCACTTTAGGGTGTGCTCACCTTTGTTGCCAGGACAGAAATGACTGTGTGGGATAGTGTTATTCAAGCTGTACATTGACAACTTTACATTGTATTAAAGTGTCATATTGTCAGTGTTGTCCCATGATAAAATCTAGTAATTCACATTTACAGAAATGTGAGGGTTGTACTCACATTTGTGAGATACTGTATACGACAATGATGATGGACAACAGTGTGTTTATTTCTCTGTGGCAGCAGTTTGAGAAACAAAGTCCTTGAATAAATGTT
The DNA here is from genome assembly GCA_030544235.1 of Lepturacanthus savala. Taxonomy (NCBI): domain Eukaryota; kingdom Metazoa; phylum Chordata; class Actinopteri; order Scombriformes; family Trichiuridae; genus Lepturacanthus; species Lepturacanthus savala. The sequence goes on from CM060477.1 coordinate 15,936,953, forward strand.
CATCAACCAACATCAGTGGCTGACCTTGTTATTGTGCTTGTGGTTGAATGGGAGCAAATTCCCAGAGCCGTCTTCTGATGGGAAGCCTTCACAAAAGAGGAGAAAGAGAAAATAATCAGGGTTCTACATCCTTTATATAGTGTCCTAACGTGTAAAGGCCTGGATCATGAGTTAACATGTATTCTCTGTCAGTTTCAAGTATCTGTGAGTTGAACCTGCTAAGAGATGATATGAAAATGGAGTTTACAACACGAGGAGGATGGGTAAGTTTTTTTTTTTTTTATAAATATTTTGCAAAATGCCTTAGACAAGAAATGACCGTCTTATGGCAAAGTCTTTGTCTGTCAAGCACGATATTTAAAGTTTTAGCTAAATGGAGCTTGCATTTCCTCCTTGCTTTTGCGTGTGGTTTCCTCTGGTTGCTCTAGTTTCTCTTCTTCACAGTCCAAAATCCTTATGTTAAGTGAAAATAGAAACTTAATTACTCGTCAACCTACAAATTTGCCTTAAAGAGGGATTTACAATCTTTGTAGCATAGGACAGCCTCTATCTTTAGACCTTGATTCGGGTAATAAAAACTCCCCTGCAAATCAACCCTGTATCTCAAGTTAACATTTAGGTTTTGTTCCCGTTCCTCTGCTTTGTCTAGTCAGCAAAAAAACATTTATTTCACATGTTATCGGTGTATGATGCAAGTTGCCTTTATGTCTGTCAGCATCAATACCCCCCACCACACCCACTGATCCCAGACTGCATCAGTAAACTGACACCAGATTCCAAAAGTGACTCCTCACAACAGCCAAGGACATCTCAGTACACTGCATATGTAAACACGTAGTAGTATTACTACACTGAGCTCCAAATGGAGCTGAACTGGAGAAGGTACAAGGACCACAAACAGGTAAAAGGTAGGGGACCTTAGCACTTATTTAATTTGATCAAAGCAGAGAAGGTTGCAATCTTTTTTTTGTTTTTATAAAGACCCATGCATTTACTGCACACACACACACACACACACACACACACACACACACACACACACACACACACACACACACACACACACACACACACACACACACACACACACACACACACACACACACACACACACAGACTGGGATAGATTGACTGACTGTGAGATGGTATTTTGTGTGTTCCCCCTGCTCTCTGTGGCTGCTCTGTACATCTGTTGATGTGGGTCTTTGGGACCATCTGACGGTGGCAGCAGCTGGGTGACAGGATTCTAGGCTAAGCCCTTCGTCCCGTTAAACACACAACACACACACACGCACACACACACAGGACATCAGGCTTGCATGTGCTGTTGGACAGCAGGCTGCAGCTGGCACTGTGGGCTGACTAAGGCACTGGAACAAGCCACGATGTACTGGCTGTCTGTGTGTGTGTGTGTGTGTGCATGTGTGTGTGGTGTTGGCTGGCACTGCAGTTCCATCCTGGCAGTGCAGGAATCCCCACACGTCCCCTTTGCTCTGGGGGTGTGGGAGGGTGGGCACTTGCTTGGCAGAGGGGAAGGTTGGTGGCTGGTGCAGGGAAAGTGCAACAGTGTCATGGCAGGTTTTCTGGGACAACTGCTTAGTGTGTATGTGTGTGTGTGTGCGTGCGTGTGTGTGTGTGTGTGTGTGTATGGAAATCAACAAATGAATAAATGAATAAAATGAATAAAAAGATTTGTGTAGATAAACTGAGTTTTGCACTGTAAAGAGTAACTGGATACAGTTACGAAAACTTAAGGAGATAAATAAAGATGCACTACATTTACATCTGCAGATGTGTGGAGAAGCTGCAGATAGCATTGTATTGACAGGAAAAATGATTATATACAAAAGTGAGTTAATGATAGTTTTTGATAGTTGTTTTATAAGGTCAGCTAAATGATTTTAAAGACCCTTGATGGGCATTGGAAATCAGCAGAAGCTACAATTGTTGAACTGCATTTCAATGGATAATTTTCTACACATATATAGTATCTCTCAGTATCATTAACTTTAAATGAATAAATTATGAATAAATGTATTAATTATCATCAAAACATATCTTACATTCATGCCTTTCATTCAATTTTGTCCCTTATGTGCATGTAACCCTAAAAAAGTGTGCCTGCTTTATTTTCCATAGGACTTTGGGGTTTTGTTTTTCTAAGAAACTATCTAAAGCTTTAAATTCAACGTTTAATGTCATTCCGATTCAGATATACATGACATTAATTTGCTAAATGGAGCAGTAAAAAGACTGCTGCTGATAGACACCACAAATGGTGTTTGAGCAATTATACCAAAAAAGTCACTATCAATCTGATAATTACATATTTATTTAAAAAGAAATAAGCAATTAATGTTGCCTTTACAGGATTGTGGCTTTCTAAGATCATATCATGTAATTTCCCTGCTTGGTGGTGCTCCCACATATTCCATGCATGTCTGTTTGTACACACTCAAGTGACAGTGTGCAGTGCAACCCAACACCCTGCACACTGATATGCAAGGTCAATTTGCACCTCTCCCAGCCTGAGTGACATTAGTGAGTGTAAAATAGGAGCCACTCTGAGATATGTTACAGTTTGTATAACACAAAAAATGATTGAGTTTGTGCAAAGTTAGAGAGCAACATCTGTTTCTGGAACCCTATCATATTCTGCGTAGTGTGTAGTAGCCTACTCTGAGAGTGATGTTATCTAAAGTAAGGAGGTAAATATTGCATTGGTTTATATTATATGTGCTTTCATAAAGGGGCACAATTTAATAAAAATTTTTTAATATATTTTTCTTGATTGATTAAATAGTTGTTTGATTTAAAAAAAAAATGTGTGTCTTCAAATGTATATTTTGTCCTGACCAACAATTCAAACAAAGCTGATTTTTTCATTATTATAAGATGATTTATCATAAGAAAATAACTTTTTTTTTTTTTTTGAGATCACTGACCTTTTTCACGGTAGCCATATTGACATTAACTAGTAGGACAAACACAGGTGTTACTAGTGACACTAATTAAGGTTCCATCCTATTCAGGTCAGACAGAGTCAGGAAGTCACTATCATGTATGTTGGCTCAGGGCAAAAGGCTCTGTGGCACTAAATGGAATTGGAACCACTAGATGCCGCCAGTAAACTACACTCTGTACCTTTAAATCAGTCGCAAAAGTTGACATTCTAACTAATAAGAGGAAACAACCTTTTGTTTGCTCGTGATAACGGTTTGATAATCTTGTTACCTTGAGGTAACAGCATTAAAATAAAAGAAAATTGGAAGCAATCCCCAGCTTCCGCACATAACCTCTAAAAAACACAAAGTCATTTATTGGAAGCAGCACAACAACTTCATGGCTGGCTTCACAAATATTCTGTGTAACTGTTACACACACGTGACATACTGCGCTCCTGCAATGAGCAAACCCTGCGTCTAGACCCCTTTACAAAACAGAAAAAAACATGACCCAAATGATTTTTTAATTATAAGAAGGTCTAGGTGATATACTAATACTGCCCCATGTTTCAAAATGCTCAATTCACAGAGAAATGCACATAGCTTGTATTCAGCAACTTTCTTTTTTTTTCTTTCTAGAGTCAACATTTTCTTTTCCCCGTAACCATGATTACACCTGAACCAAGATGTTATGATTGTAACCTTGACAAATAAGGTGCACTAACGAAGTATCGATCTTAACCCAAGCCACGATGGTCCAACGTGGTTTTGTGCTTAAACCTAACCAAACTTTAATCATGTCAGATCAGAGAAGAGTTTGATTTATTTTTTGGTTTAAGTTTTTAAGTGAGTGTCATAAAATTTAATCTAACATTGAAGACCATAAGCTCCAACACAAGCATCCTTCAGCGGAGATGGTTTTGTAAACGTGTGAATGCTAGTGAGGTTTATGAACGGTTTATTTGACCTATTGAACTGAACTTTTCATAACGGCACACTTATTGCTTGACTCAGCCTTGACTCACTTGATTCATTCATGATGAATCAAGGAACGAGTGATTTTGTAATCATGCATTCCTGTGTTGGTTTGAGCTTGTAGTGGAAATATGTTGCCTTGAGCCATGTCAAGTATAGGGTGAGCCTTTCTGTTGAAAACTAATGCCAGAGAGTAATCTGCTTTTACTTTGCTGGAGTCACTTCTGTTGCTCTGATCCACAACCTAAACATCTACAAGTACCAATACCTAATCCCTATAAATAGAGAGAATGGAAGAAATGTTCTTCAGCAGCAGCTTTGTTCACATTTTAACAGTTTATTCTAGTCATGGCCAGATATTCTTTTTTCATGAGCTGCAGCATGTATGAGCTTGATGCCTTGCTCAAGGGCATTTTATTGGTAGCTATGTGCTTGATTGAATTTTCATCACCCCTCTTATATCTCGGTATATGAACAGTCTTAGACACGGACTCAGGCGCAGAGGTGTCAATGAGCTTCTTTATTGTGCAAACAAAGACCCTCGACAGAGTGAGGCTATGAAATACAGGCCTAAACTAGGGAAAATGAAAAATCACTCCTAAGAGGTAAAAATGTTAATCTGTTCTATCAAAGTTATCAAAATCAAAATCACTCTTAACGAGGAAAACAAAAGGCTGAAAAACTCTAACTGAATTCTTCGAGACCTTATCTATACTACAAAAATTATCCAAATCAAAATCGCTTTTAACGAGGAAAAACAACAGGCTGAAAAACATTAACTAAACTAAATGTGAAAAAACAAATGGCTAGGCTACAAATCTACAACAGAAAATCACTCTTTTAAGGAAAAACAAGGAAACACACAAGCAACAAGGCTATGGCTATGGCTATGGACACTGGGACAAAGGGCTTTGGTGAACGAAAGAACGAAACACTACGGCACAAGACAAGGGGAGACGCAGACAAGATATACACCAGATAATGGGGAATAGGTGGAAACAATCAGGGTGGGCTGACAATCAGACCGATGACACATGAGTGACAAGTGACCTGAAACGAGAAGAGAGTTATCTTTCAAAATAAAACAGGAAATGACAAGACAAAACCCAACATGACCTCACCGCGTGACATTATACAGCCTTAGAGCATATTTCTAGAATGTATAGTTAACCACCACTTGATCATGGATTCAATTATATATTGTCATTATTGATTCATCTGCTGATTGTTTTTACCACTAATTTAGTAGATGTCAGAAGATAAAAAAAAAGATGCCCATTAGAATTTCCCCAATGAGGCAGACACAAAACTACCTGTTCTAGCTAGAGCTCCACAAATATATGTTGTTAGGTATATCAAAACCTAACCATGAAAACAAATACACATACCGACACTGAAATTCGCTCTAGGATGTTTGGAAGAAACATTATACTATTAATTATCATTTGTCAGTTTTGTGCTACACACGAAGAGTACAGGTAACTTGCTGCATCTTGTTTAGTAGTTGACATGTAGGTGGATAGAAAAAACAACAGCACTGAGCACATTCATTGATATAACCTGCAGGTATCCACACCTGCAAGATAAATCATGTTACCAGAGAACATCAATTGATGTTCTCTGGTAACTCTGTTGGCTCAGTCTTGGTATGTTATTACCTACGAGGCAATTCTTAGTTGACCTAACACATCTCATTGGGTTGTGTGGAATTCTATGGTTATTATCTAACATTTCAAGACTGGTTTCCTATTCACTCTCCTATTTCCCAAATAAACTTTGTTTGTATTCTTATATAATATTTAAAAAAAAATCATTTAGTTTCAAACAATTCTAAGCTAAGAAAATCTATTATTCCTGATTTGAATGCATTTGCTAACCTATTAATGTTTAAACATTTCTTTTTCCCCCCTCTGTTTCAGCGGTGAAAGAGACTCCTGTGGGTGAAAGAGACTCCTTTCCAGAAGAAAAAAAATCAATTAATCAGAAACCCATTGAATCCTTTAATCAATTTTCTCTACTTGACACTCGACAGGCATGACCTTAGACAGCTGATCAGGGGTCAGGGCTCCATCCGTAGTCAATCAATTCAATTACAATGAGTAAATGAAAGGATAATGGAAAGTTACAGGGGAAAGTCCTGCACAAAGACAATTGATTTCCTTCTTTGAGGGCAATGATCCATTTCATTCATTAAGGTTCTAATCACGGGCCTTTGTTGCATTTAGTTGCAGTTATTTTCAGTCCTTCATATAAGGACCCACGAGAGATGCTCATTAATTTGTTGAAGCTGGGATTAAACACTACATAATAGTACAGAAACCGCCTAACACCATCTTGGTCAGTGGCTAATTGTTGGCATCAGATTGTGGAGGGACCCTCTAACTGGTTGTGAGAGGTCATGAGAGGACTCTGCATTGGCACTGAGGACACAGCTGGGAATAATGAGTGGAGGGGTGTTGCTGCTTGGCAAGGTGCCGGATGTGACAGCTGACTCACTAAGGAAGACCTTTTATTCTGAACATGTGGCCAACGCTGCAGCAACATCTCCAACAGACAGACGGTTCCTCTGCTGCAGGGACCGGGGGGGGGGAAGAATCACGTGACCTGTCATGGACCCGCCTTTCCTGATCGACTTCATGTGGGCTTCATGTCGATTTTGGAAGAAAAATGCACCGAATGATAATCAAGCCTTTCGCTGGTGGAAGCTTGACTGGACACTTTACAAGTTTAGCTTCCATGTTATGAGCTGTAGAGGAGTACCATAAAAAGGCTTGACTCTACAATTAGCTACAATTAGTCAATTCATAGATTAGTTGATCAACAGAAAAGTATTTGGCAACTATTTTGAAAAACAAATAACCATTTAAAAAGTTAATCAAACAAAAGTGGCAAAAAGCGTTTTGGTTTCAGTTTCTAAAATATAATGATTTAATATTAAACTTTGGGTTTGTGACGGTTGGTTGAATGGAAAAAAACATGACATACTACATATTATTTATATATTTATGTACTATCTATACCTTATTTTATTGAGCCTTGTACAAAATGGTGAATCTTGACAGAGGCCCCTGCCCCATGAATGTAAGTTAAAAACATGAATCCTTTATGTCTGGAAGGGGTTGGTGGCAATATTTTACATGTGAGGATTTTCACATTTCAGAATAAAAAGCCACTTTGATCCATTTTAGTTAACAAGTCACCAATGGATTGACAAGAAATGCATTTAATGTCTTGAAAGAGCAAATGGTGGATTTGATAGATGATAGTGCATTGAGGATCACAACTTTCATTCAAGGATTGTAGCAAAGCATTTGAGGAAAAAGCACTTGAGGAGCCAAAAATGACTCATGTTTGACAAACTGGAATCAGCTGGATTACGTATAATGAAATTGACAAGATAACTTGCCATCGTTGATGCATTTAAAGCAAGATTCAATTCGATGATGCAGGAAGCATTGGGACTATATGATAGTCCAACATGTAAAACCTTCCCCTCGCCCTCTTTTTTTAATTTTAACATATTAATATATTATTTTCTTATTCACATCCTGTCCCTAACCCGAGCCCTAACCCCAAACAAGCTAAATGAACAGGTGAAGTAAGAAAATATTCTGACTCAGAAGACTTTTCTTCATTGTTTCACTATTATTATGAGAGCCAACACACAAACATGCAGTGTCAAGCGAGTTATCCACTCACCCCCTCCTCCTCCCCGGTATGTCTGACCAAGTTCCTGTTCCCATCTACCCATTGAAGATCCAGAAAGAAGAAAAACATACTTTGTTTTTTATGACATTAAAGGCAGGCAGCCTCGTCACAGTGTAGCTTTGTGCAACCTCGTTTGATTTGGGAAATTGGATCTAGACTTGAGAGGGGATTGTAATGCAGTTAAAGGCATCACAAAAAATCCAGCTGTAACAGGATTTCATCCTCCGTGGAGCTCCGACTGACTGCTGCCGTGAGGCAAGTCATTAGGGAAAATTTGTGTGCATGTGTGTTTGTTAGACTGTGCTGATACTGTACTGCATGTAGGAGGTTAAACATTCTTCGGGGCCAGAGTCGGTCGGAGTTGATGAATCTGTCATGCAGGTATGATGCTTTGTAGAGGGTCATATATATCAGAACAAAAAACTCAGTCATGTACTGAAGAATCAACTACAGAGATATAACTATAGAGAAGATAAATGGATATAATGTGGTGGATCGATGAAGAGGTGCAATACAGAAAGTGTGTAGCTATGGTACAATACATTGGAGCTGCAAGGGTTTGTCTGTTAACTGATTAGTTGTGTACTATTGAATTAATCTCTAGCTTTTATGAGGAAAAAAGTTCAAATTCTGATTCTGGCTTCTCAATTGCAAATATTCCCTGGTTTACTTAAGATATTAAACTGAATATCTTCAGGTTAAGGATGGTTGGTTGAGACAAAAGAAGACTTGTTGTCTTGAGAAACATTTTTCACCAAGGTACCACCAGGTTCACCACCAGGTATCTATATAAGATATAATATGATAGATAAGTAGTAATCTATCTGCTATATCTACTAGATATAGTAGACAGATTGAATTTATGACACAGTCTAGAGCTGCAATGATTAATCGATTTGTTTAGTCATGTAAAAAATTAATCACCAACTACTTTGATAATTAATGTATTGTGTTTATTTTGTCATTTGTAAGGGGAACACTTCCTGAATCTGTGATTACAGACTGTCAAATGCAAATATTTTCTGGTTCCTTTTATGACAGTAAACGAAATATCTTTGACCATCGGTCAAGACAAGAGGAGACATTCAAGCCTGCCATCTTGTGCTTTGGGAAACAGAATGTTTCCCTGTATTTCAGGACGTTTTATGGACCAAACAATCGATTGACCATGAAAGTAATGAAGGGATTGATCTATAATCAAAATAATATTAATTAGAAAAGTATTGAAAGTAGATATGTAAGTGCAAGATAGCACCACCAGGTGGCCCCAAATGAGCGACTGAAGGTCCATTTATCGCAATGTCACCAAACCAGAAAATTCAAAGCGATCTAGAAACCAGCATTTCTTCTGGATCATTACCAAAATGTAATCATCTGTTCCTGGTGGCATTCCCAACATTCCAGGAAAGTTTAAGAAAACTCCAGCCCAAAACTTTTGAGTTATCTTGCTAAAAAACAGACAGACAGACAAACACAAGCAACCACATACCTTCACTGGCTGAGGTAAAAAATACCAGTATACTATATTCTAATTCATTGAAATCATGTTGTGGCACCTGTCAGCATGGCTGAATGAATTCGACTGAGAGCAGAAGGAGGATTTTTGGAATTGGTGCATTTGTAGTTGATAAATACTGTAGTCAGTGTCTGTATGATAAATAGGTAGAAACCATAGAAGGTGATAGAAGAGTGGACATGATTGAATATGATATGCCACACAATATGGTCGGAAGAGGAATAGACTAGATACTGTAGACAGATGGATAGGTAGACACATAGATCAAAAGATAAAGAGATACTGTAGGTACATTGGGTTTTTCCTAATGTGTGTCTTTCATCTTACCTCTTTTGTTTTAAAGCTCGAAGCCATTTGTGAATCATATTTTGTTGCACACAAGAGTGTCTTTTTTTGTGTGCCAAGGTGACTGTTCATATGTGTGTTCGGTGGAGAACAATTTTAATAGCTTCTTGCCAAGGTCAGCCCCTTCGCTGTACTATGTGTGGAATGAGTAAAGGCCTTCGCTCGCGGTGCCTTCAGCCGACTCCAGAGAGTCGCGCTCATTGTGTGGCAGCCGAGGGGGAACAAAGACATTTCCACAGGAGGAACTTTGGGTTCCTGTCGATAAGGAGGGCAGCGTTCTGAGCCCGGCCGTGTTTATATGCTTGTGTACAGCAGGGATCTGCAGAGCAGCAGAGGCTCGCACTTTCCAGACAACAAGTGGTGGCTGTATAAATAGTCACCCTTGGAGAAACATCAAAGGGAGGGAGAAAATTCCACCATGATCACGATTCCCAGCCTGAATGAGCTTTATGTGTGCATGTCAATGATGAAAAAAAAAAAACTCTCCAAAACAATTAATGAGACCATTATCACCACAGAAAAAACAACATCTGGACAATGTGACCACTAACCCTGTCATCCATCTACTGGAAGCCACATTGGCATGTGGCGAAAAACACCTTGCCCTCAGGGGAAGCCCACAGATCCGTTCTTGCAAAAGTGAACGGCACGTACCTCACGTCAATAAGACGTCATGCATTCAGCTGGATGAAGTTGTCATTGATCCAATACAATATCGTATTACTCACACATCCTTAACAATGATTCAATAGAAGCGGGGTTAAATATGGGTTTAAACTAGAGGCTCCGTTGCCCTCCACAGGCTGGTTTCAATTCCAATTCCAAAATACAATTCCAAAATAAAACAGTAGCTACTCTTCCACTCAAACACAACTTTTCATTTTCCAATTTCATCCGTGTTTTAGCAAGCTCAACAGTTGGCTATAAATAATTGAAGAATTCAATTCTCTTTGCCAATCGTTCAGTTCCTTTAATTGTGTTTGCAACAAAATTGTATATATCTTCATATCGACTATTATCTTTGTGTAGCTTATTGCTAATGTTCCTTCAGTGGCAGACAAATGGCTGTGTAGGCCATTTGACTTGCTGTGGACAGTTAAAGTATTTAGAGTGCAGGATATATTTTAGGCTTTAGCTGGTGTTAAGCGTTTGCTAATGTGTTGTTGTTTTTGCATTACACCGCCCCGACGTCAGCTTAGAGATCAAAGTGTGGCTAGTACATTAGTAGTAGATGTTTATTTCAGTACTTATGTCAAAGGAAATAAAACCTTTTCCTTTTCAAATCTTATCAAATCGACAAACAAGATAAATATTAATTAACACTTCCTGAGGACTTCTACAGTCTACAGTATAAGACACTGCATTCTGTTTGACCTAATGACAACTGTCACAAAATGGTTATATGGTTGAATATGAGTGAATTTCAAGTAGTTGCCATACACATACCAGCATATCTATTGGATATAAAAATGTTTAATTTTTCATGATCAAATCAGAGGATTCAGCTTCACATAGAACCACTTCCCTGACTGAAACCTCTCTTTACTCTGTATTGTGCTGCCTCCTAGATTCACTTTTTGGTGACGGGATCAGCTCTTGATCCTCATGTTCTCAGATCACTGCATGTATGTTTGTTTATCTCCAAGCTCTCTGGTGACACTGTCTGCTGCCTTTCCTGCCCACTTATCAGCTGCTAATTGCCAATAATGTGGAGGAGACCACGTTGCATCTGAACTGTTCATTCACTTATCCTGGCTTTCATGTCCTATCTTCCCACGGTTGGATATGGGACTTTCCAAACTCTACAGACAAGTTAAGGGCAGTGCACTTTCAGCTAAACTACACTAGCGTTAGCCTCAAAACTGAAGCATTTCTGCTGCCTGTCTGCCAGCAATACACTTAAAGGGGAAGTATGACGCGGAATTCCAGCTCTAAATTTTTTTACACTTGGTTTCTGTTTGTGTATCTTTGCCTAAGTTACTCTTTATGGCTTGGGGGCTACGTACACAAAATCTTTATCATTCAAAAACCATTCGTACACATTCATGCCCGAAATGTGCGAGTGCTTCAGCTAAGCTAAGCTAACAGCTGATTAGCCAGCCTGTGTTTTACAAAGTCTAAAAATAACTTTGAAAACATTTATTTGGATGTTTAGCCACATTTTATCTGACTTTAAATTGTTGATGGTGGTCATTTTGTTGATGCAAGCTCGCTAGCTTCACACCTAGCTAAAGCTAACTTCACACTTAGCTAAAGCTAACTTAGCTATACTGATTTAGCTAATTTAGTAAACTGACATAATTAAATCTTACATCACATGGAACAACCTTAATAGTAAATGTTACAGAATGGACGTTTGTGTGTGTGTGTGAACAATATGACGTCATCGCAAGGAGGAAGTAGCGGTAACATTACAAAGAATTCAGAGAAAAAAAAATAAAAATAATGATATATATGTTCATATTTTCAAATCAAAATGTATTTGAAACAATTTTACCTTTAACCTCTATACAATGCAAGTAATACACTTTCCCTGGCGATGAGTGATGGCTGCCATGCTTACCTTTTATTTCTTGGTTCACATAAGAAAGCTCAAAAAGCAGGATGTGAAGGGAAATGAAACAGACCTTCAGTGACACCAAGCCCACATCTGACACCTGATAAGGAGCCTGAGCGCGGCATGGACACCAGCAGGCGTGGAGCCAAAGATACTCGGTGGCGGCACATTCATGATGAGGGCCGAGAGTGCTGAGAGGTGAGAGGCATGTGTGGAAAGCGAAAAGGCTCATGTCTTCACATGAGACCTATCAGAAGTTTCCTGTGTTTGTCTATGTGTTTCAATTCAGTGTATTCAACATTTTAATGAAGCTGCAGTTCATTCTTTTCTTTTTTTCCTTCCTTCTGCAGGCATTTTTAAATAGTAGACATTAGAATCAGCAATATTATTAGATCAAGCCGATAGGTTTACTTAAACACACAAACACTGTGCATGATAGTTGCTGAGACCATGGTTGCTTTCTCAGTAAATCCTGTGCTGATGGTTTTACTGTGTTACCAATATTCCTTCCTCCTTCAATGCCTGTTCTGACCCTTGCTTATTGATTTTCTCCACAGAAGGAGTCAATGCAGAGATGAGCACCACTGCTGCAGCAAAGAGGGTCAGTAAGTTTACAGCCACAGGGAGGGATTTCTACTACGCACAGAGGAGCGAAAAAACAAAGAGAACAGGAGGCAAGAAGCAAGGGTCTCTCTGATCGGAAGCTGGTTTATTTATAACGGTGGCCTGGGATAACACTTTAAGATATGGGAATATCTGTGTTTTGGGTTGTAGTGAAGAAATGAATGCAAATTATTAGGGAGGGTTCAGTGTGTGACATTGTCGATTATGAGAAGGTGCTTTTTCATAGTTGAAAAAGCACCTTAGCTATTGGATTCTTTCATTAGGATGATGAGGATGGTGCTTTGAGCTAAATGATGAAACATGATAAAATACTATTTTAATAGCATTTCTGGGTAAATAATTATATTTGATAAACGAAGAGATAAAGGATCAGTTAGGTTATTACAATGAGGGGATGACGAATGTGCAGCCCTGCTAATATGTGTCGGGAAATTCTACTCAAAACCACAGATATCAATGTCTAAAGGAACAGTCAGGTCCTGAATCATTAGGATTCATCCTCTGGGGCCTGTGAACATCAGTTTTATTGAAATCCATCCATCTCAACAGTTACTGAGATATTTCATTCTGGACCACAGTGGTGTAGACCGATCAACATCCCAAGCGTTTAGAGCCGCTAACAGATAAAAGGCTTTCGCATACCTACAATGGACCAGTAACTGGTATTTTAGGAAAATGACCGTGTAAAGTAAAAGAACAAAACCTGAGTAAACTTTAACATAGCCTTTGAAAGTTTAGCCAATCATTGCACCAATCCATCACTAGAAAATACAATGGTCCATGATGCAAAGCAAGTGATATTTACAATCACATGACAATAGATACAGTGACACAGTAACAATCCAAAACAGGTATAAATAATGAAAAAGAAATTGAGCAATCTTTTAGCCTCTTATTACTCAACACATTCATGTTTCATTTCTAAATCACAAAACTGACAGGCCTACAGTATTTAAGCTGCTACAGGCTTATTTTCAAGTAAGCGTATTTCAAGGAGATGTCTTTAAAATTCTTGTTTCAAATAACAGTCCAAAGCAGTTGTCAGGTATGACAAGGACAAGCAACCCTTTGGCTTTGAAAAGCTGAAGCCTGAGAAATTAGGGAATTTATGCTTAAAAAGTGCTGAAAATGATGAGTGATAATTAATCGACTAATTGTTAAAGCTCTGATTGGTGCTGAGATCAAATTTTGGTGTGCTTAAGCACCTCTAAAAAGAGTCTGAAGGCACCAATGGATCGCTGTAATCACTCCCTAGTATATTGTGGTTTTAATGTAAGGGAGGGAGCCCTCCTCTATAAAAAATGCATTCAAAGGTTCATCTGAAGCCAACACAGGGCTTCAGTAGTCCAAGTTAATCAAATCAAGATGATATCTTCCAAAGATACTGTCCTTTATAGCACAAGATTCCTTCTTTCTATTGCCATCTCCCCACTACAGCTTTCAGGAACTAACTTTGGAAGTTAATATTATTATTATTAACCAAACTAAATTAAATACATATTAGAATACAAATACTCAAAACAAGGATGTTAACTTTGTCCTGTATCCATCACCTATATTTAATGGTCAGTATGAACATGAGTAATTATGACAGCAAGTAGAACTTCCTTTAGTATGAACAGTACAGCAAGTAAAACCTCTTTTAGTCATCATTTGGGCTCCTGACTGTTGATTTGAGACGGAATTGGAAAAAATGTGAAATTGTCCTTGAAGTTGTTCATGTGTGGGGAAATGGGCACACGGGAAAACACTACGTAACCCACAATCACATCTGGTTTTCACCAGTTTACAGCAGACTAATAGTGTACCACTATTTTGCAGCGAATTCCAGATAATGGTGAGCTGGCCAGTACTACTACTGCTAATCATCAGACAGGAGCAGGAAACGGCTGTGTAGACAAAACACTAATGTGATGACAGAGATCACTGTCAACATATAGTCATGGCACTGATATGTGTGTGTGTGTGTGACGGCGTGTCAAGAGGCGTTACATTTCATATACAGGACATGCGGTTGGCTTGGCGCTAGAATTTATTGCATCTGCATATGATCATACTGACCCCTACTGTTCAACTAGTGTTCCTACAATCTTTCCACAAACAAGAAGCGTTGCCTTTAATAATATCTTCAACTTGTAATATTTTTGGGACCGAAAGTCCAAAATCTAAAGATATAGATTTATATCTATAAAAAAGAAAGAAAATTAGTAAATCCTCTCAGTTGGGAAACAGAAACCAGAGAATATTTGTCCCTTTTGCTTTTAAACAAATGGTTATAGTTGCAGATAACCTATATGTTAGATCGATTAATAGACGAATTGTGGCAGCTCAAGCGAAGTTAAAGCCAATTTGATTATAATGGAATAATATGCTGTGTCATCATATATTATACTTAAGAACTAAAGATACTTCATGCGTGCATGTGTGTCTATAGGGTTGCTTAATCATTACCAGTGTCCCCATGCAAAGGCACAACAAACTGCCTAATTAATGGAGCGTCCAACATTCCTGGCTTTTATGCCGGGATACAAAGGAAGCCTTTTTGTGGCTCCGCAATAAATCAACGGCTGCAGTCAGTCGGTGACACTTCAAAACAATGTAACAGTGATGTTTCTGTAGTGCCTACAGCCACGCCGGCGACTTCTGCATCACATATTTCTGACCTCCTTAGTGCAAGGCGTTTTAAGGGTTGTAGCGTTAAACAACCGGTCAACCATGAGGAGAGGTTAACTGTTAACCAGCGGTGATGGACAATCATCCAACAGCCTTGTAGTGAGATCAGTGTCTGCTTGGGAAAGTGTGTTCCATAGATGCTGTTTTGCATATTGGGCTATATATAAATGAAAAGAAACAAAGAGACAGTTGAGGCCCTCTGGATATTTTGAAGCTCAGAGTTGTTTACTGAACAGAAGAGACATTTAATTAAGGTTCCATTCAGCTGTGCACCTGTAGTTTAAGCCTCAGAGGGGTGTAAAGTGTACTCAAGGCACACGCCTGCACTCACAGCAGGCCGGTCTTTGTGCCAAATGTGTCGTCCCACTGAGTGCAGGTTGTAATCAGAACAGGCAGGTGGTAAAAGCAGCGAATCAAACAGATGGGATGAGAGGAGATGCATTTCCCAGCTGGTCAAAGGCAAGAAAATGTGATCAAGAGAAGAAACCGGACATGATATATTTCAATGGTCACAAAGCATGTTTTTTGTATTCAACGGTTAGTCTGGGGCTCGTATTAAACCCAGTGCTGTACTTTAAATTGATTAATGGATTGATCAGCACTAAATTGATCAAAATTAGGCATTTAAGTCACTTATCTGCTTCATAAATTTGAAGTATTGTGGTTTTTTGGGTAGTTTAGCTATTTTCTCACATTTTCAAAACAATTACGTTTAAAAATATAATTAAATAAAGAAGAAAATTACACTATACAATAAAAAATGAAACCAATCTACTTTCAGTTGTTCAGGTGATAAAGTAATGAATCAGCGTATGAGACGACTGTTGAGGACAGCAGCTGAAAATGCAGAACAGCAGCAAATGTGAGGAGGGAGCATCCAGTGGGGGTGATGGGGTACGGCGGATAATTTAGGGAAGGGGAGTGTATGTGTGGTGACAGAGAGCTGTCATTTCCATCAGCCTCATTAGTTAATTATATTGTCAGGGATCCCATTAGTGTTTTTACAGTTCACTGAACTCCTCTCTTTGTATCAACATCTTGTGTGTGTGGGTGCACACGTGCATGTGTACGCATGTTTGCCCACCACATGCAGAGAAAAAAAAATGATGTTTTTATATTTCTAACTATACATAAGTATAAGTACTATTTTAAATGTTGTAAAGTTGGAGTTTCTTTATGAGAGACTTCGATTGTTACCTATTGAGGTCTTTCAATTTTACAGCAAAGATCAAACACCCTTGAATTTGGAAATGTATGTGGCAATGAAGTAAAATTGCAAATCTAATTCAGGTCCAATATTTCTTCTGACCATAATTAAAAAAAAAAAAAAATTGAGAATTTGGCATCAATTCAGATGTCTGGAACCAGGCATGATTCTTTTTTTTCAGGAGGCCAAGCACCTTCTAATATTATTATTAATAACAAAAACTATAATAATAATAATAATGA
This sequence comes from Lepturacanthus savala, assembly GCA_030544235.1. Classification (NCBI taxonomy): domain Eukaryota; kingdom Metazoa; phylum Chordata; class Actinopteri; order Scombriformes; family Trichiuridae; genus Lepturacanthus; species Lepturacanthus savala. The sequence goes on from CM060477.1 coordinate 15,953,745, forward strand.
AAAATCCCAAACTGCACTGACCCATGTCCAAAAAGCAAAAGTTAAACATTATGGTTTGTAATTTGTTCGTAACGATTGCTGTATAATGATGAGCTTATACTCAGAGAGGCAGCCTCGTCGTTATTGCTGTATTCCCTATTAGGTGTAAGTGAGGAAGCGTACCACTAGGGTGCACTGTCATTCTACATGAAAACATGTATGCAATCAAAACTGTAGGTGTGATTAACAGCAAAATTATATGGTTTCATTCATGGTCATAACCTTTTTGAGATAAAGCAGGAGTTTAGCCCATTAAATGCATTGACCTTAGAATAGAATAGAATAGAATAGGATAGAATAGTCCTATACTGTCATTGAACATAACATGTACAACAAAATTAAAAAAATAAAATTGATGTTCAGTGACGCAAGTTAAAAAGTTCTAACCATAAATTAATTAAATCAAAATGAATGAAATAAATTAAGTCAAATAAAAAACATAATCCCATTCTTGTACTATATACATATGGCACATTAGACACTAAGGATGCTTATTGATTATTGTGTGAGGTAGAACATTAAATAGCATATTACATTTATACACATCTCTAATGGTGTACATTTTTAGGCTTGACACTATGCTTTACATATTCCTTTAAACAAGCCTAATTAAACATGAATATGTTGGATAAAGCTACTTCCTTATTCATTACAGGTAGATACATCACCTGTATTTCTTAAACTGAGTTATATTATAGCAACTAATGATGAGGAAAAACAACGCTTAGCATTTATACCCTACAGCATTGGCTCTGATAACAGCCTCCAATGTCTCAATTTACATAGATTTAAAGATTTTTAGCACAAATAATAAATGATATCATCAAAGAAAATGCCATCAAAATACTAAACTTACTGAGACTAAATCTGCTGTTAAAATTCTCACTATTCAATCAGGAATAGAAGAAATCCCCATGTACTAGTGGTCCACACTGTCCACTGACCTGTACTCTTCGAGTAGAACAGAATTGCTGATTTCTCAGATAGTCACCCCGACAGTCAAGAAATACTTTCACACATGGAAACACATTGTCCTCGACTGAAAGGTGAGGGGGGAAAAAAGCCTGTTCAATAGATGATGGAAGAAGTGTAAAAGCCTTATCCATTCACCCCTTCTTTCATTTCATAGAGCTTATTCATCTTCATCCTTTGCTCCTTTCCCTTCCCACAGTGAAGAACCTACATATAGAGGCTACACTCCTCACACCGCAGGCGGCCCCGGTTCGAATCCTGCATCAGGAGCCCTTCCCTGCATGTCATTCCCCCTAACTCTGCCTCCCCCTTTCCTGTCATTTCTCTGCTGTACAATCAAATAATGGCAGTAAGTCCCCAAAAAATAAAAAGAAAAAAAAAACATCATTGAGGATTTGAACCGATCAATTAAAGTAAGTAGGTTGTCAGGCTCTTCCTGGTCTTAAAGTGTAGCCTGGCCCTCTAATGCACGACAGAAAACTTTCCACTCTGTGATGAGTTGGAATACATAGATTTTCTAGTCTGCCTGATTGATTACGACAGAGATGGACTGCAGGGGCAGAGGGGGCTTTCTATTCTGTAATAAAAGAGCTTGTGCCCCATCGCCAATTTAGTTTGAACCCATTCTGCATCAGGGGATGGGAGCTTTCTTGAGAATACAATAAGCTGATTGGTCTGTAATTGTTGCAGTAGTGGGTCAGTAGAGCAAGAAGACAGTGTAGGAGGTAATCTGTCTTATTCAGAACCCTATATCTGTCAAAGATAAGGGGACAGCTCCTTGGCACAGGCCTTGGAAAATTCTGCTGTAAAGCCACCGAGACTTGGGGCCTCGCTGTGTGGAAGACCTCTAATGACATGCAGCAGAATGACCTGGTCCTCAGACTCAAAAAAGGAGAAATCTCCTGCTGGCTGACCTGTGATTCTGATGACTAAAGTGATTCTGATGAATGAAGTCAGTGGTGTATACCCACTTATTTTTTCACATAAGCTCCCATTTCTGCTTTATGTATCTATGTCTGGCCTTCTGTCTGTCGCGAATGCTTTCAGTAGGAGGGAGTAGTGTACTCGCCTTAAAAGGGAAACTCCTTCACCCAACCAGTGGAGAAAGTTCTTGAATCAAGCCTCTGCCAAATCCAGTCAGGAGAACGTTGAAAATGTCTGTTCCTCTTGTTTATAGGCTACTCTTGTTATTTTCTCATTTGCTAAAACACAATTTCGCAAATACCTCAAATATCCTCTAAAATGAAGAACTGCAACCAAAACTACAATATCAAAATACAATTATAACAATACAATTATCAAAATCTATTTTTTATCCTCTTTCTGCCACATCTTCCATTGTAAAAAATAAAGAAAAGATGCTCACTTGTGGTCTTTTTATAGTGCTTACCTCCTGATTGAAGTGGTAACAATTAACCATTGAGGTGTTTTGGCCAGGTGGTACATTTACTGACCATTTGGCTCGTGTAATGTCATTTTGAACGCTGTTTTTTTGTAATGGCAAACATGTAATTTCATGTCAGAGTTTTGTGTCTTATACAGATAACCATGTTCAGTGCCTTTGCACGTGATGTTTTGTCCTCTGTGTGCCAGTTTAAGTAATTATGGTATGCATGTAATTTTAATGTAATTGTTGGTATGGCGACTATTTCTGCTGTGTTTATTCTACTAATGTGAATGTCGTTTCTGCAGGAGCCACCGTTACAGTTTTGCAAGAGACTGACCAGTCTCTGTGTGGTCATGAATAGAATCTGCTTAGGTTACAGTTTTCTCAGTTCACACAAATCCTGGTACTTGACAAACAATGACCATGACATGTAACTCATGCACTAACCCCCTGAACCAATTCTGATAAATTACAAATATGATTCCTGCTTTCTACTCAAATTGCAGTTCTAAAACATACTTTTTTTCCAAAACACTACACACAATTCCCTGCATTTGGTGTAATTTTCATGTTCATTTTCCCAAGGAATACACTGTCATTCAAAATTCTAAAGGTAATTGCCCAACTGTGCGCACTGACTCATCAGATGGGAGAACACGTATCACACAGTCTTACCAGATAATCTCCATTTCTCAGTCCTATTGAAGTGTTTTCTGTCCACAAATGTGTATATCCTTTAGCTATGGAACACACATAGTTTCGTTCTTGTTTTTTTTTACTTTAACTGTATACAGTAAATTCATGTACAACATTGCAATGGTTGGGATGTAAACTGTGTTTGAGTATAAAAACAATATTTAAGAATATTTTTCAACACAAACAAAAAAGAGGCCTAAATCATGAAGTGAATGGAGAAGAAGTTTTTCATTCATCATAGTGTTTTACATTGAGCACATCAGTGTTCAATGGATTCTTACAAAGCTTTATTCATATGATGGTTTGTGTGTGACATTTGAAGATTACCATTTTGAGAAGAAATAACATTGTTTTGAATGTAAAGTTTAATTAATTGTGGAGAACTGAGAATATGAGGCATGTAATAACCAGATATAACGTATGTTTCCAAAGCTGCTGAATTGTGTTTTGTGAATCAGACTAAACTGTGGTCAGGAACCTTTTAATCTGTCAGGGCCAACAAATCATGCAACAAAAAAAAGTCTCATAAACTAACAAAAACCATTAAATGGCTTTTAGCGTTTCCCTAGTGGGCGGGGACTTGATTTTATGGGTTCCCAGGAAAGCTTGTGTAAAATATTCAGGTGAATGTGATTCAAGATGAAATAACTGTGTTGCTTTGGTTAAAAAAAAGTCCTTCATTGGAAATGGAAAGAAAAAACAACAAACATGGTTTCGAGGTGTGTTTGTCTTTTTATTTGACTATATTTAAAAAAAATACCAGTGCCTAAAGCTACATACAAATTTCTACCCTTTGCTCATCAAGCCAGAATTAGTCTATCTTACAAATCAATCCAAACCTCTAAAAAGCTGGAAAAAACATTTTCGTGAATACAAACTTGAATAATAGCATGTGCTTTTTTTCCCCCCTGGATGGATATAATTGCTTTTCTGTAGAGCACGGTTACTCCCACATCTCAACATGTACTGAGAGAGGATGGGAGGTGGTGTGCTCTAGCAGTAAATAACCTCTTCAGCTTTTTTACCGGAAACCAACAGCAAAAAAAGAGAAAAAAAACATCAGAAAAAAAGACACACACATCACAGTCCTTCTCCCTGCTCTGGCTCAAATTAACGCATACACCTTCAGTTTCTCACACACACTCTTTAACCTTTTCTTTCAGACCATGTCTCTCATGTTTTTACTCTATTATTACTCCTAGTCATTTTCTTCTGATATACGTCATCTCTGAGTATAGCCCCACTGCTGAAGAACATTTCTGGAGTTTTTCAGTTTTAAGCCTTAACATATTTGAGATATTGAAATCTAAAAGTAAATAATATATTGAACTGATTAGGTAAAGTTGTACATTTTACATAGAGTATTTCCAGTGTTAACAGTATGAGTGTTATCTAATTGGATGAACACTTTCTGTTAAATAAGATTATCTGCAGGCACAGATACAAAAAAGAAAATACTGTATGAGTTTTGTCAACCTGAAACAGCACTTGTTGTTGTAATGAAATTTTCACATTTTATTTCCAACTAACAGAACTCATTCATTCATTTATTTATTTCAAGCATGTCTACTCATCAGTTCACATCACACATCAATATAATCTCAATACACATCAAACATGGTCGAACGGGAAGCAGGAGAAGCCAAAGCCTATCGAGCTCTGCCCCCATTTACCATAATATTTTTCATTTTCTTGTCATGTTATGTTCATCTTAGAAGTTGCATTTTGTTGTCAATTGATAAACTAAGCTCAGAATATAAACAGAAACAGAGCTTTTATGAAAAGGTTGTGGCTAGAGTTTATAACATTATGGGACTTGCAGTAGTCTTTTATAGACAGGCTGCTATCTGTGATCCTGCAGCGCACCTCTGCAGTATCGCTGCAAATTCGAATGCATGCATGCCAGTTCTTAATATGCCTTTGAACTTGAAGCAGCTGGAGCTTCACAGATCATTGACCCAATATGTTGTGTTTGTTTTTCTACATTCCTCACCCAGTTTCTGGCCTTTAAGGATAAATATTAGTTTGGCGGAAAAATAACTTGGCACTTTTGTGTTATTGATTTCACTGTTTCATCTCACCTGAAAAATGTTTGTTTTTTTATTATTATTATTATTTTTACATGTACTTTATCTATTTAAGTTAATGAGACATAAAATGATTAATAGATTCAGTCATAAAGTAGCTGAACAGAGACCAGTCCTGTCTGGCCTTGACTCCTGATCAAAAGAATTCTTCTCTTTTCTTTCTTCTGTCTTTCTTTGCTCCTTATGATGCTCTGTGTGAAAGCAAAATTGCATGAAGCGTCATCATTTTGTTTTGCATGTCATTCACGTCTCTGTCAGACTGCACATACAGAACAGAGCTGGACTTTTTATTTTATGTTGCTTCTTGTAAACAGGAAGATGGACTCTGCCCTGTGATAAGGACTAAGGGTATATGAGTCTGCATGACTAACTTATATGATGACCTTATGTAACGATGTGAAAGCAAATATGTGTCATAGTTTGGCGGGGAGGAGAACCTCAGACCATCTATGCAACCAATCAGAGGTTCATGAATTCCTGTAACCATTAGTTACAGACTTCTGTAACTCAAATAATCTACATTTTATTTTCATTACAACCCATCAGTGTGCACATCCTCCATTCTACTACATTATTCCTCTTCTCATTTTTATGCTGACTCATGCTCACATTCCTCGATGTGCATAATGTGCATATAATATATAAAGATGCCTTTGCCCCTTTGCCACTTCATACCCAAAGTGCCCTTTATGGTTAAGGTTTTTGCAGAGATAAACATTTTGCACATTACACAGACAAATTAAATACATGCATAATTCTAAAATATATTATAATATATATAACTGTCTTGCACAAAGTTGATAGCCAAACTGAATATAAGCACAAATACATTTTGATACGAATTATAGTTGACTGAGGGTAGGATGTGAATTGACATCATGGAGCACACTTGTGGCTTTCTAGAAAAGGTATGGAAGGTCTGTGTGTGTGTGTGTGTGTGTGTGTGTGTGTGTGTGTGTGTGTGTGTGTGTGTGTGTGTGTGTGTGTGTGTGTGTGTGTGTGTGTGTGTATGTGTGTGTGTTTAATGTGCAGAATCTGCTCAGCTGTTCAATTCACCCATCAGATAAAACATCAGTCTAAAACAACAGCTTTGCAACTTTGCATTACCCCTACCAAATATATCAAATGTGGTCAATTATATGTTGTGATCACATTCTTCATGAATATGGGTTGCTACAATTCAGTAGTTATATTGTAGGGTAGATTTCAAACTCTTGTTCCATGTGCCCCATTTTAACATTGAACACCTGCCCCTCCAAAGGTCTCTGCTCAGCCCTGCTGCTTGCCACCATTACTGAGAGAAAATAAATATTTCCCACACTGGTCAGCGTAGGAGGCCAGCTACCCAAAATGCAAAGCAGTGCCCTCAGTGTCACCTCACATGCCAGGTTGGCACAAGCAACAACTTCCCACTCTCACTTCTATAAAGCTGCCAGGATGTGATGCCTGCCCTGTACCATGCTTCAGAGGTCAACATGAACCTCTGACCTTGACCAGATCCTGCCAGCCTGGGGGTTAGGCAGTTTTGATTCCTTGTTTTGATACGGAGCATTTTGGGACCACTGATTAGTTCATTAACAGCTGTCAGATTATATTATGTATGTATGTATGTGCAATAGAGGTGCTGAGATTAATTATACATAGGATATACTTGCTTATATTGCTTGTAGATCACTTGAGCTGAAAGCACAGTTTGCAACCCATTTGTATGTAACCTCTTATCTGAAGTGAACTGAGCTGCAGAGAAGCCAGCGATTAGAGTGAGGGCAGCTCTTTGGGGTAATGAATTTGAGAGGGGGCATAACCTTCTGTGTTCCTCTTACCGCTTGGTCCATCTCTCCCTAGGCACATAGGACTTCTCCTTTCTCTGTGCCAGCTGTTTCCGCACTGAAAACAATTTCTTAAAAAATGAATCTTCATATTATATGTACATGTTGTGTTTTTATATAATAACTGCAATCATACACGTCCAGGTCAGTAGTGGACCATGTGTACAACAGATAGATACAATTTTGCTCTCAGTGAAGAACTTTAAACTGACATGAAAGACTCAAAATGTACATTAATACATGCAAATTTATACATTTAAAGAATATTCTAAGATCATGTCCAGTCACAGTATGAATTATTTGGATGCTTGGATGGACATAACTAGTATATAATGTGACTAACCATGACATTAACATATATATTATATATATACAATATAGCCCAATCATCATTGACCATTTTAGCCCATCTACCAAAGATTGTTGATTTGACACGTATATTAAACATTGACATTCAACATATCTACAGAAACATAAACTGTGAGCGTTTTCCTCTGGTGACCGGGTTGTGTGATACACATTAATTCAAGCTAATTTGCTCAGCTGTGATTAAATTATTCATATGAGGATCACACCGCATAGTGCGTCATCAGAATGTCTCAGCTGCTTTCAGCATACCAGCTGTCTGTTTTACAAAGACATCGATGTGGGACTAAGACTACCTCCGCTGTCGGTTTGATGGCAAAACAAGTCTGAGGACCCATTTCATCTTCATCCCTTTAAAATACAATGGCGAGGTTAATTATCGGTGCAAAAATCCCACCTTCAACAGATTGCATAAAAAGCGGCTTCTGGCTTGGCTGATAAAAAAGCTGGTAGCTGACAGCTGTTTTTCTGCCAGAGCAACTTAGTGGCGGGTGATGAAAGGACTGGAAGCAAATCTCTGTAACCAAGGGTTAAAAGCTCAATTTTAAGGGCAAATTGCCCATTTAGCTCCCCATATACCAAATGACAGAAAAGGCAAAGGTGTAGCTGCATCTTCAGACACAATTTGTTACTTGTGGTCCTCATGTAGGCTTGGTCATAATGTAAAGACTGTAGACTATTACCTGGTAATGTCAAATGAGCTTCTGAAGCACTGATAGACTGCGCAGCCACAAAATGTAATCACCGTAAATTGGATTTTGAGAGGTGAGAAATGAGCGCATCATAATTTGGACTGATTATCTCTGCAGGAGCGGTAGTGGTCCACGACTTGGAAAAGATTTTTTTGGAGGGAAAAAAAATGCTCTTTTAGTCATTCACTCACCCTCCCACACACACACACACACACACACACACACACACACACACACACACATACACATGTCCTTCTGAATCTTGGGAGAGCAGGTGTGGAAAGGGTATTGAATCTGGAGAAAGAAGTGCAGGCACTAGAGTTAATAAATTGTACATTATGTTCTATATTACGGCTTGAATCTGGAGAAAGTAGTGCAGAAAGTAATGCAGGTACTAGAGTTATTAAATAGTACAATATGTTCTCTACTATGTCTTTTATTGGAACTTGCGTATTTTCCACTTCTGATCTGCAACACTGATGAACCTGCCAATCTACATCATTGTAGTATAGTATTTTGCAGCAATAGAAGTGCTGCAATTAGCAGAGCAGCTATCAGTGCAAAACTGTTGCTTTACTTACTGCACTTAGTACAGCAGCAGTTTGCATTTATCTCAGTGGGGTGTAGAGAGACATTATCAGGTACAGACAAACAGTGTGTTCGTCTTCATAGGAAAATGCTTTAGACGCATTATGTAAACTTAAACAACACATGAGATACTGTGATTTCTGTATTTATGTCAAACAAAAACAGGATCATTCATTCAATCAGCATACCTTTTTTCCAAGTGCACCAAACAGAACAAACAGATTAAAATGGATATGATCCGAATGTACATACATTCAGATCATACATACAATGTAAATACATTAACTGTTTTTGCATGTCTCTCAATGTATGTCCATGTCTTACCCAATCTACAATTTGTCTATCAAAACTATGTAACAGTTCAACACCCTCATTTTTCCAAACATAAAAAAATCGACTTAATCTAACACTTTTCTGTAGGAATACATACTTCCTAAGGGACTAGTCAATATAAAGCTCTTTTTGGTAAATTTCTTATAAATATAAATACATGTATGTCTTGTTGTGTGATGTCATGTATGGGAGTCTTTATACATTGTGAATATAATCAAAACCACTGTGATCAAACAGGCTATTGATGCACAATATTCACATTAAATTCAACTGATCACAGTTAGTCTGAAAAGATAAATGATGGCTCATAGAAGGTGAATACAAATAGAAATGTGTTTCTGCAACATTTATTGAATCAATGAGCTATAAACTAAATTCGTTGTTAAATTAGTTATGTCTCTATTTAAATAGATAAAGTACTAAGTCTCTATGTGCTACATTGACTTAAAATCACTGCATTCAATATGTAAATCATACTATATGTATATTGCTGCATTTAAAGAATAAATGGTTAACATTACTACATTGTCAGAATTATTTAATATCATTGACAAAATCATGTTAAACAGCTAATATGTATTTGCTGTTTAACACAGCTGATTTGCTTTGATGTCTTGACAGCAAAGGCATCATCTTGGCCATTTTGTTTTTCTTTTGGTGGCATTTCCTGTCCTGACAGTGGAGCTGCAGAGCTGCGTCCCCACAGAGGATTCTCTCTTTGTCCACAGTGTTTTCCTGTTGATTTTGTCATAAAAGCATTATGAATGTCCAGTATAAACAGGAGAACAGCAAGAAAAACACATGATAATGTTTGTTTTGGCACCTGACTGTTTGCACAGGCTTGAAAAAAGGCGTGAAAAACTAAAGTGGATTTACCCCCCAGCAGAATCCTGATTATGAAGTGGTGTTTATTGAATAAACTGTTATTGATTCAACTCTGTTTTCTGCACATCTCTGCAGTCTATTTGCGGCTCTGGCTGCAGAATCATTAGCATTTCCTCTCTAGACTCTGTGCTAATGAGTTCGTGGAAAGTAGGGGTTGGACATGTGCTCCGCTGCACACTGAGAGCAGACATTTAACACAGGCCTCTGCTTATATGCCCTGTTGTGTCCTGGCAGATAATGCATTACAAATGCTGTTTGGAACAAAAAATTATTCAAGTTGTCTAATTATTGCACATCCACAAAAGTGGACAATAGCCAGTCAAAATAAAAGCTTAAGTTTTTTTTATCTACAGTCAGAAGAGAGACCAGTTTTCTGCATTAGGTCTCTTTCTTTCTTATTTCCAGTATCTACAGTGTCACAGAGAGCTTCCAGAATGTGCAGCAGAATGCAAAACATAAGTCTAAAAATAGAAAATACCTGTCCGTGTACCTTTATTGTGAAAGGTCAAACTGGTTTAATGCCTTCAATTAGTTTGAGATGGGACTGATAACACACAAACAGGAAGGTGTGGTTTTATTCTGACATCTCTGGAGTTTCCATCAAGTTCACAAAATAAGACAAGAACATTTCCTTCATAATAAAAGTGCAACATCTGACTATATTGACTTACTCTTGACTTCTACATGCTGATTCCCAGTGGATGTCATATCCAAATTGAAAGGTATTTGTGGCTATTAAATTATACATTAAATCTATAAATTAAACTGACATTCAGGGTGTTTATGGATAATATAGATACGATTATGGAAACCAGTCAGTGCTGTCTGTCTGTGAGTGAGTGTGTGTGGAGAACAAGCGTTACCGTTCATTGGCCGGGTCACGTTGTGATGAAATACTGTGGGCGGCGCTTTATTTTACCACTTTATTTTCTCACCCTGCTCTATAGTCGGGCTAAAATGGGCTTTAGAGTGAAGTAGGAGGATATTTTGAAATAAATGTGGTGTAGTGATTTTAAGGATTTATACTTGGTATTTTTATGTCTTCATACATGTTTGGAGGAGATCTTTAAACTCTCAGTATCATTTGAACACTGAGCACATCAGTGATGAATGGAAAACACAACTCCATTCATCATGATGACTTGGGCATTTTTTGTTCATTGTTATATTTACTACAGGCAGTACGTATATAAGTGTGCTGTAAAATATATAGAAAAATGTTTTTATACTCATAAAACTCAAACTCACTGTAACAAATATATTTTATTTTCCCACAATTAAAGAAAAAAAGAGAAAGTTAAAGAGAAATAAAACTATGCTGCATCCTCTCTTCTGTTTCTGTCAGACCACAGCACCTCATCCACATCACAAGCAATGTTTTCCCTGTCCAAGCAGGCAGTGGGACAAAATATCACCTAGCACGGTGAATCCAACCATAGAAACATTGACTTCTTTATCTCCATCTTCCATAGCTGGAGAAGGGGTATACAGGGGTATATTTCTGGATTTCAGCCAAACTCTTTCCATTTCCAGGAGAGAACACTGCAATAGCATTGAGGAATTGAGAATATGGAGTAAAACTGTGTGATACGTGTTTTTCCATGTAACAAGTCAGTGTCCATCGTAGGGCAGTTAACTTTAGAAGTTTGAATGACAGTGTGTTCCTTGTGAAAACAAGAGACTTTCTCCATGAAAATTGTTCAATGCAGAGAATTGTGTATAATGTTTAAAAAAAACGTATGCTTTAGAATTGCAATTTGAGTGTAAAGCTGCAATTTATAAAAACTGTATTTAAAGGCACATAAAAATACACAAAAAATGAAAATACACATTCCCATTTCATTTAATTCTTCCCTATTATTTCATTAAATTCATGTACAAATTTCTATTTTTGCATATTTCTGTGTGTGTGTGTGTATGTGTGTGTGTGTGTGTGTGTGTGTGTGTGTGTCACAAAACTTATATAGATTTATCATAAAAAATAGAAACATTAAAGTAAAGGACATTAAAGTAAAGTAAAGTATACTTGCATACTTTAAAGTAAAGTATGCAAGCTCTACTGTTAAAACTCTTCATTTCCCCAGTGCATGTAATACTATAATAGATTAGATTAGATTCAACTTTATTGTCATTACAAATGTCACAAGCACAAAACAAAGACATGCAGATAGCATCTAACCAGAAGTGCTTCAGTAGTGATTAAAATAGCTATGGTACATTATATACAAACTAAACTTAATCAATATAAAACAAACCACAATCATGCTGTTGAGGGGGGGGGGGGGGGCTTTATTTTGAAGGCGCTCACCGGATGTCGTGCATCTTATTCTGTCGTATTTAATAGCATTTCCCGAAAACACGAGCTGCTAGTTCTCCTCCTGGCTGAGGAGAACAGCCTCCTATCGCCGCGGTTTGACCGTCAGTGAACTTCTCCCTCCGCCTGCGGCCGTGTCACCACTTTATGTCACACTTTAGCAGCTCAGCCGGACTTTACACCCTCTTAGAAACACACGTCAGACTCAGCAAGGCAAAGTTCTGGAAGAGGAGGTAAGAATATTTCCATGTTTATAAATGATCGTTTGACGTGAGTGACGTATAGCACGTGCAGCGCTGCAGAGGGGACAGCGCAACTGTCCTGCTGTTTGTCCAGGTTTTCTTTATTTTTCTTTTCTTTTCTTTTGTATTTTTTTTTAACTTAGCTCTCATATTTAAGGCTCGTGCAACAAGTAGAAGGCCTGTAACTGTCTGTTTTCACTCATCAGATCCACCTTAGCTTAGTTAACAGGTGACAGAAACAAGAACTCATTGCCCAAGAGGCTGCGGAGCGTTTCAACCAGTTTGGTGATTTTTAAATAATAATTTCTAGATTCCACCAATTTCCCAAAGATTAAGAATAAGACTATTTGCAAAGATATCACGAGGTCTTTATTTATATAGAGAATTCGAAACATACATTTATCCTGAAACGTTTTTTACAAAATCAATCTGTAAATTGTCTGTAATTAAAAATAAAACAAAAAAAGTGTATATCCTCTATATCTATATTTCAGACAGTTATCTTCATTCTTGTCAGTGAGCGTTTCTATTACGGTCTGAGGATCTGACTTTTAGATTTAAACATGCCTAATGTGAACAATAGCCCACTTCAAAAAGCACTTATCTCTGTGTAAACACGGCTTCTATCAGCCAGCTGCTATGATAGAGACAAGCGCAACAGGGAGAATGTCCACGTCTGAGCATCAGATGGTGGATTATTACGACTGATTTAGTTTAGTCATCAGTAACAACTAGTTGCAATCGTTACAGCAAAGCAAGATTCTAGACATGTTTTAAATACTGAATTATTTTGAGTCTACCTGCGACGACCAGTGAATTATTCCAGAACTTAAAATACAGCAAAGCCTCGGAGCCCCCATTACATGTTGCATAATCTACCAGTTATGATTGATCAGTTTAACAATTTGTCCATATAATGTCAGATTATCTTTAAAAATATCTATTTAAAAAAAAAAACAGTCCAAAGTTGTTCATTTTCAGTCCAAAACCCTCAATATATTCAGTTTATTACCTAGATGATAGATAGATGAATACTTTATTGACCCCAAAGGGAAATTAAGGCATCCAGAGGCTTACATAAAATGCATATAATAAAAAAGAATAAAATCAACAACAGAAGGAGGGAATTTGTGATCAGTAAAGGTGAGGATAGAAAATAAGGTACAAACTATAAAAACAAAAAAAAGCATTTATTTAGTTTTATCTTAATAACTTGTTTTTTGATAACTGAATTAGAGACCTTTCATGCACAAATCCATGGTGTTTTTGTACAAGAAGACATTATATGAGGTTGTATTGCAGGGCTGATGTATTTATTGCTTTGGAAAGAACGCAGCTAACTAATAAGTAATGTTAGTTATGACTGAAACATAAATTGAATGTGCAGACTTTTTTCTGTCAACTTGAGTTCATTTCCTCAGCAGAGCAAACATTTCAATGAGATTTCTCACATTCTCTGGCGCAAACCTGCACTCTGCTTTCCCACTCATACTCCCTTACTGTATATAGTAAGGCATGACTTTTTTTCTGCAGGGCTGTTCTTTCCGTTTCCGCAAAAAAAAAAAAAAAACTGACTTTGGCCTTGAGCTTTTGTGTCTGCACTTCTGGCCAATGGCTCCGAATAGTTCTGTCACCACAGAACTTTGCTATATTTGTCTTTGACCTATGTGTACAGTTTTTTATTTGGGGGTGATAAGTATTGTACATAGAGGGTGTATTCATGTGCACATATGCAGCTCTCAGGTGACTAATATATGTAAAGATGTTAAGATCTGTGTGCGCTGAGCAGCAAAAGTTCAAATTTGTTGAACTTTGACCGGATGTTTGCTAACCGGATGGACGAAAACTAAATTAGTTGAGAATTATACAACAATTTGGCACCATTATGAAAGACCGAACAACATGATTCACTTGGCAGAAATATCAGCATGCAGATATAGAGATATAAATCCAGAAACAGAGTCTGAACTATTCCCAATTTATGTCACCGATTGTTTAGAAAAAAAATGATGTAGAACTTCTATTAAGTTCATGGTATTTTCCAAAATCCTACAGTGATTCTATGAGTATTTTTCATAGGATTGAGTTGAAGCATTAAGCATCCAAGAAACCCCTTAAGATAAGCTGCAGCATTTATTATGGTAATAAAATATATTAATGTAATATTATGCAAGTTTTCCCTTCCTTAGAACCAAATTTTGATTCAGTGTAGTATTAATGTAGTTCTATCACATCTAGAAGTTATTTCATTGTGCATAAAACAGCTGAAACCCCACTAATTGAGATACTTTACCAAAAGATTGTTTTAATTTACTTGAAACTTTTTTTTCATGGGAAACCATTAACATTCACTGCAGACATGTATGAAACAAACATTTAAAGATAAAACAACTTCTTTAGGGTTACATTTCCTCCAGGAGGAGCTGGGAGGTTTTCTCCCACGATGATCAGCCGGCTGCTGGAGAGTATGACAGCGAGGAGGCAACTTTGAAGGCAAGGTCAGAGTTTCAAAGCAAACGAAAACTCTTCCACATCTGCTTTTACTCCCAACTGGAGGATGTGGAGTTAATTATTTTCGATCCTCTTAAAGTCAAATGACTCATTTGTTTCAGTCAATAGAAATTTGGTGAAAATAGACTCGTCATTGAACAAGAAGCACGATACCGTTTCTGCTTTCCACAGCATGTATCACTGGTAGCATGCCGCCACATTTAGAGGGATTGGACACTAACGTCTGGTAAATTTATTGCATATGTGTCGGTGTAAAAGATGTTGAGAGAGTGAGGCTGCATTAGTTGCATCTTAAGTTTCTGTGAGCTGGCGTACCCGTGTTTTTTTTTTTTTTTTGGTATCTTCTTTTATCATCAATCATTCTCTGTGATTCAAGCAGAAACAGATGAGCTGGCAAGTGGTGCCATAAAATTTCAGACAACATCCCAAACACATTCTGTCATTTTATTAATGGAGGTGTCCGTTAAGGCTTGATAAACTGAGCACACACTTGGTACTATCAACCAGAACCAAACACTATTAAAAAGTCCAAATATTCATCAAGTTGCCTGAAAGCTGTTGGCGCAGCCGAGAGTGATATACTACTGTGTGTCTGTGTGTGTCTGTGTGTGTCTGTGTGTGTCTGTGTGTGTCTGTGTGTGTCTGTGTGTGTCTGTGTGTGTCTGTGTGTGTCTGTGTGTGTCTGTGTGTGTCTGTCTGTGTGTGTCTGTGTGTGTGTGTGTGTGTCAGAGTTCCTGCAGGGTCTTAAAAAATCTTAATAGCATTGAATTTATGCATTTGGAAATAATACCTTAAAACAAAGCTGTGTTCTAGAATCTTGGTGTCATTGTCAGGGTCTCTGCTATGCATGCGTAAGCAGAGGCAGTTTACCTCAGGAACAAAACTGCGGTGAAGTTATTGGATATTGGCTTGACGTTTGTTTTTATCTGTGCTTTGGTTCAAAAACCAAAACAGTGTCCACGCAATTTGTGTTTCCTGCAGAAAATGTAACTAAATAACTCTAACCCTTTAGGTGACTCTGGGACCTTGATTCTAAAAGCAGGTAAATTTACTTTCATCAGAGAACAGAACTTTGGACCACTCAGTAGCAGTCCAGTCCTTTTTGTATTTAGCCCAGGTGAGACGCTTCTGATGCCGTCTCTTCTTCAAGAGTGGCTTGACACAAGCAATGCGACAGCTGAAACCATGTCTTGCATACTTCTGTGTGTTTTTGAAGCACTGACTCCTAGCTGTAGTCCACTCTTTGTGAATCTACCCCATGTTTCTGAGTGGGTTTTGATTCACAATCCTCTCCAGGGTGCGGTTATCCCTATTGCTTGTTCACTTTTTTCGACCACATCTTTTCCTTCATTTCACCTCTCTATTAATGTGCCTGGACACAGAGCTCTGTGAACAGCCAGCCTCTTTAGCAAAGAACTTTTGTGTCTTGCTCTCGTTGTGCAAGGTGTCATCTCGTCGTCTTTTGGACAACTGTCAGGTCAGCAGTCTTCCCCATGATTGTGTAGCCTATAGAATTAGACTGAGAGACAATTTGAAGGCCTTTGCAGGTGCTGTGAGTTAATTAGCTGACTAGAGTGTGGCACTCTATGTCAAATTTTTCGAAATACTATATTTTTTTCATTAATTGTCAGTTCTAATCATCAGTATTAAAAGAAATAAACAAAATATGTCTGTGAAATGTATGTACAGTGCGTCCAGAAAGTATTCACAACGCTTCACTTTTTCCACATTTTCTCATCTTACAGCCTCATTTCAAAATGGATTAAATTTATTTTTTCCTCAAAATTCAACACACAACATCCCATAATGATGTGAAAAAAGATTTTTTGAGATTTTTGCAAATTTATAAAAAAAAAAATAACAACTAAGAAACCAAAAAAAAAATCATATGGATGTAATATTCATTTAATATCTGACAATATTCACTAAAATCAATTAATAGACTTTATTATTATGTTTGCTGCCATGCATCATATTGACAGTGCTACTACAGGCCAGCTTTTAGTGAAAAATATTTTATATGGATGTAATTCAAACATGAATACATTTTTTTGGCCATTAGGTCTGAGGTTAATTATTTATAAGTTTGATATAAATGATTTTTATAAAGGACTTGAATTGTGTAGGAACTCTGGTTGTACTAAATAGGATTTTATCTTCACATTAACACAAAGATTTCATGTATGGATTCTGATCACTGTTTATTTAAGGCACACTATGTATTTATGTTGTCAACCAGAAAAGTTCAGGGAAATGGATTCTGTTTGTTCATTAAATGACTTTTTTAAGCAGGTCAAGTCCTACTAGTCCTACAAGTCCTGTGTGTAACCAGTGACATCTTGGTTTAATTAACTTGAATTATTAATAAAACAAATGTCAGACTGTTCACATAAAATAACTTCTGCAGGAAGTAGCTATTAGCTGCAACAATAAAAACGCTGTATGGTCTGTGGTAGTAAATGGTGAGTAAAAGTAATGTTCAGCATGCTTAGATGGCTCCATTTCCCAGAGACTCACAGCTGTGAGTGATTTCTCCACTCGTCTTTAATTTGATACCATAAAAAGAAGAAAAAAAAATCACTTTGGCACCTCGCACAAGATCCAAAATAATGAATGATCACCTGTAGGAGTCCAGCTTCTCCAGTTTTAATTACCCGCTGTTTTCAGCGGTGCTCGTTTTACGCTCGCAGCACAAGGCTCGTACTACGCCCACGGATTATTGAGTTTTGTTGGCCAGCTAAACCAAGATTCTCTCAGCAATTTGGCAAGATTAATTGAAACAAGTAATGACTTTCAGAAGTGAGCTTACTGCCACAAAGGTGCAGATTGAAGACAGACTCCTGCTCCTGACACCCAGGAATTATTGCCTCCGCCACATTTGCTGTATCAGATGTTGTAAAAGTAAACCAACCTCCTTAGTTTGCGTGTAAGTTGTCCTTAGACTGTGTGTGTGTTATATTCATTAATCTAGCTTTAGATCTATTTCTCGGTCTACAGTACATTTAAAATCGTATTTCCTCTTGTCATTGTCTAGACAATGCGCTGCAATTATTACATTAATTAGTTTGAGTCCATATCATTCAGTTTGCATGGAAAACGTGAAGTTTTAGACCTGCAGGTTTCTAAAGGTCTGTGACCCTTTAGATTACAGTGACTCCATCAAAATGATCAGGTGTATTGTGCCAGAAACCTATTTTTTCTTAAGCTGAGGATCACTGGTGGTCTTGAACAGGATCCTCCTCAGAAGACTTGACCAAATGAAATATGAAAAAGCATATTGTGCTTTTTTTAAGACCTAACCAATGCTCGATTGTGATTTGAGTTTTCTCCAGCCTTTAATACTATTCATCACCACATTTAATCCACGAGGCTGACAGAACATTTTGAATTGAGTAATACACTGGAGAATTGGATAATGGGTGTTTTTTTTGATAAACACACAAAGGGTGAACGTGAACTACATTTAATTGACTGTGTTCTTCTACTGGCTCTCCCCTGGGCTGTGTTCTCCATTTCACTTCGTACTCTGTACATAAACATGCGCCAAAATAAGCACGAGAACACCAGCAGAATTTTCAGATGATTCAGACATCGATGATTTTCTCACTAGGTGTGACGCCTCTTTCTTGTAGCTGAATGTATCCAAGTACCAAGGATATAATTATAGATTTATGCACACAGAATATAGCAATAAATGATAAATATGATGAATGATATGATGAATAAATATGATGTTTCAAGTTAATTTTTCTCCTTCCAGCTCTTCCGTGCCCTCGCACTGTGGTCGTACTTTCCTCTGTGAAAAAACTTCTAAAACACATCGACTGCATAAATTAGAAACTCCGCGGCAACAGTTCAAGGACGACTCCCAAGATTTCTACATCGGGAAATCTTGTATCGTTGAAAAAAATCCTCCTTTCCAGTCTTCAGGAATCTGGTCCTCTGGGTGGCCAGTGAGTTTGGGAGGGCTTCAATCTGTGAGAGCAGCTTCTCAACAATGAAGTCAAAGGAGAAACGGACAAAACTCCCATACATTTTTGTTCCGACTAGTTCCTGGACGTGTGATTTATCCAGAATTTCAGATTTTCAGGAATAAAAATGAGACCTTTGTAAATCAGAAATCATGGGGGAGGGCTTCTAGGACCACATGTGTATGTAAACATTTAGCATGAGAAAATGAAAGCACAAGTTGATGTTAATCAATCTGAGGTAAACCGCTCGGAGAAGAGTTTGTCTATTGTGATATATTTTCCTCATGCTCCTTAGTTTTTTTTCACATAGTAAAATGCTGCTCATCTGTCACCTGCAGTCTTGAAACTGTCATAATGTCTGACTGAAAGCTCAGTCAAAATCAAACTTCAATATCCAATAACAAGCAACAATCTCCATGGAAATGAAAACAATAACTATCTTGTGGCCATGCATTAATTATCTTTTGGCCGTGTGTTATTTATTTTTTACCCAATGTCACCAGAGGGCTCCCTAGTTGCCTATCCCTGCTCTAAATTGAGAAGAATTGTGAGAAAGATAAAGTGACAGTGTGTGTTTTTTTAATCAATATTAATTTTCTTCCCTTTGTGCTATGATTTAATGATCTGTCCCTGACAATAGAGCTCAACAAAGTTTAGTTCAGTTTACGACTGTAGAAGACTTAGGAAAACATGAAAACCAGACAATAATCAGATTTGAGGACCTGGAACCAGAGGATTTGGACAGTCAGTCAGTCATCTTCTATACCTGCTTATTCCTCATTAGGGTCGCAGGGGTCTGCTGGAGCCAATCCCAGCACTTTACAGCGAGAGGCAGGGATACACCCCAGATGGACGCCAGCCAATCGTGGGGCACACACACCATTCACTCACACACTCACACCTACGGGCAATTTAGAGTCACCAATTAACCTCAGCATGTTTTTGGACTGTGGGAGGAAGCCGGAGTACCCGGTGAAAACCCACACAGACACAGGGAGAACATGCAAACTCCACACAGAAAGGTCCCAGACCCAGGAGGTCTTGAACCTGCGACCTTCTTGCTGTGAGGCAACAGCGCTAACCCCTGCTCCACCGTGTCACCCAGGATTTGGACATTTCCTTCTTAAAGTGATTCGGCTTGATTGTCAAAATAGTTGGAGATTAATTTAATAGATTGATAGGCAACGAATCGGTTTATTGTCGCTGCTCTACCCGACAATAAAAACTCTCTAAACCAAACCTATCAGTTCTTTACTCCTTATAGATTCCAGCTTCTCCTGGAGAACAAAACAATACAAAAATGCTTTTATGCACTGCTAATCTAAGCTAGCACAGGATGGTGCCACAGGTTAAAGCACTTTAAAGATACTGTGATGATGCTTGCTTTGATGTATTCTGTCTTGATGTCTTTTCAGTCTGTATCACTGTGATGTCTTATTTTTAACCCTGGAATGCTTATTCTCTTGGCAGCTCAACAGTTTTCCCCCCTCTACTATATTCTAATAAAGACCCTTTCCACCTTGTTCCAGGGGAAAGTTCTGCCGCTCATCTCTGACTGGGTCCGTGTGCTGCTGCCGCTGAAGGATGTCCGACTCATGGCTGGATCCGGATCGCATGCTGATCTTGTCTCCCCCGGCATAGACGGACCGCTGTCTTGTGCTCGTTGGCCTCTTTTGTTTTCTCACAGCGTTGACCCCTTCCTTCTCGTCATGTAACACATGCCAACACTCATAGTGAGCAGAGTCCAAACAAATCTGAGAATTTACCATGTGAGCTTATGAGTGTCATTGAACTACCCGGGCCTGTGTAGGGTTATCTGCGGTTGCTTGTTGTAATAGTCTAGGCCATTCTTTTTTTTTTTCAGGGCACCAAGGCTCCTTTATTCTATCAATGATGTAGTGTAGATCTGCTGACAGTCAGAGTGTCCATAGTTGTGATGGCCACTGCCTCTTCTCCAGAGAAGGATCAGCCCCTCTTGCAGCTGCAAGAGGTGGACTCCAGTCGCGTTGGCAGTCGCGTGCTCTCCCCCATCCTCAGCTCCTCCTCCCCCAGCCTGTCCCTGGAAAGCAGCCACCCCATCTGCATATCCTCCCCGTACACGGAACTCAGCCACGACTTTACCACCATACCTTTCTACAGTCCGGCTATCTTCAGCTACGTCGGCCCAGGCATTCCAGACGGCCCCTCCGTGCATCAGTCCCTGAGACCTTCTTTGTTCTGGCCCAGCCATAGTCTCGTGGGGCCGCCAGCACCACTGCACCACTCCCAGGCTCACTCCCAGCAAGGCCAGGCCATCCAGAGTCCGTGGGTGGAGCGGACGCCACGGGACGGCGCCTTAACAAGCAGGTGGGACAGCGCATCTGCTCCTAGCCTTAGACGAAATGGTGGTAACAATTCATCATGTAATTTGGATTTAGATACGAGTGAGATTTGTTTCATAATAATTGAACAAAATCTCCTAACAATCACGTAAAAAACCCCAAATTAAATTCCTAGAGAATCAACAAAGAATTTAAAACATGAGAGAAATTGCAATGAAACAATACAGGAGAGTTAGATTTGATTATAATGTTCTTCACTGATCAGGTTTCTTTCAGTTTCTGCTGAACTTTTCAGTTTTGAAATATTTGTTCTCCGTTGAGAACTGCTGACCTCTCCCTCAAAGATAATTAGCCAATGAGAAGACTCTAACACCCGGCTTAGTACTTATTAGTTATTAGTTTATACATGATGCAAATTGAAATACAGTTTGATATGTTTTAATAAAGTCCCATCCCACAAGTAAAGTAACCCTATTGGACTATTACAGAACAAAAACTTAATGGCAAGATGACAAGAGATGTATAATAATAATATAATAATATACAAACAAAATCAAATTCACATCCCAAAAAAAAAAAGTGACCGCAAAACAGATCAGTGGAAAAAATGAGAATATTATTACCCTTTTTGCAATTTTGCACAGTGTTTTTTGGTGTCAAATTATCTTTATTCATTTATTCACAAATTATCTTTATTTAAATCATCGTCATTCACAAATAAGTGTGAGATTCTTGGGAGATGAACATATTTAATCTCATGAACTCATCTTAATTATTAAATACTTATGAAGTCATGACTTTACAATTATTCCTTAGCAATTTAGGTATATTATTCTGTGCATGAAATTATCCCCCTTCAGTCTTTTGCTAGCTCTCTAGTTGTGTGCCTTCTTAAAAATGGCAAAAATAACTAATATTTATGCCATATGCATTACATTTTAACTGGCTGACTTTCCTTATCTGACAGCAAGAGTGTGAGGAGACATTCCCAGGAGAGCGAGGAGGGTGTGGTGTCGTCAGGCGGGAAGACAGACCTCCACTTCTGTGCTGTGTGTCACGACTACGCCTCGGGCTACCATTATGGCGTCTGGTCATGTGAGGGGTGTAAGGCCTTCTTCAAGAGGAGCATCCAAGGTGAGACACAGAAATGCAATCTGGTTAGCATAGTATGCTGAGACTTATTTGACTCATGTCAAGGTTGAAGTTCTGTTATATGTCCATGGTTCAGACCAAAATAATAAAAAAAACAACATTTTATTTTATAGAGATGTTCATGATTCCCAAAAGATGAATCCTAGCAGTGTTGCTGCTCCCCTGATGCTGCTGACATAATTTGCTTTTAGTGAAATATCTCATTGGCTAATGCCATGAGATTTGGTACAAACATTGATTTTCCTCTTCGTTGTAGTGCAATGCCTGTAGGAAGTATGTATTCCTATAGAAAAGTGGAAGTTTAAGTAAGTTTTTCATGTTTGGCCAAATGAGGATGTGTTGGACTGTTAATTAGTCCTAATAGACAAATTGTACATTGGGTAAGACATGGACATACATCGAGACAAGGAGAGACATGCAAATACAGTTATTGTAAGAAAAAGGCTACAATTTATATAGTGCAACGACCTCGGCCTGTTACTATTGTGTATGTGTTTCTAAATAAATGATTTTAGGCCCAGATTTTGTTCTGTTAGGTGATAGTGCTGGGATTACCTGAGGGTCTGTATAAAGTGGCAGCTAAACCAGCTAACGTAAGACCTTACAATACTTTCTGTAGTTTTCTGGTTTATTTATTCATTTTTTTAAAAAAATGCCCTTTGCCTGACATTTACTGTAGCTGAATGACTAAATTGTGCTTTCAGCAATCGATGGCTAAGCCTTCACACACAGTGTTGCTAGCATTATCAGTACAGTAAGAGTTGGAGATGTCAAGATGGCCCCAAAAGGAAATGCCAATACCAGCTTGTCATCCGTGCCTTTTTGCAGGTGCTTATTTTGTAGATAGTGGTGAGCTCCAGCCACATGACTACATGGGGTGGCTGTTCTACTTACTGTGCCACTTGACGCCCCGATGCTTGGTCTTCTGTTCCAAATTGGCAACATCTTGTTTCGTTGCTGTGACGTCACCCTGACCGCATAAAATTTGATTTCACAAAATCTTGTTTTAAAAACTGGACAAATAGGTTTCAGCTTTTATTTGTAACAAATTGATCCCGAGGATTAGTCATCAGTCAGACGTAGGCTTTGCATTCCAAATGTGCCCGAGGTGGTAATAAGTATCAGTTTCACCACAGTAAATGTTCTCCGTCGATTTGTTTGTTTAGGACACAACGACTACATCTGTCCAGCAACCAATCAATGCACTATTGACAAGAACCGCCGTAAGAGCTGCCAGGCGTGCCGCCTGCGCAAGTGCTACGAAGTTGGTATGACCAAGTGTGGTTAGTGTCATTTTATTGTCTCTTTTTTTTGTAATGATCTTTTCACACCTGACATGTATTGTTGTTTTAACCAGATGCGTGTATGTGCAGATTTTAGGTAACTCATGCATTCATTTGATCCTTTGTATCCTCATTTGTATTTTAGTATGACAATGAATTTAAAAGGTGTAGTATTTGTGTCGGATCATGTTTTATTCACAGAGGACAGTGTAATTTTTGAAAAGAAGTTACATGCTGAGTAACAAACATCCATATTTTACAAACCGTTTATAACCGGTACATGTATTTGTCTAATATTTCACATCTTCTTTCCTTCGGTTGAGGAATGCGTAAGGAGCGTACAAACAGGAACCAGCAGATGAGGCGTCTGACCCACTTGTCCTCCCAGGACAGAGTTACCAAACGGAAGGCGTTAACCGGACCGGCGGTGGGGTCCTTCATCGAGCCCCAACCTCCTGCGCTGACCCCAGAGCAGCTGATCGAGCGGATAATGGAGGCGGAGCCGCCAGAGATCTTCCTCATGAACAACATGAAGAGGCCACTGACCGAAGCAGATGTCATGATGTCTCTCACCAACCTGGCTGATAAGGAGCTGGTTCACATGATCAGCTGGGCCAAGAAGATTCCAGGTGTGTGTGTGTGTGTGTGTGTGTGTGTGTGTGTGTGTGTGTGTGTGTGTGTGTGTGTGTGTGTGTGTGTGTGTCTGTGTCATGAGGTTTCCATTGATTGGCAGATAATATTTTATGTTCAAGGTGTAAGGCTGTACTTATGTACATGTGGTTTCTTAGTTTTTTTTTTACTTTTAATAAATTTGCAAAACTCTCAAAACTTTTTTTCACATTGTCTTTATGGGGTGTTGTGTGTAGAATTTTGAGGAAAAAATTAATTTGATCCATTTTGGAATAAGGCTGTAACATAATAAAATGTGGGAAAAGTGAAGCGCACTGAATACTTTCCGGATGCACTGTAAATGTTGAAGTTTTTTTATAATAAAAGTTGATTGTAAGCGCCACTGGCTGCAGGATGAGTCATCAAATATTTGAAACACCTCTTGTATGTACAGGGTTAACCACACATTGAAAGCCAAGCACAAATTCATTCCGCCTTTTTTTATTTTTTTTGCTGCTTTCAACCAACCTCAAGTGAAGTCACCTTAGGTCAGATCATGGGGGTTTAATTACTTAACATTAGAGATGCTGATAGGTGTATGTCTCATGGGCGTCTCTGTGGGAAGAAATGTGTTTTTCTAGTATAAGGGTAAAATGCTTTGACTTGTTTGTATTTATTTCACCGAACGCTTTCACTCTGCTCTGAAGTGATATGTTTGCACTCGCTAAAATGGGATTGTCTGGTGGTCGTGGGTCTAATGCTGCTTTGTGTTTTCTCTTTGACTGTCTCTCTGCACGTTGTTGCAAACATTCTTTGCAATTGTAGAAAACCAAAACATGCACAGCATCTCTCCAGCACGAATGAATTCGGAGTCTGTGTAACATCATGAGCAAAGTCAAAACATGTCCTGCAACATTCCACATGTTTTCAACAGGACATTGCACTAGCATTTCAAGCTGCCTCTCACATGCTGCAAAAAGTTCTAAATCTAAATATCAGATTTATACATGGAAAATGAAAACATCTTTAGCTCCAATCATATCTGTTTAACTACAGTACACTACAAATACACCAGTTTGGAGAAATGCTTTTTATTCTGAGCAAAAAGAGGAGGAGAAACACTTACAGACTTTAAAGTATATATTCTTCATGAGAATAAATTTACTTCCATAAAATACTTACAGCACTTCAGGAAGTGTAGAAAGAAAAATGGGACATATAAGACCATACAGCACCTGTATCCTTCAAAATAAAAGTCTCTAGCTAATAACGCACATGCTACTCTTACAGTGCATGGACAAATAATTCTATTCTTACCCTGATGTAATCTGGTTCTGAGCTCAACAAACAGTCTAAGTGGGTCAAAATCTCTGCAACTAATGATTGTTCATTATATTTTTTTGTTGTTTAGTCAAGCAATCTGATTACTGATTAATCAGAAAAAGGGACATCTGGCAATGAAAAGAGATATTTGGACATTTGGCAGTGAAAAGGCACTTTTGGCACTGAAAAGGGGCATTTGGAGCTAAAAAGGGAAATATAAACTCTGTTTTGTATCGGTCAGCACGTTCAAATCTATGAGATTCTGTATTCTCGCTGTCAGAAAGTGCTACCTGGCAACTTTTGAGAAAAATATGGACGTCATGTTCAGCGGTTGACCACACTTTCCTGGACTCCTGTAGTCGTACATTAAGTCAATGCTGAGGTTTGTCCACAAACTGCAGCCTTGCTAATCTCAGTCTTAAATTGCTCATAACGGATACCTGCTTTGTTTGCCGCCCCAGTCCAAAATACACATTTCTAAGGAACTTTTATTGAGATTTTTAAAAGCTTTAGTATTTGTAAATGCTCTTTAGTTTTCTGCTTTTATGAGTGTGTCTTTAGGCTGCTGTTGTTTATTGCCTGTTCTACATTGTGATCCCCTGCAGTAGCCTAGTTTCCCTTAGGGATTTCATTAGAGACTGAACCAAACTTTATTGCCTTGCTCTTTTCACATTCAGTATTTGATGTCCTCAGGGTTTATCGAGCTCAGTCTCTTGGACCAGGTGCACCTGCTGGAGTGCTGCTGGCTGGAGGTGCTGATGATCGGACTGATGTGGAGATCCGTGGACCATCCGGGGAAACTCATCTTCTCCCCCGACCTCAGCCTGAGCAGGTACCATCACTCATCCCCTGCACCTCTGTACCACACGCATTATTAAAGGACCAGTTTGGTTGTCGATCTGAAGTCTCATTTACAATTATAGAAGAGACATCTCACATATGATATGAAAAAGAGAGATGAAACTAAATAGAATTGCCCAAATTTCTACTCCATGTGCCTTTGGTAAAAGCAAGAGATTCAGCTGCTATAAGCATTGAAAACAGGAACACTAGAGTGTCCAGGACACTCCAGTGACAACAGGACTAAATCACACAGTCTCCTGCTGTGCGATGTGATGAAAATCGCTCAGAAAGAGGAAACTTTGAAACCATGAGCCATGTCTAATCAAAACTGCCAGTAAAACAAACGGGCGTCCGGAGGTAAGTCATGACAAATACATGCGGCATGAGATATTGACTGTTGGTATTTGTATGGTAGAGAAGAGGGGAACACCGTTCAGGGCTTCGTGGAGATCTTTGATATGCTGATAGCTGCCACGTCCAGGGTGAGAGAGCTCAAGCTGCAGAGGGAGGAGTATGTCTGCCTCAAGGCCATGATCCTCCTTAATTCCAGTGAGTGCACACACACACACACACACACACACACACACACACTCATACACATTTATCTGTTTTTGCATGTCTAGTGTATGTCCCCTCCGTGTGAATGTACATGCCAGTGTCTGCATGAATGTGTGACGTTCCGGTGTCTCTGCGTGTAATCATATCACAGCAGAGGGTTGGCAAGGAGACCAGCTAAGTAACTTACCAGTGAACATCCTAAATGGGAACACTGTGTATATTTTAAGATCATGCTCTCATTGGTTATGCTGAACTCTGTGAGTAATGGTCTGTACCTGTTTGAAGCTTCACCGGGGAGGCATGAATGTCTGACTAATGTTTCTGTTTTCTCTGACTGTGCCGGTGGAAGCAAGTTAAAAGAGAAGGTGATGCTTTGGCACCATCTCTTCCTCCTCGGTTTTGTGTTTCCAAATGATGTCTCTGATTAAAAAAAACAAAAAAAAACACACACAGATTTTATATTTCTAAATGCAAACTCTTTGTATTTTTTTAAATAGTACTCTCTGCTCAAATATGTTTTTTTTCTTGTTTCTATGGCTTCACTCTCTGCACATTGATGTATTTGTAGAGTTTGCCACCTCAAGGCTGTTTTCACATTGATCTGCTAAAACTGAAAAGAAAATCTGATTGTAAGGGCGGGGCCCAGGGCCGTAGCCACCGTTGAGAACGCTAAGGTCATGACCTTGGAATTTTTTTTTTCCCTTCAGTTTCGTTTCATTTAAATTTTTTCCCCTTAGTCTACATTTCAGCAAGTAAAAATGTTCTCACAAAGCCAAAAAAAAGATACATAAAGCCCACCTAATTTCCATGACAGTAGTGTTCAAAATACCAGCAGTCCAATGTGACTAATTACATTAATCCAGGTTTTTATTATATTTTTATTGCTACATGGCAAATAATTTACCAGCAGGTGCAGTAGATTCTCTATAAACCAACAACACCCAGCATTCATGATATGCACGCTCATTGGGCAGTTAGTTCAAAGGATGAAGCTTATTGAACATGCATTTCTCTTTAAAAGACTGAGGAATGGAATGGGTCATTATTCAGAAGAACACTTTGATTAAAAACTTGATTGGAGAGGGAGTAACTTATAAAGAGGCGTACAAAATTATAGGCTGTTTAGCTAAATTGATCTCTAGTGCCTTAAAATGGAGAGCAAAACCAGACACGTGACAGAAAACGGGTGACAACCATCAGAATGGATTGTAGAATAACCAGAATGGCAAAGGCTCAGCCAGTGATCATCTCCAGGATGATCAGAGACTCTGGACTTATCTGTAAGTGCTGTGACAGATGCTAACATGTAACCTGCTGTAAATGTAGCCTACGCTAAAATGTAAGGACATGCAAAGAGCATGAATATTTTAAAGTCATAATCAGTCACATTTCCATCAAAGAATCTTAAGTGCGCCTTGTAGTCTGAAAAATCTGGTAAGAATTGGACAGATTAAGTATATCTCTCATGTGTGTGTTTTTCCAGGCATGTGCCTCAGCTTTTCAGAGGGCAGCGAGGAGCTGCAATGCCGCTCCAAGTTGCTGCGTCTCCTCGACGCCGTTACAGATGCTCTGGTGTTGGCCATCGCCAAAACCGGCCTCACCTTCCGTCAGCAGTACACCCGGCTCGCCCACCTGCTCATGCTGCTGTCACATATCCGCCATGCCAGGTGAGAGAAAATATATATGTTCACTTTTTTTTGGACAGTTTTTCTGATTTTTACAACTCAAAGTTATGTGTTTGGACAAAAGAAACATTTTTGTTTGAGTCTATAAACTACTGACAACATTTCCCCTAAATACCAAATAAAAATGTTATTGTTTAAAACATTTATTAGCAGAAAATGACAAATGGTCAAAATAACATTCAACAATGTTTCTAGATCTCAAACAATGCAAAGAAACAAGATCAAATTCATTTTAAAACAACATAATATTAATGTTTACACTTAAGAAGAGGTCAGAAATCAATATTTGGTTCAATAACCCTTATTTTTAATCACAGCTTCTCAGCTTTGATCACATTCCAGAGGTTTTCAATACGGTTTAGGTGTTAAAAAATGCAGTTGTCCATTCATTTTTTTCCAGAGCTGTATACCATTGTAAACTCTATTATTCTCCAGACATGCACCATGTGTGTTATTCTTTCTGTTGCCTCTCAACATGCAGCAACAAGGGGATGGATCACCTCCACTGCATGAGAATGAAGAACGTGGTGCCTTTGTACGACCTGTTGCTGGAGATGCTGGACGCCCACATCATGCACAGCTCCCGTCTGCCCAGCCGGGCTCCTAAGCAGGAGTCTGCAGGGAACCAGCGGGAGGTTCCTGCTCGGCCTCACGGCTCCGCCAGCGGGCCCTCAAACACCTGGACTCCCAGCAGCACTGGTGCTGAACCCCAGTAGTGGGCGGATCCTCTCTCTGCTGTCACATCGATCGAAATGCAATGAATTTCTACCGCTTTGCATAAAAAGAAAAACTAAAAAAAAAAAAAAAAACTAGGTCAAAAGACTTGACTTAAAAAACGTACAGAGTGCTGAATTCAGTGATCTCTCGTCTGTGAATCTGTGGATCACTGTGCACATATTTCGGTGATCTTTTTTTTTTTTTTTCTAAATGTTTTGAAGATAAAGTTCAGCACTCTGCAGACAGAATAAAAGTGTAGTATTCATCACCTTAAGACCACATAGTGCAACAGGAGGGTTTTCTTGATTTTTAGGACTAGAGCTGGGCGGTATGACCATGTCTAGTAATAATAATAACAGCAGTAAATTACCGTTTTGTGTTGAAGTGCCAATGTTAATGTTACCTGCAGACGTGAAAGAGGATGCATA
This sequence comes from Lepturacanthus savala, assembly GCA_030544235.1. Classification (NCBI taxonomy): domain Eukaryota; kingdom Metazoa; phylum Chordata; class Actinopteri; order Scombriformes; family Trichiuridae; genus Lepturacanthus; species Lepturacanthus savala. Next base: position 15,983,576 of record CM060477.1, read on the forward strand.
TCTTAGTTTGATGCATTCATTCTGACAACATTTACAGATGATAATTGTATCAGGTTTTTTTAAAGCGTCTGTGCTGTCACATGCAGCCATGTGCAGCTTGTTTGGTACAACTGTAAAACTGTCCCCCACTCAAACAATTTCCTGCAGGGTGATGTTACACTGCTTTATTTTCCCAATGTTTTATATGTACACACTCACTATATGGAAAAATTCATATTACAAAAAACACCAGTGTTTGGTATGACATGGTATACCGCCCAGCCCTATTTAGGTTCAGTACTTGCTTACATATACTATACCACTACTTTCATATCATTAAAGTAAAAAAACAGTTTCAATAATCATGATGGACAACTGCTCACTGCTGGGATGTTGCTACCAGAGACGGTTAAATGAGAACTACAAATTGCCAAACATGTTTTCACGGCAGAACAGAAACAGATCAGAAAATGTACTTGTCTCTTGCTGTTCCCCACTGTACATAAAAATATATATTTTTTTCTTTCTGAAATAAGGTCCTATGGTGGCTGTTGGGAGAGAATCAGGCTCTCTGGACTTTCTTCTGTCACATCAAAATGATATCAGATTGGAAACCCTGTCGTCACGGTTACAATGAACCAAGCAGAAATTAGGCATTGACTTCTTGAGTTGGCAAACTTGCAAGAAAAAAGGTTACTTGTTAACATCACAGCAAATTCCAGTTGACCACTAGAGCAGGGTTCCTGCAGGGTCTAAAAAGTCTTAAATTCTTTATGAATTTTGAAATAATACCTTTAAATCCTTGAACTTTGATATCTTTTATGTAATGTACTACATCAGGGGTGGCCAACCCTGGTCCTGGAGAGCCAGTGTGGGTGCAGGTTTTTGTTCCAACCAAGCAGTAACACACCTGATTCTATTTATCAACCATTAGGGCCCTTGCTATGGAGCTTAATTAGTGGAATCAGCTGTGTTACTGCTTGGTTGGAACAAAAATCTGCACCCACAGTCACTCTCCAGGACCAGGGTTGGAGACCCCTGTACTACATCAGAGTAGGAAAAAGTTTTTTTTTTTTGATTGGAAAAAAAAAACATCATTTCATACTGAAACATGTAACTTGCAGACGGTCCCTAACACTGACCACAGTGAATAACGATAGATTGCCAATGTGGAGATGCTGTTTTCTGGTAAACTGGTGTGAAGTTTACAGTAATATTATACTATATAAGAATGCAATACAGAGAAGTTGCATACTGCATAAATTTTAAGACCCAGATATGAAAATCCAAGACTTTTTGAAGGTCAGTCAGTCTTTTCTATACCTGCTTATTCCTCATTAGGGTCACAGGGGTCTGCTGGAGCCAATCCCAGCGCGTTAGGGCGAAAGGCAGGGATACACCCCAGATGGTCGCCAGCCAATCATAGGGCACACACACCATTCACTCACACCTACAGGCAATTTAGAGTTGCCAATTAACCTCAGCATGTTTTTGGACTGTGGGAGGAAGCCGGAGTACCTGGTAAAAACCCACACAGACACGGGGAGAACATGCAAACTCCACACAGAAAGGTCCCAGACCCAGGACCAAGGAGGTCTTGAACTGCGACCTTCTTGCTGTGAGGCAACAGCGCTAACCCCTGCACCACCATGTCACCCTCTTTTTGAAGGTATTATTTCCAAATGAATTCATTCAAATCAATGCGTTTAAGACCCTGTGGGAACCCTGGTAGATCTGTGAAATAGGCCATGAAATGCGTATTAAGTTTTATATGAATGGTCTTAAAAAGACTTGAATTTAACATGAAGAAACCTGTAGGAACCCTGCGTCACATCCTTTATACCTGATGGGCTTGTCTATATGATCTGTTTCGTCCTTGTGGAGGTAGTCTTTAATCATAGCCACCGTTGCTTTTAAGACGGTGGTGCATTCATACCTGTCAAGTTTAGCTTGAAGATAAAGGGAAAAAACAAACTATTTTTGTATCTTTGCACTCGCTACAGTGACTATTGTGTGTGTGTGTGTGTAGTTATGCTGCAGCTTTGACAATCAGGATGAAGATTTATGATGAATCCGTGGTGACTTTGAAAGTATCCTGTCTGTCCTTCTGTTGCCTTTCCTCTGTCACACTCACACATTCTGTATTATCAGTGTACTTGTCCTTTATTATGTTCCTAGAAAAGTTCATTTTCTGTTTATCACGATGATGATGTGTGTAAAAAGAAACAAAATACAATTTGAAGTGTTCATCAAGAACAGAGGAATCACCATTTAAAACAGCAAGTCTCTCCTCCTCTCTTGCCTTGTGAACACAAGTGCTCTCATCTTAGTTTCCTGATTTTTTTTTTTTTTTTACATTTTTCCAACATGCTGGACTTGATCTTGTCTATGCATCAAGTACTAACCTGGAGCTAGGAGGTAGTTTTCTGAACCAATATTAGCTGTAAACTTGAAACATGAGGTAAACAACCGAAAAGGGCTAGCAGTATCACCAAAGTTAACACAAATATACCAATGAAACTACTATTTGGGGTTTTAGAGGGAATTTCAACTGTTTACCTGTTTCTTGGAGACGGAACAGAAACTGGGTGGACGTTTTTTAAAAATAGCTTAAAAAACTCTTAAAAAGTTGTCCTTTTTCTGTACAGATTAAAAACAAAAATGTCTTAGGGATGCTGGTTTGAACTGTTCCCTTTCCAGTATTTATGGTAATCTAAGACACAGTGATCAAACACTACTTAATACACGCATGACTGATATTCTGAACATTTTTTTCTTTAAATTTCTAAAGTAATGTCTATACAAAAAAGAGGAGTTTTAACCAATTTGTTGAGAAAGAATGGAGAAAAAAAATGCTCTCGGCAAATAGTTTAAGACGATCTGTGTTTTACTACCACAAAATCAGAAGCATGAATCCACTTTGTGATGTTATAAATAAGCATTATATTATTACAGTCTGTACATACAAAGAATGGTACTAAATCTACCGTTTCAACAGTGCACCAGGAGGCATGGAAATGTCTATTCAAGGCAAAACATGTCTACAAAAATATGGATGTACATGAGATCATGTATAGAACTGCCATCGTTTTTGCAACGGTTAACAAATTGCGTTCGAATTCAAAACCAGTGTCTTTTGACTTAAAAAATAAATTCAGCCCGACAAAAACAAATCATTAGACAAACTGAAATGTCAACAGTGCATGAAATAACATACAACCAGGACCTTGGCAGGAGTGAAATATAAATATATATGTAAATGACGAGGACACACGCCAGTGATTATGTGCACGTTTGTTGCGTAGAAATTAGTTTCTATCAAATGAAGCTTTTAGCACAAATACTCTGCATTTGTCATGTTTCTGTGTTTGTTAGCTGTCAGCCATTACTCATCCTAGCTGAAATATATTAAAACTAGATTACATGTTCATTACATGTGTCTTTGCCATTTTAGCTTTTTCCTCCATCTTTGATCTGACTGAAGTGATCATGGACAGCATTGGAGAGGTTTTCATAATTGAACTTTTTTTGTGGAGTTTTTACTGATTCTAAAAAAGGCAGTCAAATGCATTGTTTTCGTCCATGAAATAAATATGTCTAACATTAAGATCAAACCTTTAAAAATAATTTAAATACAACTTCTTGTTTTAGAAGACTGACGCTTCATACGCTTAATTTGATACATTACAAAGTTTACTTTTGCACTTCAGTGTGACAAAAAGGTGTCTGTGTGTATATATTCTCATTCCCATCATGTGGGCGGTGGGCCGTTGGTGTAGCGTAGCATGGGGTAGAAAGAGCGGGCAAAGTTATTGGTGACGGTGCAGCCGGGGTCGCTCTCCGACATGGGGATGAGGCAGGGGAGGAGCAGCAGGAGCAGCAGGAGGAGGTGCAGAGGGAAGGCAGCGCGGAGGACCCGGTAGAAGAAGGAGCGAGGCGGAGATGACGAGTTCCTCCTCTCTCTGCAACACACCCAGAACAGATGGGAGAAGGTTATTACAGGAATAAACTAAATACCCTACAACAAGGAGTGTGTTTGTTTTATTGTGTAATATATGACAGTAGAATTTCCAATATAAATATTTTTTAGGAAACACGATTGTGTTTTAGATGATGATATAATACTGATAATAATAGTGGTTTCCAATGAAAATATATGGAATTTTTCAATGAATTTATTCCCAACTATATTCTGCAGGTTTATACGGATTTGTTTGGTTTGTTCACACATCATTCATAGATTGATTTATAGAACATTTTATTCCTAAAAACAGCAAAAATTTCTCCTTCACTCCCTTTTTATTTTTTCTTTTGGGCTTTTGATAAAGACATATCCAAAATGTGAAAATAGGTAAAAACCTATGACTAACGTCAACAAAATGAACAGAAATTTAAACCTGGCTTCACTCAGTGTTTAATGATTTCTGTTCTAAAAATGTATGCAATTAAATGCACAATACCTAATTTGCATATATACACATACAATTTTAGAAAAAAAAACTGGGGAAATTTCATGGTAATATCTATCAGATAAAACCCATTAAGTGATGCCCAAATATGGTTTTAATAAGAGGCGCATGTTGGTGTATTTTCTGTGGTACGTACTGTTGAGTGGTGGGACCTTTCTTTGAGTGTGTGTCCTCTGGAGAAAGATCTGCAGAGACATTTTGACCTTGGACAGCTGCTGCAGATTCACCATCCTGAATTAAAGACGCAAAAATATAACATTACTGCAGTGATAAAATAAACCCAATCTTTCTACTGTTTGTCTACAATAAAATCATCCATGTGGCAGACACTTGGATCCAAAGCAACAGAAGGAACCTCAGAGAAATGCAGCACTCGGTTCATGCTCAGAGTTGCGGTTGCGTGAGAATCACACGTGACAGTGACATGAAAATGCAAGTAAAAAGTCTATAAAACATGTAATCGGGCAGGTTAGACATTTACCAGACGTTGTTGCAGGCTGCTCAGGTCCTGGTTCACCTGCCTCAGGAGCAGCTTCAGCTTGCTGCCCGTCACGTGGAGCTTCTCCTGGGCCTCGACGCTCTCCTCCGCCTCGTCCTCGGGCTGCAGCTGAGACCACAGAGCCTGCAGGGAGGCCTGCTGGGCCTGCCTGCCCCGCAGCTCCTCCTGCAGATCCTGCAACGCCACAGACATCACAGACAGGGCTCAACATCATGCTTTCTACTTGAATCATACTCATTTTAGAAGCTGACCAGTGTTGGGAGTAACGCGTTACAAAAGTTCGAAATTGCTGTAATGCATTGATTTTTGCTGTAACACAGTAAGGCATTACAGGTAAAATGGATACATTTTACTCAGTACCAATGGCAGTAACATACATTATAATGCATTTTTAACCTGGTTTGAAATGGACATTTTTTTATATAAATCTGCTAAAATCACCGCAAGGTCAGCAGCAGTGAAATGTTTCACTTCCTTTTCCTTTTGGCTGGTCAGACAGAAGCTAGAGACAAGTGAAGCTGTAGACAACGTGGGATAGCACATCCTCCGGACTTATTACTTTACGTTCGTGAAACATAAGGATTTGAAGAACATCGTAGTCAAATACCCTTTATATGCTCCACTGCTACACCTAAAGAATTGTTCACTTCCCGAAAAAACACCAGTAATTTAACATTTACAGAGAATGGCAAGAAAATCACAATGTTCTCCTGCTCTGCGATCCTTCAGTCTCGAGAGGTTCGGACACTTGTGTGGGAGGATGTTTCTGAAGACACTTTCAACAGCGGAATCACCGGCTTTTTTTGAAAACTTCTCAGCAAGATCCCTGTTGCGACTCGCAGCAATAATGACAAGGGATCCATATGTCCAGTTATTTTGGTGAAAGTAATGCAATAGTAGTGTAATGCCTTACATTTTAAATGCAGCAATATTGTAATGTAACAAATTACTCTAAAACAACACATAACAAGTAATGAATAACACATTGCAGTTTTGAAGTAACTTGCCCAACACTGAAGCAAGAGACAAAGAAGAAGCAACAAATGGAGCGTTCTCTTCTCACCATGAGCGTGTTGCGGTGCTGCAGCAGAGCTCCGGCGGCTGTTTCTGGGTGACTGGTGTCCACCGCGTAGCGTCGGCTCTCTGCGTGGGCCAGCCACAGCAGCAAAGAGTGGAGGCTCTCATGGAACTCCTGCATGATGAAGGTCATAGGTTCCTTCTTTCATTGTGCAACAGTGATGATGTTGCTATAATATTTTATGTGCAAATATTATGAAATCAGTTTTGTTTTTTGGTTTGCTTTCCATTGGTGAGACAGCGTGAATTATCGTAAATTACAAAATAATAGCTGTGGAATTTAATTATATAAATCAGTCAACAGATCAGGCTGTTATTTAAGACCAGGCAACAGTTTGGGACAGGAGATTAATTCCTTCCTGGAAAAAATCTTGCTCAGCACAACTGGAAAAATATGGTAATTTAGTCAAATTCTTTTATTAAACTAGTATGACTTAGAGTTTTTCCGAAAGCAAGATTACAGTACTGTAGTTAAAGTCTTGCGGCTGCTTCTCCTGAGTTTTCCTCTGCATATTTTACGACAGAAAGTATGAAATTCATGTCGTTTTTTTTTTTTTTTTGCTGCACAGGAGCCATTGTGATCATTATGGCAATAGAAGAAAAAAGAAAAAGAAGAAAAACATGCAGCATCAGTGGTCAGGTCTTCTTCCTTTATTTATTTTTAAATTTAGACCTGCCACTTCTTTAGTTATTTATCAAAAAACACACCTGCACCTGCCGTTCAAAGGGAACTCATGGTAAATTGTAACTCAGCAGCGATTATTTGATAATTTATGTTAATCAATATTCCAGCAATAAGTGACAGACTGTAAGAGTGTACAGAAGTTTTTTCTCCATTGTGCAATGATTTAATTTATATTTCTATGGGAAAAAAGGTGGGAATGTATGAACTACAACACTTCAGAATCAGAATTTAACTTCATCAGAAATGAGCACGGGACCATGAGATACTTACATTGACACTCATTTTGAGTGTTTATTTACTGTATGTAAAAGTTCATATTTCAATGTGTTGACAAACACAAATCACAGAACCAACTGTTATTGGTACCTGCTGTATCTCAGTTCTGACCAATCAGGATTCATCCAACTTGTGCTATTCATCCCGACAAGTTAATAAGACTCACATATGTTTATTTTTCTTTCGATGTCAACAGGATTGAATGAATAACTATATATCTTTTAAAATAAATGTGTATAGTAACTCCAGTAGTATCACTGTATGAACAACTGAGACATTAATTCCCTATAAAACACAGCACGTGACTCGGGGCCGCATTGTGAATTTGGGAAGTTGATTAGAAACAATAAAAATGTTTGTTATGAATCTGACCTGGCAGCACATCAGAGTCTTCCTCAGGCCGCCGTCCCACTGCTGGAGGCCTGTACACGCTCGGCTCCAGTCTCTGTTCATAGCGGCCAGTCTCTCCTGCTGCTCTGGGGCTTCTGGAGCCCGCAGGTTCAGAGACAGCATGACAGACTTGTAGCGAGCGAAGGTCTTATGCGTCTCCTGCAAGAGTCGTCAATAACATAACCATGAATATTCTGTGTGGAATCACACTAAACGTTTATCGTCTGGACTGTTGCGTTTGTTCTTGGATGTTTACCTTCAGCTCTTTAGCTCTGGCCTCCATGTCGTCAATACTGGCTGCTGGGTCAGACCGTCGGAGGCGGTCTAGCTCCGGGATAATGTTTTCTAACCAGGAAGTGATGTCATCAAAGTCAGATATGAGCTTTTGAGGCTCCTGAGGGCCGGCGTGCTGATTGGTCCTGGACCGAGCCTGGTGAAGCTCCCAACGCTCGATCACACCTAAGAGAGAAAAAAACCCAAACGTTAGTCAATCTCTTCGCTTCATTGCACATTTTTACCTATGTCAAATTGTATTTATTTATTTGTTTGGGGCATGTCTACTCATCAGTTTACATCACACATCATTATAGTCTAAATACACATCAAACATGGCCGAAAGGGAAGCAGGAGAAGCCGAAGCTTATCGAGCCCTGCCATCTTTTCTGTGCATGCAGTTGCATTTGTGCATCACAGATTTTTTTTTTTTAAGACACTGTCCTGCTGTTATTTAGAAATCGAATGCATTTTACATCTGTTGTCCAAGCTGCCCAGTGGCTTCCATTCATGCCTTCAGTTAATACGGCCACTCTGCAAACCCGTTAACACTCTTCAAGCAAATCGTTTGCACACGTCTCTCACTTGACTGTTTGTCTGAGGGCTTCAGACCTGTTAGACCGAACTCCTCCGGCTGCTCCTCGTCATCCAGAATCAGCGAGACTCTCTTAATGTCCTCGACGCTGCCGCTGCACTGAGACATGAGACGCAGCTGGAGGGGGAAAATAAAGGGGTTACACTTAGCGAGTGTTTCTGAAACTCATTGTTTTAGATAAGATAGGTTTTGAAACTCACAAAGCTCCGCTTCTTCACAGGGGTGCTGGTGTGGGTGGGCGGAGCTTCGGAATGGGACTCTGTGTCCAGCTGGAGAGCCTCCACTTCTGGATCTCCCTGTGAGCGCCATCTTGGAGACTCCGGAACAACCAAAGACCTGCCTGAAACCCAAAGCATGAACACAAAGTGAAACCACAGGTATCAATTAACAACCAAGTGCATGCATTTAACACCATTTCTTACCTAAATGTATAACTGTGTATTATATATTAACCCTTTCATGCATGCTACAGTGTATGGCTGTTTTTTTTCAGCTTCTACCTTCTACAGTATATAAAGATATTATTGCAACTAAAAAAATATAGAATTGCATCAAGGAATATCTAAGGTGACATGTTATGTAAAGGTTTTGATTTGATATTTGAAGGGAATAGTTATTAGTCATCTGTTCACTCAATTGAACATCATGCATCATGAGCTATACTTCAACTTCGGTGCAATATCAATTACCAGCAGTGTTTTTCTTATATATAATTTCTTAAAATAATTCATATTCTGTAATGTTTTGACTATAAATAAATTTGTTTGTCTTTTAGAATGTAAATTAAGTTATAATTACTTTGTGCTGTACTGATAGTCAATGAATCATATTTCCATCAAAATGCAATTTGCTGTGACACACGTTCATAGGAGGTACAGGCGGACAATTTTCTCAATTGTGGTCCATTTGTGCCGTCATGACTACATATAACTGGAGGAGGAGCAGGGAGGTGAGTCCCTCCTGAGGTCAGGAGGAGGAAGAGGAGGAAGAGGAGTTCAAGGAGCGAACTAGGAAATTAGGATTAGAAGCAAAGAGGGAGGAGGATGTTGGAGGAGGAAGAAATATGAAGCTTTCTACTAGAGAAACAGATTGTACTGGTGGATAATTAGGTTTGGTGGAGTGGATGCACAAATGTTGTAAATGGAAAGGAGATCTATATTCATAAAAATGCTGAGAAGACAAAGGAGAAGAACATATAAGAGTGTAAAGATTTGCTGTCAAAATGGACAATGTGTTAGTGTGAGATTAGACAGTACCAGATAATGCACTGTAGTAGCCTCCCTCTTCCCCGCGTCCTTCCTCCTCCTCATCATCCTCATGTGATGATGACCCCCCGACGTCTCCCGTGTGGTCCCACTCCAGCGGCAGGGAGTCCACACTCATCGGCGTCCCCCGCCCCGAGCGCTCCAGGGGCGGGGCCAGCAGGTGGGTGGGCGTGGCTGGGAGGCTTCCCTGGCTTCGCCCGAGCCACGGCCGGCCAATCAGCTCCAAGCTTGTCTCCAAGGAAAAGGTGGTGCTGGAGAGCTCGGGTTCTTCTGTGATTATCTGGAGTGAACGAAGAGTAACAAGCCGTTATTTACATACAGATAAAAAAAAAGTGATTGACATTTTTCTCCATTTTATAGACCAAACAACTAATCGATTCATAGAAAAAATAACCAAATTAGTTGAAGTGCTAATGTGAATTGTACTAACAAACGTTGTTCCATAGTGGTAAGATTCATTGTGTTTCTCTATTAATGAAGTTTTGTTTGATTTTGACTAAATCACTTTGAGAGTTTCGGCATGATGACATTTCAGTGATTGATTGTTGGAGAAATCAAAATAAATGAAACTGCAGGGGTGTATTCAAGGTGTCTGGCTCACCGGGGGCTGGCTGAGGCGCTGGTGGAAGCGGACCAGCCTGCTGAAAACCTCCTGGCAGTACGAGTGCAGCTCCTCCAGCTCCTCCTCTATCAGCGCCGCATCGTGCGGTGAGCTCTTCTGGATCAGACCCTCTCCAAACACTATCAGCCCATCAATCCGCTCGGTGTTCAGGGTAATCTCCTTCTGGAAACTCTGCGGGAAGAAAAGAACAAAAAACATTGTTTCAATACCAAAATAAACCAAACAAAACCGTTAATCTATTAGTAGAAAGGGGTCTAGTAAATAAGCTGGAAGAGAAATAGTCCAAATAAACACGCTGAAGCCAGTGCTTTATGCATCATGGAGTTCTTCTAATGGCTGCAAGATGTAAGAAGAAAGGTTTTCTGACATTAGGTCTGTGGGTCATTTCTCCTCAAAACCATTTAAGGCTTGAAAGGAAGAATGTTCAGAAGATTGAAAAAATGAGAAATGAACCAAAGACAAAGTTTGACGTGAAGCGTGTGTGAGTGTGTGAGCTGCGTCCTCACGTTGAGCTGCTGTATCTTGTGATGGACGTCGCTCTCTGAGAAGTGTTCTACGTTGGTGAGCTGCAGGTCCAGCTCCGTCAGCCACACCAGCATGCTCTCCCTGGTGCCTTCAAACTCCTCCCTCTGGCTGGCGAAATACTGACAGAAACATACAATAAACAGAGGTTGGATAGAGAAACACTGTGATGTTTGAAATAAACTTGGAGCTCTTGTATTTAACACTTTTCCTGGGTTTTATTTGAAGTTTTGTTGTCCCCAAGTACCAAAAATTATCTCAATACAGGTTAACATCTTCTCTATGGAGTTGTATAAGTACTTTTTGTGTCTGACTCATTAAGATTAAAGAGCCTCCTTCTTCCTTATAATCAATAAACAAATAAAATCTTATTTTCTATTATATGGGACCTTTAATGTAATAGAAGTTCATCAAGCTGTGTATGTCCACGTTATCTTGTTTTTGGTACAATTAGTCCAATATTGAATAGAATTATCATTTCACTAGTAGATAATAAGCTTATTTCAAGATTTTTCTTTTGATTTTAGTCAAATTAAACAAATGTCCAACTGGCTTATTTTTAATTCATTTTTCTATAAAAATTAAAAAAAAAATTACTTTTGTATAATTAGATTGACAATGATGAATAAGAATCAATAATATGATAACTTAAAGACAGACTGTTGACACTTCCATAGGTTGTTCATTGTGCATTTAGGGGAAACTCCATAAACTTGAGTCAATACTCAAAGGGGCATAAAGGATGTTTAAAATAGTAAAGTTAGCATTTTTTTGGTTTGTACATCTGACATTACTTTCTTGTTCTTTAATTACATTATAACCACATTCCTCTGCGATAACTCCAGCGTTGCTGCTGACTAATCCTGTGGGAAACATTGTACTTTCATTATTTGCTTGTTCTGATCCGCTCATTAATTAGATGTGGCACAAGGAAATAAAACGCTAAGAAGCACTTTGAGTCATGGATCAAACACATACGATAGTTTATGCTTCAAATATGTAACTACATGACAATGTCTTGCTCTGGGTTATTTTTAAGATGTTTTAAGCATGCATGCTCATCAACGAGCTGGAAGAGAATTGTAAACCGGAGGTTATGGTAATGACTCCTCATTACTTGTCTCATACATTTTAAACAGCTGAGTCATCTCCTGTCCTGGTCTGTGATGTACCTTGAGTCTGCGGAGGATGGCGGCCACCCTGCGGTGCAGCGTGTCCCAGCGTCGGTTGCCTTCATGGACCATGGCTTTGAGCTGGCTGGCCCGGTCAGTGCGGTTCTCCCTGGCCAGGCGGCGGTACTGGTTGTTGACCAGTTCGAGCTGCGTCAGCCGCTCATGAACCTGCCTTTGGAAACCCTGAGGGGAAAGAAAAAAATGAAGATTTAGAGGGAAAAGGTTATTGCTCTGAAAGAATGGGTCTGTTGTTGCCATTACATGCTTTTTAATTGACTCCTCCTCATTATATTAAATACATTATATTATATTTAAATAAAGTGTAATTAAAATTATTAGGTAACAGGTTTTTTTTAAGAAAAAATGCCCGGAACTCACTGGTTCCAACTTCTAAAATGTGAGTGAGTTTAGGTTTTCAGAGTTCTACATAGGTATTCTGAATATCTTTCAAAGTTCAAGAAAGTTTTGAAAATATTTACTTAACATGAACATGATCGTTAGTTGCTACCATAACATCAAATCAACTAATATTTCAGATTATTGTTTTGACTCTGTTAGATTGGAGTTAATAGAAGAAAACTTGTTAGAGGAAAGACGGCAGAAAGATTAAAAAGATTAAAAGATTTCTGGAAACTTTGAGGAGAGTCTGAGACAAAAAAAAAATCAATTTGTTTTTTTTTCGCTTGGTTGTCTTTTATATCATTATTTTTCCAACCAGATTTACAACTGACCTCGAACTTCTTGAGCTCCTCCTTGGCGACGGTGTACAGGACGTCTCCGGAGTTGGGGTTGGCCGCGGTGCGCTCGGCCATCTTGAGCCAATCCTCGAAGCGCGAGTAGTCATCGAGGAACTTGCACCAGAGTCTCCACGTCTCCTCGATCCTACAAAGGGGACATTTGATTAATAGACACTTCATACTGGAAATAAAATCCATTGTGAAGGTTAATGTGTCAACCATCTGAGTCAAAATGAGTCAGATTTGAGTGGAAATCTACAAAACGGGCTGATATTCTTGACTTTAGATGTAATGTCACAATATACACTACCATTCAAAAGTTTGGGGTCATTTATAATTATAAAATGAAAATAAATAATTATTTATTTTCCTTATTTTTGAAAAGGACTGATTTCATTTTTTCAATGCTAATGTGGTAAATGACTATTCTAGCTGTAAATGTCTGGTTTTTGGTGTAATATCTACATAGGTGTATCTAGGCCCATTTCCAGCAACTATCATTCCAGTGTTCTAATGGTACAATGTGTTTACTCATTGCATCAGAAGGCTAATGGATGATGAGAAAACCGATCATGTTAGCACAGCTGAAAACAGTTTAGCTGCTTAGAGAAGCTAGAAAACTGATGAACTTTGATGAAAACAAAGTTTAAAGGAAATTTCAAATACAAATCATTATTTCTAGCCTTGTCAATGTCTTGACGATATTTTTTATTCATCTTATAACTCATGGTCGTAAATAAAAGTGTGGTTTTTCATGGAAAAGACAAAATTATCTGGGTGACCCCAAACTTTTGAGCAGTAGTGTATAGTAAGAGCAGTAACAATAGTGGCAGCTAAAGAACCTTAAGTTCTCCTTTTGGACATTTTCAAAACTTCATAGCATGTAAGTAACAGGGTATCGGACTAATGTCTGTTTGATTCTCACCTGAGCCTCCTGTCCAGAGCCATGGCACAGATGTTCCTCCACCTCTGGTCCAGGCTGTGGCTGGTTTCCTGCAGGGAGTCGCTCTCCACCTCGACGCCACCGGCAGCATCTTCGTCCCGCAGCAAAACGTCGCACAGGCTGAGCACCGACGCGACGCCCTCCGTGTGCTGCTCGATGTCCCTCTGCAGCTCCTGGACACACACGGGGACAGACATTACAACGCCAGCCAGATCATGTGTTAAACAGCCGGCAGAAGAGGGGGGGAGACCACCACTCCCAAAATTGAACAAAGGACAGACCAGTATAAATTATTAATTATAAAGAGACACACAAGAATGAGAGGGAACTGGGAGTCACATAAACATGGAAATGTATAATTAAAATGTAACATATACAGCTCTGGAATAAAATAAAAGACCACTGCAAATTTACTAGTTTTTCTGATTCTACTACTTATAGGTATACGTTTGGTCAAAAGGAACATTTTCTTTGAGTCTTTAAACTAATGACAACATTTCCCCCAAATTCCAAATAAGAAAATTATCATTTAGAGCATTTAGAGCAATGAAAAACTTTTCAGACCTCAAACAATGCAAAGGAACAAGATCAAATTCATTCTAAAACAACATAATACTGTAATGTTTAAATTTATGAAGAGTTAAGAAACCCGTATTTGGTGCAATAACTCGTGGGTCTTGGCATGCTCTCCACAAGTCTTTACCATTGTTCTTGGTTCAGGTGTTAATCACCTAATCAGTACCTCTGTAAGCAGAATGAGATGTGCATGTGTTGGGATTCAACAGCTGCTAAAATGAAATGGCTGGAATACATGTAGAGATGGTGATTTCAGAAAAAAAATGCAGTGGTCTCTTATTTTTTTTCAGAGCTGTAGCCAAAAGAAAGGTGACACGAAACGAAATAGAAAAAAAAGAGTGAAATACAAATAAATAAGCTACTGTGCAGGAACAAACACCTGCTGCTCCGCCAGCCTCTTCTGGATCTCCTGGTGGTGACAGACGCTGTAGGTGATGGGTCTGGACAGTTCGGCCTCGATGCGGGACAACCACGAGCGGAGGTTACTCATGTTCTTGTCCAGCTGTTGCACTGCCACCAGCGTCTCTTTAAGCTTCTTCACCCTAAACCCACACACACACACACACACACACACACACACACATACAGACTGATGTTTAAAAAGGTCAAAATTCCACACTCAGCAACTTATAATGAAGCAAACACAGCAACATGAACAGTTTCCTTGTTTCATCTGCCTTATGGTTATTTTCTATTAAACTTCTTGTAACCCCTAAGATTTACTTTGACCCCTCGGAGGGTTAAGACCTAGTGAAGTCTTTTTGATATTTATTTTTTTAACGCTTAATTGATCAGATGAGTCAAAAAGAAAAGGGGAAAATAGAAAGAGAAGAGAGACAAGGAAGGAAACAAAAAGTTTCTTTTTTATTAAAAAAAAGACAAAAAACAGACTTTAACACATCTTTCCAAGAAAGAATATTTAAAGAAGAAATTAATTAAATGAAAAAGGGAAAACAGGAAAACAGAAACAAAAAATAGAACTAGATGAAAAAAGAGCAAAAAAGAATAATAAAAAAGACAAAGGAAAAAGTCAGAAAGAAAAAAAAGAGACAAGGAAGACACAAAAAAGAAAGTAATTTCCTTAACTTGTTAACTTTTTTTTCCTAACCTATAATGCTCAGGTGTCTCACAATAGAACTTCCAAAGTCACCATGGCAACGGACCCCCTTTCCCCACCCCCACGCTAGCAAACACACTTTTTTTTCTGATGTCATAGCAACGTTTGGCACAATAGAAGCTCTCTTCTGAGGCTTAAAAGCCGGAGCATGCTCCATTTGTGTGTTTGAGTCAATTTCCCCATTTGATCCTTCCTCTCCTGTTGAAGTCCAGCAGGGCCTGTCACAGCCCTCTACCCAGCAATAATCTCTAAAAACATCTGTGAGTGTGGCGGGCTGGAGAATAAAAAAGACCCTCCCGGCTACTGCTGTAGTTCCACAGTGAAACAGTGAATCAAGCAGACGTCTAGAATCCAGAAGACACCAAAAAAGACTCAAATCCCAAAAGCTGTCCCCTAACGTATTTGTTTTAAAGACCCTACAATATCTTTAATGAGGATTTATTCTTAGAAAAGCTAGAAATGTCTGTTAACATTTTTTTTTCTCTATAACATTGCAAAAAAACCCCCAAAACAACCTGTATTTTTTTGGTCTAAAATAGTAATTTATGTTACTCAAACTTGAAAATATAAATTATTGTCTTTTAGGGCAATAATGAACACATCTTTTCAACATTAAAACACAAAACGTTTCAGTGCTTAGCCGTTAGTGGCTAACGGATGCTAACAGGGCTGCAGAAGTTAGCCGCTAACATTAGCTTGTCTGGGCAAATCCCATCCAAATAGGATGGCATGTTGTCTTCTGACTGGTTGGTATTGTGTTAAAGGTTTAGTTCAAAATTTTGGAAAATTTACCCATCATCATGATTCCCATAGTCACAGCAATAGCCATTTTTGAGAGTTAGCAAAAATAACAGTTATTACGATGTAAAATTATAAATTCAAAATAAAATATAACTTAAAATATTTTTTTAAATTGCTCTACTTAAAATTTCATCAGTTTGTTGCCTTAAAATTTTGAGTTGAGACAACTTTTCTTTTTTTTTTCAGCTAAGTGACAAACATTTAAAGTTAAAAACATGCTGTTAAAACTGTGAGATCAGCCAGGATTGACAAAGACTTGAAAAACCGCGTTGTTACAAAGAATTATCCTAAGGAAAATGAAACTGAAAAGAAGAAAAGATATGTCTTATAATGAGGAGCACTGTGTTTCTTTCTGATCCCATTAGTCCTGTTAAGGACAAGATGTTACAGTATGTTCAATACACAGTGAGACTGGCGGGCCTGGATAACAAAAAATACTAATAAAAAATAGTAGATGGTTGGTAACTGTTCTAGCTATACACAATTTAATCTAAGTGTGAAGTAGGCTGTGTGCTCACAGGTGTGGAAAGAAGGCAAAGCAATTTCACTAGCAGGGAATACTAAAATTAGCCTCTTGGGTGTGAACAGCTGGCCCAGTCCTTGGCAAAATAACAAACAAATGACCAAGTTCAGTGTTTTTCTTAAAAATTAAATAATCACGGATTTTCAGCTTGCCTACTGTACAGGGAGGGTTTTACTACATGTATAGCACTTAATCATATTCAGTTAGCACATATTTTGGCCCCCAAGACTGCACTCGTGTTTTAGCTCCTATAGGGCACTTTAACATACTCTTTAGCTCCAAACATGTTTAACATGTGTTTTAACTCCCAAAAGGACACTTTAACATGCATTTTAGCTTCCACAAGACTTAAACATATGTTTTGGCTCCTAGAGGGCACTGTAGCATCCTTTAACACTTTAACAGGCGTATTAGCTCCCAAAGGGCACTTTAATATTTGTTTTAGCTCCCAAGAGCTTTAACATGCTTTTTATCTCCCAAGAGGGCATTTTAGCATGTGTTTTGGCTCCGAGAGGGCACTTAGAACATGTTTTGCCTTCCAAAAGGACACTTTAGCATGCTTTTTAGCTCCCAAAAGTCCATTTTAGCATACCTTTTAGTTCCAAAGAGGGCACTTTAGAATGCGTTTTGGCTCCTAGAGGGCAATTTAGAATGCATTTTGCCTTTCAAGAGGGCACTTTAACACAAATTTTGGCATCCATTAAGAGCATTTTACATGCATTTTTCAACAATTGACCACCCCGCTGCCCCCATGCACGCCACTGCTCAGATTATAGCTGACTAATGGATGTAGATAACAAACAACTGAGTTTCTACAGCCACAGTATCGCCCATATTTTAGACTTGATATATTGAATGGGCATTGCCCAAATGAGGCAAGTATTAAAAATTAGTATCAACTGATTGGTCTGAGTCTGTTTCCTTTGATCACAAATGTACTAATTTAAATCTTTGCTAATTATAGTCAAGACATTAAAATGCAAACAATATAAAAAGGGTCTGTATAAGAGAATATTTTTGTCTATTGCTACCAGAAACCCCTGTTGTTGGCTCCAGTAGCTTTACGTGACGTCCTTGCAGTCAAACGTTTGCACATAATGTGGAGTCATTGATGAAAGTTTATAGATCATGTTTTGTGTTTACAGTCGTGTAATAAAGTCATAATGCAGTCAGTATAAATTCTGTCCAGAAAATGCTGCCTGGAGATACAACCATCCTAGTCAACTAAATTGTCTCTTGTTCCCTTTCACTCCCTCTCTACCTCTGACAGCCTAACAAAGGCCCAGCAGCTTCATGTGGAGGCCCAACAAAGACACAAAACCCGGTCAGGGGTCCACGCTGAGGAAAAAGGACAAGAGGAGAATGGATGGTGAAAACGGGGGAGAAAAAAGAGCTGGAGGATATGTGAGGATATATGGTTGGAGGACAAGTTAACAAAGTGGAGCCGGCGGCAGGAGGGCTTAAACCTACTCAGAGACTCAACTGCTCACATTTACTATAATTAGTTAGCACTCTATTTTACATGTGCTTGAGTAGTTTTTTGATTATCACATTACTTTAACATAATTATGGCCTGACTTGCAGTACCGATTATAAAAATTTAACAGCCTTTACAGGAGCTCACTATTGAGGAGCTCACTGAGAATTATCACACAGACAGGAGTTTTCCTTTTAGAGAACTACCCTAGCTTCTTTAAGGTCATTGTTGTGTTTTGTGTCATTCTCAGTGAAAAAAGATCTGATAAACTCACTGTAAACTACACCTACCCCACCACCAAATGGCAAATAAAGTTAGAGATCATTTGCAGCTAAAGAGATAGATATTTCCCTCAAAAGTTGGTGAAGACAAAATCGAGGGCGAATATTCACCAGGTTATTCACCAGAAAAAAAGTTAATGCTGCTCCATACTGTAGGAAAACTGCTGACAAATTCACCATATCAACTTTTTAAGAGATGACTGTGTCAATGTGTTTAAGTTGTTTTCACTCCCCATTGCAGACAAAAGAAAACAGGTTTAAAAGCAGTTTTAGGTTTCATGTTTATTACAGTTTGTATACTGAGACTGGGTCAATTAAGTGTAATCTAAAAGTTGCTTCAGTGACAATGATAACACCCAACCCTTTAGCCCAAATGAGCTTCTTAGCCCGCTTTAGCTCATTGTTTTAGTTTCTGATAGACTGCTTTACTGTGTAATTCAGAGCATTTGCTTTCACGCACCCTGTTTCTACAGCAGCAACAAGATCACAGATCAACCCACAGTTGGCTCCCTGCCCAGAACCAAAAGACAGAAAGACAAAGCTAACGAGGAGCCGAAACTAGAACATTTAGCTGCTTAAGAAGCAGATGTTTATCTCAGCTGATGAAGCAAATATTGGCTACAATCAGTCAATCGTTCCTATGTGATGATAATGTTTCTGAGTCTTGTTGATTCCCTTCAACACAGCTTTACTCCCTATCTCGCGTGTGTCCCCTTGAATCTGCTCCTGGAATGATTAAGGGGACCCTGATGATTTAATGCATGCCGACAGACTATCCCCCCTCCTCCTCCCACTCTGTGTGGACATGGGGACATATGGTACTGTCTGAGATTGAGCTTTTCTTCGTGCTTGTGGGGGTGGGTTAGGTTAGGAGTGAAGTCTGTATCTCCTGCTCCTCTATAGGACTGTCCATCTGTCATTGTGGAGGGGGCTTAACCTACAGTCTGTACATTAGAAGCCTTGTATTCCAGACAGCTGCGGAGCACGGCCAACAAAACAGCAGGTGGATGGATTCGCATTAGAACTATTGTTTAATTAAAGGCTCCCAGCTGAAGCCTTTTTAAGTGCTTAATAAAGCTTTTAATGTGGAGTGGCTTTCTTGTGAAAGGTGCATGTGCGGGCAGCGAATAAGTAGTGTGTGTAAGTAGAAGAGTGTTTACTGACTTAACATCCACTGATATTTGAACTGTTGCTATACCATTTAAAGGACTTGTTCTACAGTAAGCAGTTCAGTCCATCTCCGGGTCCACTCACCTGGCCTCGATGTGGAGGAACAGATTGTGCCAGCGCTGGTTGACCTCCTGCAGCGAGCCATGAACCTGGGTCTTCTTGGCCTCGTCGCTGGCCAACAGCAGCTGCTCCCCCAGCTGCTTCAGGTGGCTCTTACTCTCGCTGAACAAATTGATTTCCTCCATGCAGTCCTGAAGAGAGAGGCATGACGTGATAAGATGACCGCTTCATGCATCATCATGTCCAGAACAGGCAGGGAAACCTCAACAATACAAGTCAAACAAAAAAACTCCTTCCTTACCTTGAGTTATTCTTAAAGTAACTTTGAATGCAGATGTTCATCAACATATAAGATGCAACCATGTGTTTTTTGTTGTTTTTCTACATAATCCGAACACAGCTGTCTAAACTCTAAAATGTAGAGTTTAGACAAACAGGGATGCTTCACACACCTGTTGACATGCCTTGGAGCAGGAAATAACATCTATAACGATTGACATAATTAAGGCTACTATTAAGTGTTACTCACTTTTTTTTGTCCCAAAATAGGGATCCTTGAAAGCAATTATTGTCTTTTTCACTGAATGAGCATGCTTCATGATGAGACAGGAAGGTACAAAAGGCTTTTTTGTCACTGAGGGGACAACTGTTGTGTATGAACAAAGGGCACCTAGCCCTTCAATTCCAGGCCACCAGATCGCCATCTGTCATCTGCCCCTCCAAGATTTCACAGGTTGTTTATTTTAGTACTGCTGCTGAAAATGTATGATTTTGCAGAATTTATCAAGAATTTTGAGGCAAAAAAGAAAGTGTGACTACAGTATGAAGCGAATATAATAAAGCAAATATAATAATATTAATGATCCCCTTGATTCTTGTACCTTCTTCAGCTTCTCCACCATTTCCTCGATGCTCAGATCGCCGCTGTGGCAAACCTTGTTCTCCATGTGAGTCAGCCAATCACAGAACTCTTTGTTCTTGTCGTTGAAGATGGTCCAGGCATTGAGGCGGTCTGCGATTTCCTGCCTGCGCAAGGATACCTGGGAAGAGTCAAAGTGGGAAGGGTTCTGGTGAGGTATTGAAACAGCTTATACAGAGAAAAAAAAGGTAAAGATCTAAAATTGAGTTCTATCAAAGAAAATATAGAACATTGCGTTTTTTGGACAAACGAAGAATTTGAGAATCTTTACACCAAAGGCTTTTATCCAAATGTTAAGAGTATTGAAGATAATGTTTCTGAAGGTTTCCGAATGTATTTTTTAGAGAAACACATTCTGCGATTCATATGGAAATATATGAGCTTGAGGTTAAAATGGGAAGTTAAGCTATAACTAATCTATTATAGCTTTAATTTACTGTTCAGCCTCAAGCATGCTACAGGCAGGTAAACAAATAGTCCAATAGTGCCGCTAGATTTTGACTCAAAATGACAGTCAATTTTAGAATTTCCATGTCCACATGACCTGGTAGATTTCATGTAAGAAAAGTTTAGGGGAATTTCAAAATACCTGAAGCATACAAATATTTGAATGTTTTTACACATGATTTCATATAGAAGTGACTAAAACGGAGCCAAACTGAATCAAATTAGAAGGAAGCAATTCATCTCTCAAAGTAATCTTAGTAATCGACCTAATTGAGAGAAATCCTCAAGAGGCTGTTTGATAAAATTAACAAAGTCCATTTTCCTAAAGACAGCTTAACGTCTCATTACACAGTTGAGGAGGGGCTGTTGATCTTTAAGGGCTTAAAAAGGGTGGGGGGGGGGGGGGGGGGGGCTGTTAGAACCAGCTAGAATTTATTTCTCAGTGGCATTTATTTGATTCAAATGAGCCCCACTTTGGTTTTAATGTACTAACACTGATGGGCCTTAGGAGTCTGGAATATTTAGGGTGCTTTGTGAGCTGCCGTCACCCCTGTGAGGACTTTGTGCTTTTCCCCCCGGAACAATAGAGCTTGTCCCCTGAATCCCTTCAGTCCAGCCAGGCCATCTGCTCGTCAGACCCGCTCCAGCGGCTTCCCCCACCTACAACCTGTTAACTGGCATGCAGAGGAAGCTGCTGTGGCTCCGATTCATTCCCCCCGGCCAGGAATCATCACAAATGAAAAATCGCATGTGCTTAACTGGTTTCGCATTTCCTCAAATAACTTCACAATTTAGCAAAAGCTTGTCACGAAAAGTCCATTTTAGTTTGTTAGTACTGTTTGGTAGTATTAATACTCAAGTGTCTGGCAGGTTTTCTCTTTACTCTTTAGCTTTGTTTTTGTCAGATTTAAGAGGGATTCCGTGTTTAGAATGAGCAGCTACCATAAAGGCACAGATAACAAAAAGATTCCTATGTACAGAAGCCAAAACATCAACGGAAAACCCCTGATGATTGGACACGAGCGGCTGCTGTCGCTACATCCCAGTAACTCCTGCCAAGACCGGAGCAGGTGGAAGCGTCCCGCTGAACTGAGGACCCAATTAGCATGAGTGCAAATTATCACGCAGCGACTGTAGTAACGAACAGAAATGTCCCGAGCTTGTCAATTACCGTTGGTTTCTCAAGAACAAGAGTGTGTTTGTGTTTAAGCCAAAAGATTTACATCGTCGGATTAGGAATTTGAGCCTGTTTGTGTGCGTACAGCAGAGCTCCTTTCCCCTAGTAATACAGTTACAGAATCAATGTTCTGTTTCAGACTTTCATGTGATTGCTCAGCTAACACAGCGAGTCTTTGCACTCAGGAGCTAATTACAACCCGAAAGCAGTCAACTGACTCTGTAAAACATTTGAATAAACAGCAAACGGCTTTGCACTTCTTTGAATTGTGATAGAAGCAGAGAAAGAGCCGTTTAAAACACTCAATGAGTAAAAGACTTTTGCTGTAGAAATGTTAAAAGCATGAATTTGTCTGTAGGGGAAAAAGACACATTTCCCTCCATGAACCTGCACATGGTGCTTCTTTTGTCAGTGTGTGTGTATAGCGCAGAGACATTGTGCTGCTGGTCACTGCCAAGAAACCACTGGCAACTTTTCCCTCCTTCTCCCCCCTATGATCTCTCTCTATCCCTCTCTCTCTGCACCTGCTCCATCTAAAATCTTTCAACTTTCTCAGGTTTATTTTATGCCTCTTTATCTCTCTTTCTGTCTCTCTCTCTTTCTCTCAGATCTCACCTTCATGCACAGCTCTTCCCACTGCCCGTGGAGCTGCTCCAGCTGCTGCTCCAGCAGAGCAGAGTCACCGGCCGCGACATACTGGGACAGGTCCGTCTTCATGGTGGCCACTTCTCTCATTCCACTGGCCAGACGCTGCAAAGAGAGTTCCGTCTTCTGCATAACACACAAACACACGCACACACCGTTGAAAACACCCGGTCAGACAGCCATCAACAAGCTGTGTGGCCACACACTTCTCTTCTGCCGGTTTCTAACTCTTGTTCGCGCGGACCGTCCAGATTAAAGGGCTGTGGACGGGACAGGGGGAGGGTAGAAGGGGTAGAAAGGGGGAGGGGAGTGAAAGCAAGGGGGTATTAAATAAGGGAAAGGGGAGTAAACTCAGAGGTGCACTGGTGGGATGGGGGTGTAGATATTGATGGAGTTAAGGAATGGTGGATCTCTTATAATTATATATTTATATATAGAAAAGAACAGAAAAGGAAGACTATATATGTATATATATATATATATATATATATATATTAAAACAAGCTATTGGAAGAATGCCTAAATTAAAAACAGCAAATAACATTTTATTATCAAAGCATACACTTCTTGTATGCTTTGATACAAGAAGTGTATGCACGATACTACAGTACTGCAAATTGCCTACTAAATGAATAATTACATGTCATCAGGAGATGTTTCACACTATATTTTACAGCCATGTATCCCAGAATGCATCCATCCATTTTCTATCATTATTTCTATATATTTATATTTTCTATAGTTTATCCCAATCCCAGCGAATTTCAGGCGAGAAACAGGGATACACCCCAGACAGGTCGGCAGCCTATCATGGGGCACACACACCTTTCAATCACACTTATACCTACAGGCAATTTAGAGGCTCTGATTAACCTAAGTATGTTTTTGGACTGTGCATTTTTTCATTTTGTAGCTCACCTGAGTGAGTGTCTCTTTTTCAGAGTCTTCAGGCCTTTCAGGCAGCTGCTCCTTCAGCCTTGTCCCCAGCTCATCCAGCTCAGACATGATGTTGGTTATCTCGTCTTGACATTGTGTCCAATTCTAAAGAAATAGAACCCGTTAAAAACGAGATCCTTATGAAGTCGTAACTGTCTGACGGATCATATCCAGCGTTGTTTATCTGTATTGTTCATCATATCTACAGGAACAACATTTTTGGAGAATAACTGGTTTATATCATTACTATACGATACTATTTTATATAGTATATAATATAATATGATTTAGATAAAAATGCATCCATAAAAAGGCTGTTATTCTTTCAAATCAAGTGAATTTTTTGTATAGCCCAAAATCACAAATCCCAGATTCGCCTCAATGGCTTTTACAGTTTATAACAGCAACACAACATCCCCTCAATTCATAAAAGGAAAAACTCCCTAAAAAAACACTTTAACAGGGAAAAAAGAGGAAGAAACCTCAGGAAGAGTAACAGAGGAGGGATCCGTCTTCCAGGATGGAGAGGTGTGCAATAGTTGATGTGCGCAAAATGTAATAATTCTCTATCTGCCTTTCATAAAGGCCTTTGTGAAGAGGAAGTCCATCAGAGCAAAAGCAAAAGTAAAAAATTTAAATGAACAAAGACAACAAAACAAAACAATCTATTCCTACAAATCTTCACTGACTTGACCGTCATACAACTCTGAAATCAGGCTCCACTGTGTGCGGTAATGACAGTGCGGTCTGTGACTTTTGACACAATCCTCAAAGGGATTTATTTTTGCCTGGGTGGTTCCTGTTGAACTTAAAGGGGTTAACACAACTTTCCCTGACCTCTGGGTGCCAAAACAATGTTTTAACCAATGCTCATGAATGCCAGGGAGCCCTTCTATATACAGATCCGATCAAATATTACCATTTAAACAAATCAGTGCCCTAAAGTATGACATATGGGAACAGTGATGGAATGAGAGGGACAGACAGCTGTCTGTGGATCTGGATCATAGAGAGAATTGAGCTGCTCTTTCATCTTGGCAGGAGCTCAACGCCAGAGCCAATGTGTGTGTATGTGTGTGTGTGCGTGTGTATTGAGGGATCAGGTCCTGGATATGGGTCATGCAAAGCTGACCCCCCTACAACCATGTTCATACTGTGCCACATGCTCTTCTTTTGGATTTTGTCACTTCAAAGCTCTACTCCTCTATACACTAATGGATTGCATCAGATGACGTAGAAAATGCTCAATTCATGGTGCTGTTCTTTCACAAGAAATAACAGCATTTCAGAAGAAATAACAGCAGCCGTAAGGGAAACTTACTGGTTTTCACATCACCATCTGAAAAATTACTATACAATCTTTAACCTCCTTTAAGCTCCTGGCTTTTGACTTTCAGGGTGCATTTTTACATATGTCCACCTCATGTTTTGGAACTATGGAATTATGTTTAATAAGACAAGCAAGCACAAACAGAAAAACATAAAAAGCATCATATTTCCACTTCAAATCCCTGCCTAATAGATTCATCTTCATAATGTAAAACTGACAAAACATGTCATGAAATATGAACGTAATGCAGTGTACATAATAAATCCATGTTGTAATCATGGCTGTTACCTGAACAGTCCTGTCGATCAGAGCTCTTCTTTTCGCCAGCAGTGAGTTTGTATGTTTCCAGGCCTCCTCTAAGGCCTGGAGCTCTGACTGCAGTCGACTCCGACACTCAGGCTCCGTCATAGTTCCACACAAGTGCCTGCCAGCCTCCGCAGTCTGGTTGTACACGCTAGAGTACACATCCAGAGCTTCTTCGGCACGCTGGAAGAAACATGGGGAGAAATGCTGCTCGTTAAAATTTATATGCAATAAAACCTCACTTTAAAACAAGTTTTCATAGGAAAAAAAATACACTTTACAGCTTTCCACCTCATAACAAACATTTATACATTTTCAGAATTTTAACCATTTAAGTGCCAGTTGGTTTACATGCCAGAATAAGAATACTATATATTAATAATAGAGTTAAATGTTCAGTCCTGATCATAGCTACGATGTAAATCATTAATTTTTGCTAGTTTGTCACCTTGTTTTTGAAAGACAAAAGATTATTTTCCATTTAAAGCTTTGTTCTGGTAACAGCAATAGCAATAAAAAAAATGTTCATCATTCACATATGCTCACCAGACAATCGTCCGCGCAGCCCCAAAGCCGCTGCAGATCACACAGATCGTGGCTGGCGGGAGGCAACAAAGGGTCCACGTCGCTCAGCAGCTTCCACACAAGTTTGGAGCCGCGACGGTAGATCCTCCACCGGCTGAGTTCTTCTTTCGTCAGGGCCCTGCGTCGGACAGCCAGAGCAACGACGCTGAACCATCTCTCCTTCATACAGGTCACTTGTGTCATGAGCTCAGATCTGTGCAGGAAGCAACACATGAGGTTCAGGGTCACATTTGGAGAAGAACAAGCATCCAATCAAGAAGATATTTAAGACATATAGCCTGCTTCCAGCAGGGAGAAACCTCACAAATTATTACAGGATATAATACACATAATGAAAGTAACACAGTTGGAAAAGCTCTAATTTAATAATCATAGCAGGGTCTGTAGAAAGAAAAATATCTGACTATAAACCAGTTCAATGTGAATACTGTATCAGTATTAATTTAGTGCATATCTGGGTAAAATAATGCTCTTCCTATGAAAATGCAACATAATTTGAATAATAATGGAATGAGAGAATTTATGTGTGCAACAATGGAAAACTTCAAGTTTCGCTTTATGGAATTTATTGAATTAGGTGTTTCATTACTTCAGACCAAAAGAGTCACTATTGAAAATGCGGGTTCTCAGGGAGGCAAATGGGCAAACCGTATTCTGATCATGCCTGGTATTATTTCCTTTTTTTGGCAGGAGATTCAGGAAGTTCATGAAGAGACCCAGTAGTTGGGCACCCTGACATGAGAAAATGTGACCTCTAATGGCGGCTATTTATTTGGGTTAAGTGCAGCTGGCAGGAAAGACATTATTAGAAAGTGGCTAAAATCAGTAATACATACAGTAGATGATGAATATCATTTATGAAATTGTTAAAATGGAATGAAATACCTTTTCTAGTAGACTGCAGCAAGTTTTTGAATAGACAAGAAAGTTGGATTGAGTACATTACATCTACATTACATTTCTTTTCTTCTTTTCTATTTCCTTACTCTTTTTAATAAAGTGATTTGAGGATCATGAAGGTTCAGTACACCCCAATATTCTGGTTCTAGTGATTAGATTCTTGTTTCTATTTTTATATTTGTATTTGTAATCTTCTTTATTGGTCCTCGTTAGCTTCTGTATCATCTCTCCTAACTCAGGTTTATTACATTACTGGGATTTCAATTCTCAGGAGATTTAGTACATTGTTTGTATGGACCTGGATATAATTCTATAAAAATGGTTTCTTTTATTATGATTAGATAAAAGCAAATTTGAGGAAGCTTTACAGTCATTAGCTATACTCTACTACTTCTACTCTACTACTTTAAAATCAAACTATAAGTTTATCATGCTTGTTATTGCATTGCAAGTCATTTAATATAGTATTTCCATCACCTTTTTTGTCCTGTTTCTTTTTCCATGCACTTGACTGCATCACAAAGAAGACCCTGTAGAAGCTGCTGTCCAATTACCATTTCAGCCTGAAGCCGCTGTATAAATGAGAGAAAATGCAATCAAATCCATAGATCAGATCTCTATTTGCATCCAATTTTATTCATAAATGTACAATTTTAGACAAAAAACATTTTGTAAACAGCATCAAAACTGGAGTAAGTCTATGAATGAAGCATGAAGCTGCTTCATTTCCTAACAGATCAGAATATATATTATCCCAGTGATATATTAATTAAATCTTGATGTTGATGAGGTCATTAATTCATCTATTATTTCAGTATGTCAACACGTTTGGCATAATCAACAGGTACTAAACAGATGAACCCTGTATTTAGATTTCAGACTAATCTGCAGATGTAGAGGTGGGAATGATTTTATCAACTGTATTATTAACGGAGAGCTGAATACTAGCTTTTAAAGAAGTAGCTTGACAAGATACACTCATTTTAATCTAAGTAATTTGAGTCACTTATCACTGCCAAATGCAAAAACTGCATCCAACTCATTGTGGTACTGAACAGGCCTTTTTAACAGCCCTAAGATGATTTTAGAAGCAGATTTCAATTTGGAAAAAAAACCCTACAATGAATAGAATATTCAAAATGTATAGTACCTGATGGACAGTCTGCATTTCTCGGAGGTTGGAGTAACTTTGAGGTTCTCTGGGTTTTGACTCTTGCTCCAGTTTCTCTTGGACAGCTGTCAGGTTCTTACACTTCTGCTCGAAGTCTTGGGAACGCTGATTTTCCGCCTGTAGCTCTCTGTGGCGTTCAACACGGAAAGTAATCAGCGCTCTTGTTTTAGATTACAACTCAGTGATTATTTCAAAATGGACTTAATGTTCTGTATTCTATCAGAAACAGCATTTTATTACAACAGAATGTTCTCTGGAATTACAGTAGGAAAACAAAAGATTGCTTGCACAAATTTTTTTGTGTGTCTTATAAGTTATCATGACTTTATCATGAAGAATTTACGCATTTTATGATAGAAACATATATTTTCTGACATATTTAATATAATTTTAGATATGGAGGGAAGTGAGATTTGCCCTCTGAGAACAATAAAAAGCATCTCGCTCCCTGGAACTGCTGATGCTGCTGATCCAAACAAGTGAAAATATTGTGCAATTAGTCTAATATTGAGTAGCATTATTTTATTCCAATATATCTTCTTTCAGGTTTTCCTTACTTGGGTCAATTTGGTCTAATTTTATGAAACCAAGACTAAAGTTTTCTAAAAAAAAAACCACTTGAAATAAGATAAGTTATCAGCGAGAGGAATAAGATGATTCTAGTTAATACTGGACTAATTGTACCAAAAACAATATATTTTCATCTGTTAAGATTTCAGCTTTTGTTGTGCGTGGTGGACAGAAACTGATGCAAAGTGGCATAAAACTGGGCTCCAATGTATGTAGTTTAAATTTGTTTTACCTCTTATGGACACAATAAACACACACACAAATAATTAATTTGTCACTACTGAATCGTTTGTGAATTTGAATTTCAATGATTGATTTTTCATCTTATTGTTTTTATTTTTTATTTTTTTACTGGACCATGACCTAAATGCATGAATTAATTAATTCTTGAATTCCGACAATCTCAAAGCTATCCAAGCATGCCCATTTTAGTTGGAAATAACACTTTTGTTGTTTTTTTACACCTATAGGTTCCAAAGTTAAACATATTAAACATTTGAATTGGTCAACAGTCCTTAGAGGTCAAATCTCACTTCCCTCCACATTGGAGAATTAATCTAATGGTGTATATTATCATAAAATGAACAATAGTTAGAGCTAATGAGGGCTAATTCCTTGTATGGATTTCTGTACAAAGGCAGAATCCCCCAAAGAAACACTGATCACAGCTCAATTGTTACCACATGTTTTGTGAACACTTGCAGTTCTACAGTCGTGTACCAGTTTCCCCACAAATCCCAGAGACACAGACGTTCTCACCTGTCCATGTCAGATTTTCGAGACATGCAGTCGCCCCACTGCCTGCTGAGCATGTGCAGTCTCTCTGTCTCCTGTCTGCTGAGGCTCACACAGACGCTCATCTCCCTGACGTCAACCAGTGATTCACTGAGTGCCAACAGATCCTGCTATACATCCAAGGAATAAAGTAGTCTTTCAGTTAAAGAGTCCCCAACAGCTCTGGATTTTAACGAACCGCATAGGAAAGACCACTCATGGGAAGTAACGAGGATTCAGACCAACCTCCACAGAGTCTTTGTTGTTCATACTGGCATTCTGTTTTTGCAGAATGTTCTGTGTCTGCTTTTCCAAGGACTCCAGTTGAGTATTGAATAATTTCTCTCTCTCCAAGTCCTCCTGTACACAGGAAATATGAACACATGATTATATTTCACAGAGTTCATGAAATATGAACATGCGTCACCACGGTCTGAAAAGTCAGTACAGTTCAAAACAGATTTTGATATCTTAATAAAACTGTGAATAAATAATTGTTTCTTTACCTGAAGGCTATTCTTCTTCCCTGACAGCGCCTGGCTCAGCAGTAGGACGTCACGTGACAGCAGTCTGGTCTCTGATTGGATCAAATTTGCAGCCAGTGGTTCGAGATGTGCAATGAGGGGCTTGGAAGACGCCAATGCATCTCCCACGCTGCTTTGCAAGGCCTCAGCAGCATCCTGCAATTTCTTGCATTAATAAGAAAAATAATTTCAATCAGTTATATGGAAGAATAGGTTTTATTCACCATTATCTGGCAGAGGTAATCATAATGTACTTTGTTTTTCCTTGACCTTTCAAACTGTGTTCCAATTTTTTATTTTACTTTTTTGTAATGAAAAGGCAAACTTGTCTGTGTGATTCAGAGGACGGTAGAACTGCAAAACATGGTCTGAAGCTTGGACTAATGCTGTGAAACTGTTTGCCCATATCCACATAATACCCATCTGGACATCTACCTGTACTGAACAAGAGATCAGGTAAACAAACATGTTCAGAGAACATTACTGAAATATCTGCCAGTAAGTGCATGTTCTCTGTTCCTTTCTAAGACCAGGATGCATTATTATTACAATGTAATTTGATATCCTCATGAATCAGCCCCGTAAGTGCAGGATGAGTCTAGCAGGGAATTCAATCACTAAAAAAATCTAATCAAACTCTTGTTGTTTGCTCTGAGTGACCATCAACCTGACAGATATTGAAATAATCAATTAGAGATTTAAAATGCATCCAGTTGTCAGATGTCTGTGGGCTTTAAATTGATTTAGATATTATAAGATGCATTTGTTTGAAACACCAAATTGAGGGTCAAAATAGTTTCCCCCTTGACGTCAAATTACAAGAATGTTGACTACAATACAACAGAATGTCTTTTAAATAGTTTGTATACAGTTTGTTAAAAAAAAAAAAAAAAACTAAAACTAAACTAAATAACCAAGGTCCTTCCAAGGTGTGTCCGCAAACAAGATCAATCCCTTAAAACTCACCTGCACTGCATGAAGCACGGCCTGTGTGTTCTGCTGCTGCCAATCGGAGGAACTGAGCAGCTCCTCCCACTGACGCCGCAGGTTCCGCAGGCGAAGGGCGCAATCATCAGAGAGTCGCCCATACTCCTGCCAGAGGGAAAGAGCCTGGCCAGTCTTCTCGTGTTCGTCCTTTATCTTCTGCAGCACGTCCTTCCACCTGACACAACCGCAATTTGTATTAGCTCACCCTATAACATCCTTCCATTCACTTGCAAAACTGAGAATTACTACAAACATTTGCCTGATTAAGCTGTTGTTACGATTTCATATTCACTTTTGAACATTTAGCTATTTTCTGTGTTTTTCACCTGCTATGTGACTAACAACTTAAAGGGTCAGTTCACTCTAAAATCAAAAGTTCATGGTTTTTCCTCACCTCTTCTTTTCTCTTACCTGTGTTGCTTTTTATCCATACACATGATTGATCCCCCATGGGGGGAAATTGAGTGCCACCAAATAAACAAGGCAATAATAATCAGCTCTACAGCTGACAATAATTCACAGACCTTGTTGTGAGCAGTTTCAAATTTAAATGAGTGAGTCATAAAAATTCACCCTTGTGTAAAATGATCTATATGGATTAATAGCACAACTGGTAAGGGAGGAGAAGCATTTATTTTTTAATTTCGTGGTCATCTGTTCCTTTAAACTCAGCAATGAAGGTGGAAATAACGTGTAATGCTGTGACGTTCTTACATACTCTTTAATGGCTAATTTAAGAACTGGTGGAATATGTTAAAATTTCACCAGTGTAACCGGTGTGTAACTTCAAAATTCTGCCAATATTCTATGAAGCACTCAGTGGTTTGGTTCCCCTATTATCACAGACCGGCTCACTAATTGTCCAGATAGACCCCTTCAGGTCATCGCTACCCAGAATTCAGAAATTCCATGCAGGGAGCTTTTAGTTAGTTTGGTCAATAACAAACCGATTGACCTGAGAGTGATTGACAACTCTAAAATGACAGTTTTTTGTATGTTGTATGTCTTTATGACTTTCATTTAGCTTATTATGATGGATAATATAATGGCTTATAACATCATATTTATAGATCCCAGTTTTGCAAATCCAACTTGTTTTTTTTTTTCTCTTTGCACGTGAATTTGCAATATTGAATATTTTACTGACCGTTTTCGCTCTCCTTCCATTCGATCACCCAGTGACTTCGCACTTCCATGATCAATATTGTTGGTGAGACTCTTATGGGATTTGTCCACGGCTGCCCAAAGCTCTTCCCCTTGTCTAGTTGTCTCCTGGTGTTGCTGCACAGAGGTAAAAACGCTTGTTACATTCCCACCTTCAAGGTTTTTACTTTTTTTACTCACTAAAAAAAAAAAAACTAAAAACTGCAGTTAGCTTTTCCAAAGTGCTACTTAAAGTCACAAAGCCTTCAGGCTTTCTTAACTTTCCTGAATGGTTGAAGTGGCACAATCTTTTAAATGACTTCATGTGTAAAGCCTTTGTGTGCCCACGGGGACGTGATGCGGGGGTCTCTACTCACCTGAAGGAGGTCCATGTATCCATTAGTCTGCTTCAGTGACAGCAGAGGAGTTTGCCGATGCTGAAGAGAACAGCGCACCGTAGTGGTGTGCAGAGAAACTGCTCTCAGGTTTCTCTCAAAACAACCCCAGTCCTCCACGGTCTGACACAGAGCTGGTCTCAAAGCTTCCAACTGCAAATGACAGGAAAATAGGATGATGACAGCATCTGTCAGGAATATTATTCATTATTTGACAAACATATATATATATATATATATATATATATATATATTTAAAGAAATGTCTTGCTCGTTTGCTTTATTATAAAGACAAAAAGAAGACTGGCAACAAAATTATCCAGGTCTCTGTGATTAATATATTGCTGATTCATATTGTGCATTATGCTATATGATAGGGAAGTAAGAAGGCAGGACAAAAGAGAAATCACAGCTAGCTGCTCCCTCCACACTGCATGAACTTTTGTCAGGCCTGATCTTTGTATGATTTGTGGATCTGGATATTTTTCTCACTGATAGTTCTTGTATTTCTTTTCTCGTTACTTGTTATGCTCGCTGTGGTTTTTACTACTCTCAGTAGGATATGGTGATTACTTCAGATTTTTATTATGCCATACCTCGTAACTCATTTCCAGGTTCAAGGTGTGATTCCTGCGGCAAACTATTATTTTTAATTGTATTCAGGTTTGAAGGGCTGCAACCAAAATGTGACACTTTCTGGCGGTAGCTTCATAAATATGACTATTTGATCTAGAACTATGGAAGACAAGGGTCATTTTAGGTAAAAAAAAAAAAAAAAATCAATTACAGCGCCCTAAGGTAATGTTCTAAGACAAAACTCTGAGATAGACCAAGACCACATCTAAATCTAGGCTCATTCTGCAAATGCAGACCAGCTGTTCCAGTTTGTTTTCCTTTCTTCCATAAAACATGAGTAGACTTTTGGGAGCATTTTACAGCTTTGGGAGTCCTTCCTAGCTGCCTGTCATAATGACTACAACTCAACACCTGGAAAAGAGATGTGAGTGGGTATTCTTTGACTCCTCTGACTGCAGCAACACACGTATTTACCTGTTTACTAAGATCCCCGCAAGCATCACTGACACTCTCCGCCCGATCAGAGAAGGCGACATTACATGGGTGCTCCTCTTGCTTTTCAACATGCACCCGCGTGGCTTTCAGGTCCCGCAGGGCTGCATCCACCTCCTTCACTTTCTCCACAGCAGCCTAGAAGAAACGCTTTAGAGGTGAGGACAGCAGGAGAGGCTACAGTGCAACACATACACTGAATATATGCTCCTTGTTACTGTACCTCCCACTCCAGCAGAGCCTTGTGAGCCAGAGTGCGACTAGTGGGCCTTTTCCATTGGTTCAGCTGCTTTTTCTGCTGCTCTATCGTCTTGTGAAGGCGCTGCAACTGTTTCTCTTTGTCTGCACAAGCAAGGTGGATCTGTTCAGCTCCATAAATCTGCAGGGGGGGGAAGCCAAACAGTGGCTGATTTATGTGCAGAAATAAAAGTGAATTGGAAAGTTATGTTGCTTTTAAAGAAGCAATATAACTCTTAGTGCCTTTGGAGAGTCATGCAAGCTTTTTCCATTGTTATTGGCATGAATGGAATTGTATTTACGGTTTGACTGAAACAGAATATCGGCGGCCAGTAAAACTTAAGCCAATATTTGTGTTTTTAATACTAAATATTCAAGCATATTTTTTCTTTTAAAGATGACTTTTTACAGCACCTCTGCTTAGTTTAATTTATGAGTAGATAGGGACAGGAAAGGCAGAGGGAGAGAAGGGGGGACTCCGGGCTGGATTTAAACCCGGGCCCCTGCTGTAGAGATACGAACAAACACCAAACTACCATGAAACTGCAGAGCTTAATAAGAGCATGACCACATTTGGATTGTATGGAAACAAACACAAACACTTAACTGAACTGATGTTCTTTCTTATATCAGTTGATCACCGCCTGTGTTATATATTTCACATATTACCCAGTTGCATTGTCCAAACATAAAAAGTTTGCAAAAAACTGCTTTTGTTGTTCAATCCAAGTATGCTGGAAGTCTATTTGTTTGTCATTTGTGTTCCTGAAAATCAAACCTGGCTCTCCAGCTCTCTATGCAGGTGGAACCACTGCAGTCTGAGGGCACCAAGCTGCTCTGCAAACATTGTACGTTTGGAGCAGAGAGGCTGGACGTCCGCTCCCACCACCTGGGGCCCAGACTGGGACAGAAAATCGAGAAGAAGCTGCCCGCTGACCACGCCTGCCTTTAACTCCTGAGGTACAAACACACCACATGGAAAAAAAAATGATTCCAAATGTAAACAATCAGCAGAATGAAAGAAGTGCTTTTAACACACTGATGATATAGAACTGATAGTAAGAGCTTTTCAAAGGTGAAATATTTAGCATATTTTATAATATTTAGCAAACTTTGGGAAAGGGGTGAAGTTGATTTAAAATAAGAGCATTGGTTAAACAGAACTGCTAAAGAAAGAGATTCACAGGGGGAAAAAGTCAAAGTGGATATTTGAGTGATAAAGACCTTGTAGTGCTGCAAGGTCTCCATAATTTGAGCAGCATCTCTGGCCTTGAGGGCTGTTTCTTTCTCCTGGCTCAGTCGGGCCTCCAGGTTCTTCAGCCAGTCGTCCAGGTCAGAAAGCAGCTGCACCGGTGGCCACGCTGGCAGCAGCTGCTAAACCACACATGAATTTCACATTGAGTCTTGTACTTTTGTCTTAGTTCACTGCGTTTTATTGGATTGCATTTGTCCAGCTATAGGGAGTAGTCGTCAAAATCTGTCCGTAAACATCAAAAACTTGACTAAAGACATCAAAAAGAACCTTCACCAGACCTATTTATTAGAATGTAGAATATCCATTTCTATCACTGGTGATAAATCATAATGAAAAAGTAAAGTGTCTTTCCACATAAAATCCTCCCAAATTCTCTATCCACACTTACATCAAAACTGATGTGAACAAGGTTGAAATTCTCACTCCCTTCACTGAAGGGGATTTCTAAATGCCTAATTATTTTTGAAAACCCGCAGCACTTGTATGTAATTTGTGAAACTGCGCTTTCATTCAGTACAGAATTGGAAAGAATTGTTCGGTGTTATTGGACAGGTGGTTAAAAATGTAATCTTGATCCTGAGTAACTTTTTGTTACAGCACAATAGAGTTTTTAGAATTTTTAGTGCTTTTGTCCTTGACGATGAAGATAAAACCTCGTTGCAATATACCTGCTGCAGCCGCTCTTGTATCTTCGACAGGTCAGAGGTCAGCTGACTCCAGTCGACCTCCAGCTGGGCGAGATGAGCTCTGAGATGGGGGCAGTCGGCTTCTCTCAGGTGGAGGAGCCGAGTGGCCTCCTTTGACACAGAATTCCGCCGGGCCGAGACAGCTTCCATCTCTGTGGAGAAGTCCTGGGGAGGAGGTGAACGGACGTCAGTGGACATGTCTATCATGGGATTGATTCAACTGCTTACTAAGTTTTAATTTCAGCATCAAGTCCACACATTTTCATGCTAGGATTATTATGGCCAAAAACGTTATGGTTGACTTTATTATCACAAAAATCATCAGACTTCAAGAAATAGTAAACTTATTATAAACAAATGAACAACTGTACGCTGCAAATGTCACATTGAAAACAATAAACATACCACAAACAAAAGCACAGTGGTTGGTTAAGGTTTAGGAATTTAAATACAGCTCAGCATCTCCTTGTCTTTGACTCTCTCCATATTCTGACTGTGACTGTGTACTAATGTGTTAATAGTTATAAAGATAGCTAGAAATAGCACCTTGGGCTTGTATACCTCTGCCAAATTACAAATTGTAGCCATGAGCATAGAAATGCACAGAAGGACGGTTGTTCCCCTTCTTGCATCAATTGTTGAAAAATGCACCCTAAAGTGTCCTTTTAAATGTTTAAATGTGCACTAATGTGCTGTTTTGGGTGGTGAAAACACACATACTGTAGATTCCACTGGGACCAAGAAATGCTATGAATACTACCGCAATTACTTTTATGTTGGACCTTTTTTGCTCCATATATTTTGAGCCAAAACTGAATCTCACAGAGCTAGTTTGGATTATCTTGTGCTGACAGGGCATTAAAATGCAACAGAATACAGGGAATGTCATCAACTTCAGCGAGGGAATTCTTTTTGCATCCACGTCTCTGTGCGTTCGATTTCCATGATCACTGATCCTCACTAGAAACGACCTTGAGTAGCCCAGTTAGACTAAGTTAAGTTTTAATAATGTAAAATTCATATATAATATACATAAAATACACTGCAGGTTCATTTTTTCAGTTAGTAAACACGGTTGCAGATATGTAACTGCAAAGAAACTACAAATTCTAAAACCTGGATCCTTCAATCACATTTCCATACTGGAATTACCTGACCAAATGTGAAATATGGTCATAATCTCCCCTTCTGTTTCTGAGATTTTGAGTCCTGATGCTGAAAAGTGACCTGAAAATTGCTTTTGCAGAACATTTTGAGGCAACGATGACGTTGCCCTTTGACATTTTGTATTCAAAATCTCATCACAAGACAAGCCCCTTGGTTTTCAGATTCTATTTACTGATGCTGCTTTAACATTTAAATCACCAGGCGGTTCTCGGTCGTTCAGTGTTCAAATGTGCTGTGCTGCGAGGAGAGTCTTACCAGCAGCTTGATCAGACTGCTGCCAACATGCTCCTGGTTCAGGTCAGAGGCGTTGGCCAGGTCAGACAAAGTCTTCAGGTGTTTGTCGGCAGAAACCAGCCAATCACTGACCGAGACGAAGTCTGTCTGGAATCTGCAGGGAGGACAATGTTAACACAATAGCTCATCCAGCGAGGCAGAACATGACTGCTCCTTCATCTCAGTGCGGAAAGGAATGAAGCATGGGTCCAATACTGTATAAACAGATATGTTTTATTATTTCTGATGTAATGGATGTGCCAGATCAAAGCATGTGATATAACCATATTGAGAGTAAGTGAGCAACAGAGACCGATTCCAGCCTCATTGATCTGGGACTAGTACGACCCGGTGATCTCATTAAATTTAGGACTTTGTGCCTCATGTCTCTTTCACTGCACCAGATTAACGAATAAATCGAAAGAATATCTACAGATTTAAATGGAAGTTAACGGTACCAGCCAAAAATTGGAACCCCCTGTGGGTTCAGATAACCTTTGACATTCTTAATGTCAAATTTATTAAAGTTTCGTCTTTTAAAAGTGGGCCTCGATGCTAAAAAATTGGGGACGTTTTCACTCACATGCAAACAAAGGTCACCACTAGGATGACCCAGGGAAAAAAAAGCCCCAAGAACTAATCCATAAAAAAAAGATTCACTAAACTTTATCTATTACATCTATTACAAAACAAACAAGGTTTTCACTCATGTGTTACTCATGTTTTCATCCCACACTCCGAAATAAGATGCATCCTAGGAACCCTGTGTGATAAAGTGTTTGCGTGTTTATTTTATCCCCTTTTAATAACTTTTACTCTGGAGTAAAGCGAAACCAATGATGTAGTAGTTCCTGACACTAAATTTCCTGGTGCACGATAAAGCCTTCCACAGTTCAGAGGGCTAGGATCTGGATTTTGTTAGGACAAATCTGAAGCTTGAGGTTGTCCCCACCTGGCCCGGCTGTCCTGGATATCCATGCAGCGTTGGATCTCTTGCTCCGTCCGCCTGCAGGCGCTGCGCCACCGTAGCTCCAGAGCGCCTCCTGCCTGGCCGACCGGGGTGGCAAACGCTGGCTCCGTCTGCAGCGCATTCCTCTGATCCAGCAGCAGTCCGACAGCAGCTCTGCTCTCGTCCAGCTGGACCAGGGTTTGCTGGGTGAAAAAAAAAAAAAAGAAGGGGGGAATCAACAGAGCTTGTGTTGAGCGTCTCTTGGCAGGCAGCTCCCATGCTAACATTTTGAGGAGACAGACCAGACCAACTGTGATGTACTGTTGAGAAGACGGTGCGGTAAAGAGCGCCTGAGTCTGTTTAAAACCTCTTCAGTTTGATGGATGACAAAAAAGTGAAAAGTGAGAAAGCAAAGAAATTAATCATTAGAATAATGCATAATGTGTTCCTGCCCATCCGTGGCTATGGCAACAACTCTAAGAGAGCTATAAATACTATCAAAGAGAAGAAAAGAGTTCAAAAGAGGCGAGTTAGTCTGGAAGACCATCAGTTTCTCTGAGAGAAGGATTCATGAGCAAGACATCAATAAGCTGTTGTCTTCCGAAGGACAAATCATCCGCTAACCTTACCAAGACAAGAACTGTGGACAGTACTGACATCTGTCAGCGATACTTCATGTCATCACTGAAACAGGTTAACAGCAAAAAAGGCAGGAATGCAAAAGTGAAGTCTATCACAGAAGAGGCAGAGATACAGTATTGACACAAGTGACTCAATAGCAGTAACGTGTTGAGTCTTGAAAAAGTGTCAAAGCTTGTGTGTTTCAGCTAACGCAGATGTTTTTACTGTAATTAACGTTTTTTATATTTGCGTTGATGAACCTCCAAAAACTGTTCAGTCATGTTCTCCAAGGGCTTCTGGGATGCATGCAGGAAAATGTAAGAAAACAGTAATATACAGCTCTGGAAAAAAAAAGTAAGAGATCACTGCAAAATTATCAGTTTTTCTGATTTTACTACTTATAGTTATGTGTTTGGGCAAAGGGCAAAGGAAACATTTTTGTTTGAGTCTGTAAACTACTGACAACATTTCCCACAAATTCCAAATAAAAAATGATCGTTTAGAGCATTTATTTGCAGAAAATGACAAATGGTCAAAATATCAAAAAAGATACAATGTTCTCAGACCTCAAACAGTTTAGAAATCAATATTTGGTGCAATAACCCTATTTTTAATCACAGCTTTCATGCGTCTTGGCATGCTCTCCACAAGTCTTTACCATTGTTGTTGGGTGACTTTATTGCACTCCTGGTACCTCTTTAAACAGAATGAGGTGTGCATGTGTTGGAATTTAACAGACGCTGGAATGGAATGGGGGTGACATGGTGGCGCAGGGGTTAGCGCTGTTGCTTCACAGCAAGAAGGTCGCCGGTTCAAGACCTCCTTGGTCCTGGGACCTTTCTGTGTGGAGTTTGCATGTTCTCCCCGTGTCTGCGTGGGTTTTCACCAGGTACTCCAGCTTCCTCCCACAGTCCAAAAACATGCTGAGGTTAATTGGCGAGTCTAAATTGCCCGTAGGTGTGAGTGTGTGAGTGAATGGTGTGTGTGCCCCATGATTGGCTGGCGACCATCTGGGGTGTATAGGAATAAGCAGGTATAGAAAATGACTGACTGACTGACTGGAATACATGTAGATGCTGATTTCCAGAAAAAAATGGTGTCTTCTTTTTTTTTAGAGCTGCAAATTTGAAAAATACTTTCTCTTAATTTCTGCATGTCGTCTGCAAAAACAGTATAAAGTTGCTAAATTTTGC
Source organism: Lepturacanthus savala (assembly GCA_030544235.1). Lineage (NCBI taxonomy): Eukaryota > Metazoa > Chordata > Actinopteri > Scombriformes > Trichiuridae > Lepturacanthus > Lepturacanthus savala. Next base: position 16,023,340 of record CM060477.1, read on the forward strand.
AACGTTACAGTGCAGAATGTTACAGTGTTTATACCTGACAGGCATCTAGTCTGTGCTGTATCACAACCTCCTCCTCCTCATCTTCTCCCTCTGGTTCTCCGCTGCTGATGAAGGCTTCAAACTCATCCAGCAGTCGGCTCAGTTGACCACAACTCTCCTCCCACTGGATCCACTCCTGCAACAGATCCCACATGAACCCATGAAGTAGTCTTAACATTTGGTTAACATTCTGCACAAATGTCACAATACAGATTTCTTTTTTCCCTCAGGTATTTCAAAATCAAAATGTACATTCATGTATCTATGGATTCATTAAAACGGCCTTCAGCCAAAATACAAACCTGGAGCCTCCTTTGAGAAAACACTTCTTGTTCCAGAGCCTGTTGCTGTAAACCTTTGGCCCTGACCTCCAGCCGTGCCCACTCATCCTCCGGGCAACCCAGCGCTTCTGGCTCACGTTGGAATAGATGCTGCACGAAAGCCAGCTGGGACCCGAGGACCTGCAGGAGCTTCTGCATCACCAGAATAAAGAAGGAAATGAAGTGAGATGATTAAAAAGTTTGGCAAATGCAGCAAGAGGAGCAAGAAAGAGGCTCCTAACACATTCTTGCGGTCTTGCAGAAAGTGCTGAAAGCGCAGCGAGATACCGTGTGTCTGCAGAGAATGGCTTGAAGTTGGCTGCGGTTGTTGACCCGGCTTATCTGCCCTTCTGTTATGCACTCTTCGCCCAGTTCCAGGAGGCGACTTATCCCCTGAAGCAAGGACTGGGACGCTTGCTGCAGCTTGATTTGCCCCCCTGCTCCCTCTCTCAGACGCCTGCCCAGCAAACCCTGCTGAGACACACAGGAGAAGCACAAAGTCTGAGGGTCTGAGTATATCACTTCTTTTGATCCTTCGATGACGGCTCTTCCTATCATTGTGAAGCAGATTTCACCCAGGATTGTTCACCCACTAATAGGGGAGACAGGTGAGTTTTACCCTACTAATAATGCGTTGCTGCAATAGTAATCCATCCGGGATGGAGTTGGAGTCACACGTTTACCTCCAAACTGGGAGCTTCCTTCAGAGTGGGAAACATCTCACACTGTTCAAACTCGTCCGAAATACACAGCTGGCCAGAGACGAGCTCCTAGGTGAGAAACAGACATTGTATGTGTTTATAGATTACTAGAGTACCTCTTTTACTCTTAAAGTTTTTAGAAGATATATCTAAAGCAAAGATATATACTTTCACTGCTTTATAGAACCACTTGTTTGTGGACTATGCAATAGAATGGATATGGTTAATGCTAAGTATCATTCAAAGTGGTGCCATAATGCCCCGATTTCAAGAAAAAATTTAATTGTGCTTTTTTTCCTGGCAAATATTGCCATTTCAATTTCATTCACAGTTTTCTTCAAATTAAGTTTCAGTGCAAAAAAACATTTACAAGCATCACAGAAACTTACATTATACCATTAAAACAATAAATGCCTTAATTCTAATGGAAGAATGAAAACTAAAGTCAGGAATTGACTTTAAATGTAGTTCTATTTATTAAGAAACATGCTATACGTAGGCTGCATCAACTGCTTGAGTTATTACAACTAATGAACCAAAAGAACTAAAGAGCCATCTATGTCTTAACATAAGCAGAGCAAGTAGAGCAAAAAGTCTTTTAACTTAAAGTAGTGTAAAATAGTTGCAGCTTTGACAGTCTCAGGATTTCATTGCCTGAAATTATAGATTTCGATCTAAGGCGATAGCTCATTCAGGCCTAGTAGAAGTTTGGGAATATGTTGAATTTCCAACCTGTTGTTGGTTTTTGAGGCCCAGATATTCACTGAGCTGATTCTGGGATGAGGTGAAGACCAGCTGGACGGTTCGGAGACATCGCTGAAGGGACGTCAAACACAGGAGAGCTTCTGGTTCTTCCCCCAAAATTGCCGGTCTGGTGTCTGCCTCCACGTTTCTCAGCAGGCCAGTCAGAGTCAGCAACTCAGTCGATACGCACTAAAACAACAAAACAAAATAGCAAAAAGAGAATTCTGCTATTTAGAAATGAATATTGTTCCCTATTAAAATAATGGCCTAGGTTTTTTTTTTTGATGAAAGTGAGTTTTCGGCCTAAAACATCTCTTGTTGATGCTGCCACATCTGGTAAAATCATTTAATCCTCTTTATGCCCTATTATGGCCCCTTATGCATTTTACTTAGGCCATTTTATTTTGGCCTGAGTAAAATTTGCCACATCTCAGGTTTCAAAAAGTCAAAACCACATTTTGGAGATGAATTATGTTCAATAAAAAACAGGCAAAGAAATAGGAAACTGCCTCCTGACCAATTTGATTTATCTGACATTTGTTTAATATAACTCCAGGTAATGTAAGTTTTGAATTTGCATTAAAGGACAATTCACACAAAGTCACACTAAAATGATTAAAACCTCAATTTATTCTTTGATGTTACATAAGTGACACATAACATTCTATGTATGTCCACTGTCAAGGCATTTTTGATTGAAATGATTAATAAATTTGATAAAGTTTTTTTGTGTCTTTTCCTATTGGCCATTATTTGAATAGGGTGATGATATGTAGCTGTGCATCCAGAGAAGACCACGCTGTTAATTGCTGAACAAAGAAGGGAAGAAGGGCATTTTTTCCCCCCCGCTATGCTGTTACATGCTTGTGCTCCATCATGGTCAGTCACCTCCTGTTGTAGTAGCCTCAGCTGGGCGTCATCTTCCCCGGCTCCTCGGGGAGTCAGCAGGAGATCGGTCAAAGCGTCCAGACAGAGGAGGACCCTCCGTACGGCCTCGTACAACGCCGTCATATTGGGATGCGAACCATCTGCAGGCCTCAACTGGGAAATAACACATGGCCATCACTCTCACTTCCCAGTGTTTTCCAAGGTTAAAGGTTACGGATGTACCAGCATCCCATTTTTTCTTTTTAAAAGCATTTTTTACTGCATTATGAAAAAACAGTTTGCAAAGATATAGAGAAACACACAGCTGAAGTTGGCTTGATTTGTTTGGAATGGTATTTTGGAATCTAGCTTTCACCAATAATAATAATAAACACAAAATACATAGTGTCCACACATTTTCTTCTTTCTAGTGAGCAAGAAAAATCACAGTGTTTTCTTTTCATTATTTTGTTAAACCAGGGAAATTTATATGAACCGATAATCTGCCTTATTCTACTGTACTCACTATTTGTCTTAGCATGGCGGTGGACTCATGGGCTCGCTGGAGAACAGCAGAAGCAGATCCTGTCAACACCAGCTCTCTTTCTGCAACCTAAACAGAAACACATATTCATCAAGTCTTTGTGGCTGAAAGTAAAGAAGAATATAAGAACATAACACAGAACATCTCACTGAGTACATTATGTAGTGATCTCATCACACATGTATATCAAGATGTCTTTAGATTTCAGCTTTTGGTCCAATATTAAGTAGAATTATCTTATTCAACTAGCAGATGTTATATCTTATTTCACTTTTTTTAGGTCAATTTGGTCTTGTTTTACAAAAACAAGACAATCATTTTCTTAGAAAGATTTCTTAAAAATAAATTAAATTGACTAAAATCAAGAAAAAAAACTTGAAATAAGCTAAATTATCTACCAGTGGAATAAGATAATTCTACTCAATATTGAAGTAATTATAACAAATACAACATATCTTAACCTGTTTTCAGTTTTTGCAGTGCATGCTTACCTGAATTAAAATATTTTCTAATTAAATGATTAACTGTTTAAGACAAGTTGGTCCTAACCAGTTAATCGATTAATCAGAAACCATTTTAAGTTTACTCAGTATTTCCTCACCTTTTCAGTGTCTCTTCCCTCTGAGCTCATCAGAGTTTGATGCTCCTCCTGAACCTTTTTCAGTGTGGTCAGTTTTTGTGAGATCTGGGTATGAAGCTGACTCCACCTTTGCCACTCCTCGTCATCTTCTCTGTGTCCGGCCGACCTAGGGACCCAAGGGAACACATGGAGACGTACGGTTGTAGAAATGCACAATATTCATGTGGGTTGTTTGCCTTTGTATCGTCCATTCCCAGGAATAGACTTTTTCTTTTCTTTTTTTTACCTGACAGGCAGCTCTGAGGATTCTTCCACTAAACCGCGGTGACTGCTGCTAACGTCATTCTGGTCCTTGAGTCCATTAAGAGCATCCTAGAAAGAAAAATAACAGCAAAACGAATAAGTACAGGAAAATTTGACTACTGTTGCTATTGTGTAATATCTGAGTGTCACTTCAGGAATATCACAACAGATATAATTCAGTTTGAAATTTTCTTTTAATTCAACGTATAAATCATGAATCAAACTTGTATCACTCATTTTAAATCCTCATGTGGGAAACACAGATAGACAATTTTGCTTTATGTGAGTATTTAGACAATGCCTTGTCATTAAGATAACATGGTAGAAGTGACTTTCATATTGTTTTTTTTCTTTTTCAAACTCAAGTCCTGCAATCACAGGACTTAAGTTAATGGATAAGTTACCGGATTCATATTATACTTTAAGAAAACGGTTATTAAAAGTTGTGTTTCACAGTCACTTACCAGATCTTGCTGGGGAGATGTAGACAAAGACACATTTCTGTCTTCCTCCTCTATGAAGTCAGCTGATGCTCTGGTGGCAGTGAACGGAGCTATAGGCCTCACAGGAATGAGTCGCGTGTCCTCCACCGCCTGATGGGACTGTACATGAGGTTCAGTGACTGTAGCGTCATGACTTTGAGATCTGCGTTGGTCCAGCGTAGCAGCTGCACAGATCAGCGGCTCGGATGTTCTGACTGCGAACACTTCAGCAGAATCAGCGTCGGGATCTACGCCGGTTTCCATCCTTTTTAATCCAGCTTCCGATCCAAACTTCTCGGAATCGAGCCAAGCCTCGACAGATAAAACCTCAGTTTCAGTACTTCTTGAGCTTGTCTCCACTTCAGGACAAAACCGACCAGTCAGACTCTCCAATGCCTAAATTACAATAAAAGAGAAGTAACTTTGTCAATTTGAGGGGTGTAAAAAGTGTATAGTAACCATAAAGAAATACAAAACAATACCAAAAAAACTTAGGAAATCATACCAAATAATTAGAAATGTTTGCTCATCAGACACATATCTACATATTTAAAAAATGATTTACCTTAATATCTGGCTTAATGTCAGATGTATCTCCACTTTGCACGTCTGAAGCGTTGAGTGTGTCCTCTGGGTCCTAATATGTGAGTCGCATAAATATACAAAGGCAAATGAAAACGTGCATGTGTGTGTGAATGCGTAAAAGCATGTGTGTGTGTGTGAAAGGACAGGTTTCCTGAGGAGCAACATATTTCAAGCAGCTGCTTCTGAAAGGACTGCCAGCCTCTCGCGGCGTCATGTCAACATGCTGTCGAGTGTGCAAAGATCTGCTAAAATCACTCGGCACCACAAGAAAAAAAAAAGAAGCGATAGTGAAGTTGGAAAAACTTTTAGGTGAACCAAAATTTAAGTGAAGGAGTGAAATGAGAAAAAGGAAGAGCCCATACTTTTTGAGTTTCATTTCAAAACACATAGAATTACTATCTGATACCTAAAGTGTGAGGTTTTGAATGGTCTTAACCGACAGAGGTTTTTAGTCAAAGTTTTACTTGGACATTTTGTAATGAAACCCACAAGAAAAGAGCTACAGTACTCAGAGGCATGCTCTCCATTATGTGTCAGATTTACCTCTGGAACACTGCATGTTAGTGTGTCAGAGGACGACGAGTGACAACTCTCGTCTTCCTCATCCTCCTCTTCCTCTGACTTAGACACCTCAAAATCCTCCTGCTTTTAGTGATAAGGGCGAATGATATGATTAAAAGTGTGCAGGAAAATGGAACAATGAAATGCCTTTCTTCTATCAACTAAAATATGGCGATTCTTCCACATATTGTTCAAGAGGTTTCTTTCCAAAACGCGCTCGTTGCTTCTTTTAATGTGAAAGCTGACAAATGTTCTTGACATTTCGCTATTGTTGTGTGCTGAGGACAGATCATTCTTTAAATGATTGTAATGATATATATTTAATGATTGTATAGTGTGCAGTTTGCGGCCTGTGCTGTATGTAACAAAGCAGTTTTAAGGATTTGCCTAACAGCTCAGCAGACTCAACTTTGTTTTTTTTTTTAGGGGATGTCTTCTAGAGACAGGGATTCTACTCAGTAGGTTCAACCGATCCCAGAGAATTATTCCCACAGGGAATAAATGATGGTCACCAAGCCAGATGACTTTGAAGGATTCACCAATTCTTCTTCGACTTGTTGACTATCATTTCCCAAACCGGTTTGATTAAAAAGTTGTGGAATGTTTGCACAAAATAATTAAAGAAGGCGTTTGATTGGATTAATTCAAAGTTGCCAAGCCTTAAAATCAAACACTGAATGCGGCTTAGTCCTGATTGTGATTATTATTACCATGACAAAGGTCCTTTGTGGAGAGCAGTCTAGCTGCTGAATGTCTTCCAAAGCTTTGGAGGGTGTGGTGATGCCAAGGGGTTTACCAGTTTCTCCCTTCTCCCTAATCAGGTTCTTTGAAAGAGAAACAGAGAATAAAAAGTGACAAAAGTCGACAAAACATGTAGTCAAGGTCGTACTTGAACTTGTAGAGCGCTGTGAGGAACAAAGCTTCCATTACCAGAGATACAGAACAACCTTGAGAGTTTTCAATTTGAAAAAAGAAATGTAGAAAGTACGATACAAACTTAAAGTTGCTCTGTTGCAACAAAAACATGTTTTCAATATTCTATTCACAGTTATGGTGATGAGGACAGCAGCAAGCAGCTCACTCATTTACTCCTCTACTTCCTTCCTTTTTTGCATTCAGACAGTGTTTTACCTCCAGCAGCGCAGCTTGTTGCTGGGTGAGTTGTTGCAGCTCCGCGAGCGGCTGCAGGAGCTGTCTCGCTCTGGAGAAAATCACCAGGCTCTTCTCTGATCCCTGCGGGAGGTGAAGCTCCGATTTGCATTTCTCCATCTCCTCCAGTGCCCTCTGCATCGATTGCATACTGGCTAAGATCACCTTTAGGTTGATTTAAAAACATAAAAAACAACATAAATAAATAAATAACTATTTGAGTAAACAGTACAGTTTAAGAGCATTGAAATGAAGCTAATCTTTAGCATTTTTCATAGCCATCCTAGGTTCACTATATACTTGGGCTACTTAGTTTGATGCAATCTGCACCCTCGCTACTAGATGACACCAATAATTAATAATAGCTAATGATAATAAATGGATGTAGAAAAATGTGTTTTAATTTTTTTTTTTTAATTCTAAACTATAAATTGCCCTCTTGATCTTCGTAACTATGTTTTTTTTTTAATTCATTTTATAATTCCAGTAGTTTCATACTGTTTTGCTATTACTGTATATGTAAAAAGTGGTTGCATGAAATCGATGAATAACTATTGCAATGCTCCACCTGCCGGTCGTGGAGATGCTCCGTCAGTGGAATGCTGGAGTTTTCCATTGAGGAGAGAATGATTCTGATCTTGGGGACATTCTGCTCCATGACCTTTAGCTCAGCCTCCATGGCCTCCACCACCTGCGAAGCACATTGCCAGCTACTTTTTCTGTATATAATAGCTCATAAAACTGTCTTAGTTATCAAAGTGAAAGGAATGTCATGATGCTATAGATTGCATATCTCTTGATTTTACATCATGTCAAATATAAAATCTGGCTAGAGTTTATTACAACTACAGGAAGTCCTCTTTATTTTTTGAATTCTTACATTAACAGCCTGCAGCAGCTGCTCCAGTGGCTCCAGGACGTTGTGCTGCATCGTGTGGACCTGTTGGTCGTTGTGGTCCAGCCTCGCCTCCTGGGTGCTGATGTCACATATGGCAGAGATCTCAGCCATCACTGATCTAAAGTCCTGCAGGGTGTCCCTGATCCTTTGAGAATCATCCAGGACCAGCTGCAGTTCAGGATTTAGAACAAGACTCATCGTTAGAATGAAGCTTGTGAATATTGCATTTAAAACTGAATTAATCCAACATAAATTATTATTTCTATGTTTACAATTTTACTTTGGTAGGGTCAGTTTGTATCATTGACCTTTAATGAGTTATTTTACTTAATTTCTGATCCTGATATTTTCTTGTAGCTGATTTAATTTTCAATTGCTGATCATTTTATAAAGAATGTGTTTTTTGCTAGTTACGTGGTGTCTCTGACCTGCAGGGCTTTTGCATAATTTTGGAGGCTTCTGGCTGTTGTGAATGAACAGGGAGCGTTGAGCCATGACTGGGCCTCCTCCAACCAGCAGGTGGCACTGTACTGAATATCCTCAAACTCCTGGAGTAAGGCAGGGATCTGAGACGGAGGGAAAATATACATATGAAAAAAGAAAATTTCAAAGCTGGAAGTTGCTTTAACAGCCTTTCAGAATGTCACCCTGTGATGAGACTTTCCTGCACGTACAATACCATGGGTTTTAAACGTATATATTAGAGTAGGCTATAACATAGTAGGCCTGACCTTGCTAATAAAGGATGTGCGGTGTTCGGCCGTCTGCGCTGTGTTTTGGTAGAGCTGCAGTGGCTGCGTGAGTTGGTCCATGAGGAAGTGGGCGTGATCCGGCTGATCCTCGGCGAGATCCTGCACCTCGCTCTCCAGGAGCGTCAAGCGGCCGTGCCACGCGTCCAGCCCATCCCACACACGCTGGAGAACAGAGGATTGGCAGCACGGTACATGTAGGGCTTCGCATAATGTAATCCTGGACTGTCATAGGCTTTCAGACACAGTTGCTGTACGATTCAATTCAGATCTCAGACCATCAGACCAACATACACAAATATGATTACTCAGACACACACACACACACACACACACACACACACACACACACACATACACATACACATACACACACACACACACACACACACACACACACCTTGAGCACATTTTGAGCCTCACTGACAGATGTACACTTCTGCTCCAATAATTCTTTCTCTCTCTCGAGGCCAGAAACCAACTCCTTCACTCGATTAGCCAGATTCTGAACTGGGCCGCTCCTCTCCATGACCTAGAGCACACACACACATATGCACAAAGAAATAAGATGACAAATGATAGAAGATAGATCCTATGTGACATTGAGAATGGACTCAGTCTGTTACCTTCCCCTCAGCTCTCTGTAGAGACAGTTGAACTTCTTGTATCCGTTTGAGGAGATCAGCTGGGATCTCATCATACCGGCTCTGCACACCGTCCATGATACACTGTAGTTTGGCCTTCTGGGAAGACAAGTCCTTTATGACCTCCTGTGGAGGTGGAACGCAAGAGATTAAGAGGGAAGAGCAGGTAACTTGAAGAAATGATAGTCCAACAGATTTGTTTGTGACTGCCAGGCTTTGTTTTATTGTGAAAATCCTGTCAGCAGCAGCACAGGGACACACACAGGTGAGGTGTGATGTCATATAGTGAAAGATCTAGACAAAGCAAACATCTTGCTTGACCTTTTTATGTGTACATATTTGCACGTACACATACACAATTATGTTGGCTTTGGGACAAAAAAAATGTCTCTGCCAAAGTTAAAGACAAACATACGCCCGTGATTTAGACTGATGTGCACATGAGAAGACCACTTAACGTCTGAAATCTAATAACAGATGCTTCATGTGGTCTGCAGATCAACTGACAAAAGCATGTCTGTGTCCACAGATCATGTTATTGTTGTTGTTGTTGTTTCTCACTTGAGCTGAAATGATAAAGAAAAAAATATATATAAAGATGTGGTTTGCAGTGAGGTCTGTGGCAGGGTAGGCAGTGGCCATTCACATATACAAATTCCCTCTGTACACTCGCAAATATAAATAAAACAGTAGAAACCGTAGTCTTCCAAGTAGTAATCATGCAGAGTAGTGAAAAACTGTAAGTACTACTGCCTCACTACAAGAACATTTAAATGATGATTATTCTGTGATTTTATTACTTGATTGTGTAGTGTGAATATGTCATCACAACATGAAGCCCTGATTTCATACTCTGTGAAGCCCAGAATACATGGAGTTTTTATTTTTTTGTTTTTGTCGCTTTCCTAAGCTAATAATTTTGTAATAATTTGAAAACATCTGGTGTGGGAAACAGTGGGTGACAATCATCAAATTATTGTCTTCAGAATGTACAAAAACAAAACATTCATGCATTCCAGTCTACATTGGTGAGTAATCCATAGGAATAAAACATCATTTTTGGAGGTGAACTAACCTTTTAATATACAATAATAATAATAATCATACTAAATGTGAAGGAATAGTACTTTCCCAAAAAGCCAGTAGTAAGGCTGAAGTAATTAAGTAGCAGTTATTCAATTGAAATGGCATTATGTAGTAATTATCAGTGGTCATCAATAGTAAAACAGGCTAATTTTCTACTCCTTACAATTGAAATGACTATATAAATCACTACATATTGCAATAGAAAACAAGTAGTGAAATGGTAGTTTTTATAGATATTTAGTAATAGTGATCAGTAGTGATTCAATTGTGTTTTTTCATAAGGAGCAGTATAGAGCCATTCTGACAGAACTTCTGTACGCCAGTATGCCTATCCTACATGTATCTGACATTGTAACAAGTTTGCATCATGGCCACTGTGTTTGGCTCCCACTCCCACCATAAGCAGAGCTTTTCTCAGTATGGCTTGGCCATATTTGCCAATAAGCAGTGTCTATACTCAGCCATGATCTTTCATGTAAATGACATAATACACATGCTCAATTTTCAAAACTTCAAAATTCAACAAACTCCAGCATGGCCAGCAGAGCAAGCTTATGTCGGGCCGCTTGTGTGGTGCGTTCCTATGGCAACCAGGCTGGTTTGCTCTGCGGAGTTCAACATTGTAAATCACTGTTTGCATCAGCCTTCATGACAGGATAACATTTGGGGTTTTTGATTGGTTTTGACCTAAAACCTATTTTTGCTCACATAAAAATGTGTTTTCCATTCATGTCCATGTTTGCCTTTCTACTTTTTTTTTTTTTTCAATTTCCAAGTTTTAAGCATCCCGACCTGTTGTTGTCTTGGATCGGAACAGGCTTCCAGCGTGGGGAGAATGGCGACCACATGTTGCTCTACTTCTCCTATCTCCTCTTGAACTTGCAGTCTCTCCTTCTCCTCCGCCTGAGCTGCAGCTACCACCAGCAGGTTTCTCTCTTTCAAGCTGTGGAGGAACACGCTCGTCTCAGCAGCTGATAATAAATAAGTGATCACTGTCCGCATTGATATTAAACAAATCCCACCTCCTGACATTCTCTTGGATCTTCACCAGTGTTTTGCCAACTGGCCCGGGGCCGGTGGGATCCTGGGAACTGGATAAGCTCAGGGCATGCTCGAGTTGATGCTCCAGGGAGGCCAAGGCCTGCTGCTCTTGTTCCAGCTCGGCCTGATGCAGCTCAGCCTGGGCCAGAAGCTCCTGGGGTTCCTCCTGGGTGAAGCTCACGGTGGAGGAGTCTGGAACATCAGCCTGGAGACTGGCCAAAAAGCTGCAACACTGCTCCATCTGAAGAAAATAAAAGTCGAGCAATAATCCATCAGTTCTGCAAATTCACACACGTTTCTATTTTCCTAGTAAAACGGTCATTTTGACATTCGTTCAGCATTCATTCATCTGTCGGATTCCTTCCTAAAGCTCACACTGGTAGTGATGTCTCTCCATTCCTCTCCTCTCTGCTCTATGTGTGCCAATAAGAGGCCGACTCCACGTCGTAATGAAATCCAGCGACTCCAGAGGTTACCAAGCTCGCCATCCTTTCCGACCCCACAGCCCTGGATCGGACATCCAGCTCCCAGTTCTTCTATCTTCCCAGCGAGGCTCCGGAGTTCCTCCATCAGAAGCTTCATGAGTTGTTTTTTTTTAATTAAAACAGACAAAATTAATAGAAGTACCAAATCATTGCTGTCCAGCAGAAACCTTGTATCTCCATACTTACTCGTTTTTATTTGATTTCATAAAGCAATGCTATTGGACTCTCTTTATATCTATAGGAATTTGGAAAGATTTAACCAATGTTCTGTTGGTAACCAGTTCTTTAATTTCCTGAAAAGTAACAGTTTTGGACATTCAAGGTGCCTGACAGAAAAATAATGACATGCAAGGATCAAATGGAGTAGTGAAACAGAGCAAATGAATGCTTATCTCACATACCTTAGCAGTTCTATGTTGGGCAACAAATTTGTCATATGAAATCACTTGTTCTGCAGCGCATTCTGAAATCTTGGCTCCAAATCCAGAAAGACGCTGCCGTATGGCTTCATGACAGCTGTTGTGGTTTTGTCGTCTTGATTCACACCTGTGAGAAATATATCTTTTAGGGGTGTTTTCTTATTAAAAAAGACAAAATCATAAACAAGCAATACAGCAGGCAGTCAGACAACATGAAATATATACAAAAGGAGGTCTAGAAAACAAGGTGATTCCTTACCTCTGCAGGGACTCCAGCCTGAGCTGGGCCTGACCCTCCAGTACAGCTCTTCCTACCGTCAACTCACTGAGGATATCGATGTGGAGCTGCTCAGTCTTTGGACGGGACAGGGAGGGCTGCTGTGGCATCAGCTCCATAAGGTGGCAGATATGAGCCTGAAATCCATCTTCAAGAGCATCGAGAGCCTGCTGGGTCTGTCTCTGCTCTTCGTTACAATCCAAAAATCCTCCAGGAGCTGATAGGAAGGTGGCTTCAGCATTATGGAGGAAGGCTATTGCTCCCTGAGCAGCCCACTGGTAATCTTTCAAGGATTCTCGGGCCTGGGATAACCTCTCCTGTTGAATGATCAAACGAAATGTGGTGAGACAAAAAATATGAACTGTGTAGTGTTAAAAACTGAAAAAACAAGAATATATCAGAATATTAAATCTCACCATTTGTAAATGGCACTCTTTCATGGCGGCATCTCTAAGCGAGTACAGTTCCTTGTAGTTCTTCAAGTTGGATTTTTTTTTCTGTCCCAAAGCTTCAAACACCCGCATTCCAGACTCCATATTTCTCCAAATCACCCAACATCTCTGCAACGCAACGTCTATGGCCTTTTCATCTGGACTGACTGGTTGGGCTTCCTGCAGCTCCAGCCTCGTTCTTTGGAAACGCTCTGTCAAGGCAGGAAGCTCAGAGGAAAGATGTAACCCTGACAGAAGCTTTGCCTCTCGTTTTTTGATTTTATCTGTGACAGAATGCTCCCAGGAGACTAAAATTTCCACAGTGTGGTGAATCTTCTGTCTCTCTGCCTTAAGCTCTGAGGGGTACAGCTCCAGAGCTATGGCCTCCAGTTGGTCTGCTGCTTCTTGACACTGTGTCTTCACCAAAGGAAGCTCAACTAAGAGTGATTGGCATAGTTTGAACCTTTCAACCGCTCCGATTTTTTTGTCCTCGGCACGCTGGATTTGCTCTTTGGCGATGTTCCTAGATTCCTCCATTTGTCCCCTAAGGTGCAGATATTTGCCCTGTTCAAATGCATGAACACCAAGAACTTTGCACCTGTCTTGCAGGGTCTCAATGGTGCACAGCAGAGAGCTTCGCTTGGCCCCCTGGCAGTGCTGAAGGTCTTGCACTTGACACTGATGCTCCATTAGCATGTGCTTCAACAGGGCTACTGTTGAAAGGGTTTCCTTTGCTAAAGGGAATCGAAGCTGTTCCAAATCATTAGAGATTTGATTTAAACTATCCTGGATGGTCGAAAGTTCCTCATCTGAAACGGTCCGCTCATGAATCAGCTCCTCTAATTCCCAGCTGGCTGCTTTCTCATGAGCCAACAATGCATCCAATTCCATCCAAAGGCCTGACAGCCTGTTGTGAAGGTAGCGGCTCTCTCCTGGGCTCAGCTCTGCTGCTACTTCCTTGCAACTCTCTGCAATTGCCTCCACCAGATGTAGCTGCCTCGCTATCTCAACTGTGGCCAACTTGTGAACCTTTAGCTCCCTCTCCAGTTTTCGCATGTCAGCTTTGGAAACATTCTCAACGTGAGCATAGGGATCTCTTTTAGCATGTGTTTCCGCTAGCCAGGCATCCAGGCTGGCGAGCTGGTTTAACAGTTTCTCCCTCTCCTGTAGATTTTTCTTCATGACATTTAGAACTTGATCCAAGCTGTTAGCACTGGCTCCATAAAGGTCTTCTACTGTCTTCAATACTCGGTCAAATTCCTCCTTATCCATGTTAGATGCTATGGCCTTCATTTCTTTAATTTCGGCCTGCATCTTGGACTGTCTCGTCAAGATATCAGTTTGACATTTCTTCATCTCAACAATCTGGATACGAGCCTCCTCAGGGAAGAGAGACAACTTTTTTCCAAATGAGATGTGGTTTTCTGCCTGTTTTGCCCGTATAATCAAATCCCGTAATTGACTGTTGAGCTTAGCTGAAGAAAAGCAACCAATGCTACATGTGGAAGTGTCCAGCTTGCTCTTGGTGACATTGAGCAAGTCCCACAATTCCTGAAGATGATGTTTGATCTCAGTCTTCTCTTTCTCACCCAGAGAGAAATGGATGAGAGCGTCCGACTGGGACTGTAGGTGCAGATAAAGCTGGATGTACAGTTTTAGGTCTGTGGTCAAGCAAATTAATTCCAACATGCTTTTACGGTCTTGGATTTTCTCAGCACATTGTGTGAAAACATTGGATTTCTGAAGAGCTTGGACCTTTTGTTTAAGTTGTTCAGCCTCTTTCATGAGAAGAGAGGACTGAGAGGCGGAGTTTGAGGCATGCTGCAGAGCACACTTGATATTTCCTTTCAAAAGCCTCCATTCCTCTTGGACGTCTCCAAGCTGGGCGAGAAGAGCACCTGAACTTTCAGCTTTGCTCAAGTGGACCGACAACTGGCTACTTAATCGGAGCAGCTCTTCCATCATGCTTTTCTTCAGTTCCATGTTTTGCAACATGGTGAGGAGTTTCTCAGCTTGAACAGCACTACTTCCTAAAATATTTCTAGCAACACATAACAAAAGAGTATATCATCAAGTGCACAAATAATTCAATCATCAAAAAATATAGTTTACTATAACATACAGTGTTGTGATCTTATGTGTTGTGTCCTGATTTCTTGATCTGTTTCAGATCACCATACAAATTTAAATATTAGTGAAAGACAACACATGTAAACACAAAAAAGCATTTTTTAAATGAAATTAACCTATATGACCCTGTGTGAAAAAGTGATTGCCCCCTAAGCCTAATAACTGTTTGTGCCCTTAGCAGTAACAACTACACTTTGACTAGGTCACTCCAAAGTCTTTTTTCTGGTCCTGCTGTAGAACCCAAGTGGAGCTTCAGCAGCGTTTCAGCTTGAAATCACAAACAGATGGATGGACATTCTCCTTTAAGATTTTTTTTTTGCCCCAGACCATTACACTGCCACCACCATATTTTACTGTTGGTATGAGGTTTTTGTTCTAAAATGCATTACTTTTTTGCCAGACATAAAGGAAGACACACCTTCCAAAAAGTTAAAAAAAAAGTTTTTGTCTTGTCAGACCACAGAGTATTTTCCCCAAAGGTCTTGGAGATCATCAAGATGTTTTCTGGCTAATTTGAGATGAGTCTTAATGATCTTTCTGCTCAACAGTGGTCTTGGTGGAGTCATGAGCACTCACCTTAACTGAGGTGAGGCCTGTAGTTCTTTGGATGTGAGGTTGGCCACTCCTAGGAAGGTTCACTACAGTTCCATATATTCACCATCTTTGGATAATGCCTCTCACTGTGGTTTGCTGTAGTCCCAAAGCTTTAGAAATGGCTTTATAACCTTTTCCAGACTGATAGATCTTAATTACTTTCTTTTTCATATGTCACTGAATTTCTGTTTTTAAGGATCCTTTCGTCTACTTGAATTTGTCAGGTAGGTCTTAATTAAGTGACTTCTTGATTAAGAACAGGTGTAGCGGTAATCAGGCCTGGCCAGGCTAGAGAAATTGAACTCAGGTGTGATAAACTACAAATAAGTTATTAATTCATTCATTTTCTATATCCGTTTGTTCCTCATTAGGGTCTTGGGAAGGGTCTTGAGAGGCTTATCGTGGGGCACACACACAATTTACTCACACACTCATACCTATGAGTAATTTAGAGTCTCCAATTAACATTAGCATGTTTTTGGACTGTTGGAGGAAGCCCGGAGAACCCAGAGCGAACCCACATAAACATGGGGAGAACATGCAAACTCCACACAGAAAGGTCCCAGACCCAGGTCTTGAACCTGCGACCTTCTTGCTGTGAGGCAACAGTGCATTTATTTTTTGTTTACTTGTGTTGTTTTTGACTGATATTTAAACAGAAACTGAAGCATTTAATAGTGACAAACATGCAAAAAAATAAGAAATCAGGACCATCACTAAGTGTCACATCAAGAGATTACTCACAAGCTGATTTTTTCCTTCTCCACAGCTAGGTCATCCAGGAAAGCTCTGGTGATCGTCATTTGTTTGTGATACTGCTTGACTTGATCCAGTTGTGCAGCTTTGACCTGCACCGTGGCAGATGCATCCAGCAGTGCAGCGCTCCACTGTCCTTTGATGGTTTTCAAGGTGCCTGGGTCACAAATTCTAGCAGAACCTGTGTTTGTCATCGCAGCCACTTGCTCCTGCACGCAGCGGTTGTAGTCCTACAGCCAGCAAAGCAGATTATTACACCAAAGTTAAGCTCCTATGAAATGAATATTGGTCTTATGAGAATAAACAGAGAAAGTAGGAATTAGTATCGGGAGTACTTGCCTCTGCCTCCTCCAGTTGTTTGGCCATAGCTGTTAGATCCAGCCGTGCCGGTTGATATCGACATGCCAGAACCTTTTGGACCGTTCGCACCAATCGAATCTCTGGTTCGCCAGGAGAGGCATTCAGATACCAGTTTAAATCAATGTGTGGTGTCCTCTGTGACATAAACAACATGAAAACAGTGAGAAAAATATGTGTGAATGTAAGAGCTTGTTACAGTGCTCTATAGATCAGCGATAAGAATGTCAAGAAAGTCAGGGGAAACTGGAGAAACACAAGCCAAAAGTTCCCTTTCTTCCTTTAAAGATTAATTTGCATCTTTGAGTTTATATCACAAGGCTCATACAGTGGGGTTCCAAAACTCTGAGTCCACATTGAAAAAAATATTTTCACGCAAACCTGGAAATAATTTAGAAAGTTTGATGTTTCAGAAACTTCAAAATCACAAGACGTTATGGCTAAAATGAAGAAAGATTCTGCAGTATTTCAAGGGGCAGTGATCTAATTTAAGATAATTTGCGGCATTGACCAACTTAACTCTTTTGTACTAATCAGATTTCCTTGAGTTGTGTGCCTTCCATTGAAGCATGTGTTCAGATGACACTCAGGTGGATGTGATCTACTCATCAGACGCTTGTTCAAGTATCTAAACACAACAGCCAGTGTTCACCATCGCTTACTAAGAAACATTGTAACAGTGGAAAACTGAAAAACTGTTATTCTAAGCAAAGAGGAGCTTTCTCTGCATCAAATCATAGCTAGACTAAAGGTTTCTAATGGGGCAGTGCAGCAGATTACAATTAGAATGAGATGATTGAGATTTATGATCGTAAAAGCAGGTTGTATGCAAGCAGATAAATAGGATAGAAACATTGGCAATGTAAATATTCAAGCCTGGGGTGTTTCACATACTCTGGAGTTGGACCCCTGCATCAAATTGACTGACCAATGAGAAGTACCGCTCCATTCTGCAGACACATATATCCCCTCTGGCTTGAGCCAACATGAGGGAACATAAGTTTATTTTATTAATTATAAGTTTTAGAGTTATTATAATATTGAGATTATTAAATTAGTTAATTGTTATTACTGTGTTTGTTAACATAATGTATATCCTACTCGCCCATATGAATAGAATTTCCATCATTCAGCACACCTGGATAAGAGGAATTAAATGGGTTATCAGGTTTTGCAGAAACTTATGGGGGTTTACCAGATACCTACATAGTCTGCAAATTATGTACATTTTACATGTACATGTACATTTCCATGAAAAGATTACACTTTTCATTCAAATTGTTAAGCTGATGCAAAAACACAGTGGAGTCATTTCAGTTTATAGCAAGATATGGCAAGAAACATGCCCTTCTAGGGGGTCGGGGGGTTAGGGTTAGAAAAATTAGAAAATTGTAAATTTAAATCTGGTGTGATTTAAGAGCAAAATCAAGAAGCTATAGACTATCAATAATCACTATTAATGCATAATAACAGCCTTCAGATTGAGTTACTCATATTTAGATATTTTTTCACATTTCACAGCACTCTTAACATGTAAGTGGACAATGTGCTTCAGGCAGGAGTCTGTTTATGATTATTGGAACATTGAGAAATAGTCTCGATAATGTCAAGCCTCAGTTTTGCTTTTAAAATGCTCAAAAAATATGGCAAACACAAACCAAACAATCTTCAGTCACAATAACCTGTTAAATTTAACATTTACTGAGCATTGACTGAGTCCTACTCACACAATGTGGAGTCTCCTCATGTTTCCCTGCATTAGTTGCGTTAAAATGAATTTAACTTAAAAATCCCTAATTATAATTAAAAATGTGTCTACTATAGTCAAGGTATGGCGAAAAGACAGGTTTATACTCTAAATAACTGCAAAATACAAGTATCTTGACTAGTGCTCTCAGACTTTTGGACCACATTGTACATATATGTGAATACATAAAGAGATATGACACATCATTCCAAAGGAAATGCACCATCACATTTTGTATAAAAAAACATTCAAACTGTCGCAGTGCTGTTCCCAGACTGTATACTTTGGGTAATAACACTGCTAATGACCCTGCAGGAAGTAGTTGCATCTCACAGGTCCTTTCCTGTGGACCTTCCTGTCACAGGAATGCACAAACATCAGTCAAAACACCGCCAGGCTTTATCTCTTCACTGTTCCATGCATTTATAATTGACTTCTTGCCCTTATCGGACATGCATAACTCAAACATTTTACAGTGAGATTTTACATTTTGGTGCTCAAATTCTAAGAGGAGTTGAGAAAAGTGAAATGAATTAAAGTCATATTTAAGAACATATCATGCAGCCGCTGTACATCAACAAGCCGGTTCATTGATGCAGAAAAAACAGCTGATACTCACATTTATAATGTTGCTTCTTTCCACCAAGCTCTGAATCTCAGACAAAATGTCCTGCATGGGGGACATGTGTTTGTAAGACTCAGATCCAGGTGATCCACCTGTCGTTCCTCCGGCTCCTGGATCAGCCGCCGTCCTCGCAGGCTCCATGTCCTCCTGGATACGCGGCTGTTGACACAAGACGACGAGGGTGGCTTCACATCTGTGTTTATGCACAAGATAACACAGCTTCCTGTTCCTTTCCCTGATTCGCAGCTGAGAATATTACTATGTTGGCAGTGGCCCGACAAGTCAGTGCACTTAAAACAAGAATGTGCCTGAGAAGGAGCAGTTTTGCCCTGAGGGAGCAGGATTCAGTCTATTTGTCCACAAAGTACTGCCTCTCGACCTTCTTTAAAGATGACTCAACTGTAACAACGTGGTTCAACTGGGCAAACACAAAAACATGACATGAACCCTCTGAAACTAGGGCTGCAAAAACAAGGGAGGCGCCTTTTGAAATATTTTGAGCATGACCAAGGTGTGTCTTACAGGGAAGTGTAGGTGAGCGGGAAAAGAATTTAAACACAGCACATTGTAGGGAGGGGGGAAAAAAGGATAAAGTATAATGTCTATACTCTTTAAGCCAAACTATTTCTCTCACAAGAGCTGCAAACATTCAGATGCATATGACCTAATTTAACTGCCAGTTGATGAGGATAAACATTAATTGTTTTCGGGAAGTTGAGTGTAATTTCTGCTACAGTCTGAAAGCAGCATTCCTTTTATATAAAATGTGTTTTCACAGCTTGGATAAACTATAGACTTTAGTTTAAATGTTTCTAATCACTGCTTTAAAATGTCTGGCTCTGGATAAATCTCGAGCATTTATTCACCTAAAGTTGGAAGATTAAAAAAGAAACAGGAAAAAATCAACCAAGAATGATCTGTTTTTAATATATATTAAATCGGTATGGTCCCCTGAAACATGTTCACTATAATGTATCTATGTTGATTTAATCAAACTATATCTTACACACACACACATGCACTGAACACACACCACTGCAATGACTTCCCCAGTGCAGGACCCATATATAAAACTGCTATGAATGAAACTATATAAAAAACGCTTCGTATAACTTAAATCCTATATTCAGAAATGAACGTCAGCTGTAGAGAGAAGGCACGCTGTTAATCCTGAGAATAATGACAGGTTGCCTGAGAGAGAAATTGGCCAAAAATGTCAAGTATTTTTGAACACTGCAGCATGTGCTGTCTACAGGAATCTTGGAAGAAAGTAAATGCAATAAAGTCTGGTGGTGAGTGGTCTCTAGAAAATATAAATGTCAAACAAAAAGACCCTAAAAGTTGTTGTTTTTCATTTTTTACCTTCTTAAAGAGGAGCTGGTGGGTCTGACATATTAATTCATGACGTATATTTGTTTTTCATATGTAATGTGGCATTTTGTTGTTTGTTGCATATAGTGTGTGATCGTTTTTTTTGTAAGGCAATACGCATCAAGGATTTCCATCCAATTGTTATGCGAAAACTAAACTTTTTTAACTGGATGAAACAATGTTCCACCCCCCAAAAAAAGAAAAATTAATCCCAAAACTGTGATTTGTAAGTGTCAACAAATAACAGATGCAGAACGCGCACACCCGATGTAAAATGATGGTAAGATAAATAATGCAGGACAAAATGGAGAAAATGACAGAAGAACTTATTTGATGAATGAAAGTAAGTAAAAACCTACTAACTTTACCAAGTTTAAAAGGAAAAAAAATACTTTTTCAAGATTCTGTACCAATAATTTTGATCTGTAACTCCAAATTTCACCTTTTCCCTCCCTATATCTATCCATTATATTTTGTGTCATTAAGCTTGTGAGGTATCTAAATGTCACATTGCATAGTCAGCTCAGGCTCCAGTGTAGTATTATCACTAATCCAATTAACGTAATGTAATCTCGTGTTAATATTATCTCACAAATTGCATCATATTAGACGTTGATGACATTGCGCAGCTGATACCTGATTTAATTTAAATAATCAATTAATGTCATCACTAAATAAACCGTCAGTAAAGTCACTGTCTAGCCAACACACTAACAAATCGGGTTTTGCACCAGACAAGCTAAGTTTTGTGAAATAAGAAGTAGATAATGAAGTCTACCTGCTCGAGTGCCGTGTCTGTGGCCTCCAGCGACACAGGTAACTCTGACTCTCTCCCCACATTTGGCTCTGTAGGCTGCATGTGTCCTGTCTGTGCAGCAGCCTTCAGCTGTTTGTCACTTTCAAGGATCTGGCTTTGCCTCAAAGACCCTCCTGTTTGCGCCGCTGTGCACAAGACTGAGCTCATTGTTCGCTCCTCAGGGTGACAGAAATCTGTCATCTTCCCTTGTTTGACATCCGGAAATGTTGTTTCTCTTGCGTTGGCACCGCTGACATGAAAGCCACGTGATATGGAAGAGTTCAGGGCTTCATTCTGCAGTTTGAGATCAGTCTTCAAGAAATCTGTTTTTAGAGGAGCTGATGTTAATTCTTGTGACTGCTGTGGGGTTTTTGATTGAGAAATATCAGGGTTTTCTTGATAAGAAGCATACTCTGTGCGTGTAAGGCTACCATCAGGCCGCATGACTGAAATAGCCACTTGTTCCGTAGAAATATGCGATTGGTCCGGTTTTGTACTGTTAGAATCCACGTTTGCTCCCCCTGATGGGTGCGAAGAGCCATCGATTTGAATTCTGTCATCATTCGGATCAGAGTTTCCCCTGTAGCCTGATGCTGAAAGGGAAGCGGGAGGACACATGGTCAAAGTTTCGTCAGGCGTCGCTGAGTGGACTGTATCACCTCCACTTCCTGAAGTTTCTCCCAGGTCCTCTTCTCCTTGCCTCTGACTGACCTGTGAAATTCATCAAAAACATTAACACGATCATATTCGATTTAGTACAATTTGGTGTCTGGAGAGAAGCTCACCAGGCTTTTAGATAAGGCTTCAAGTGCACGTTTGCTTTCTTCACCAGCGTCTGAACATTTTTCCTTGTGTTTCGTTGCGACTTCTTCACCCAGACAGCTCAGAAGAAAATCTCCTTCAGAGACCACTTCATGAATGACTTGTTGGAGCCTCAGACCCTCATCCAGAGATGCCTGAGAAACAGTTACGTAAATTCAGACTTCAACTGATAACTGACTGAGTTCATTGACAAACATTTGAATTGAATTAGATCAGATAAGACTTTATTGATCCTGTTGGGAGGTTTTCTCAGGGAAATTAAAGAATTATGAATTTTACTCTCTACACCAGCGGTGTAGTGTGAGAAGCACCTCCCTTGGGGGGCACCAGAGGGCTTCAGGGGAGGCATAGTGAGAGAAGAAATAAACCTGAAGTAAAAAAAAGAGTGTAAACATCTAGCGAGGGGCAAAATGGATAAATTTTTAGTATCTCGAGTAAAAGTGAGAGGACACAGAGTCTGGAGCGA
Source organism: Lepturacanthus savala (assembly GCA_030544235.1). Classification (NCBI taxonomy): domain Eukaryota; kingdom Metazoa; phylum Chordata; class Actinopteri; order Scombriformes; family Trichiuridae; genus Lepturacanthus; species Lepturacanthus savala. The sequence goes on from CM060477.1 coordinate 16,045,909, forward strand.
GCAGAAAAACTGAGGAAGTATGACCCTGATTCCTTAATAATGTTTAAAAAGATGTTAAAAACATACACAATTTAAAATGTGTTAAAAAAAAGATATTTAGGTACATACACAGATAAAGATGATTCAAATGTTTTTAAAATTTGGTTAAGAACATACAAACATGTTTAAGATATTTACAAAAATAAAGATGTGTATAACATTCATTGTTTAAAACCTTCTTTAAGCCTGTGTTGGACATACAAAGCAACAATAACAGTAATAATAGTAATTATAATTGGGAAGGAGGGTGGCATGCTTTTGAGTTCTCTTAAGCCCTGTGTTTTCCTTCTATAAATGATAACAAGTATAGAATATCTACAACCACAAAGGTAATGTACTTAAACCTGGTATCAATAGAAATCTAAATCTAATCTAAATATTCACACAAACAGCTCAAATCTAAATTATTAAACTATTTTCTTATTGATATAAATGACAATATGTATTGATACTGGAACAGTAACATTATGTTTTACTACAGACAATTTGTCTGTAGTAAAACATTAGTAAAACAACAGATTTGTTGTGTTGTAGCAGAGGTTTTCTTATGCGATATATGCATTAAACTCAATATTACCGCTGTATCAGGGGGTTTTGGATTTTAACAGGTTAATGGAGGTTTACTATCCCCCAGCCTGCTCTAGACTGGACTGTCGTGATTTTTATTTCCATGTGTAGATTTGTTGTCTGAGATTATTGTAGCACTCCATTACATTTAGTTAATTATGGGGAATGTAATTATTGCACCGGGTAGTGTGTGTACCTGCTTGGGTGATGATGGTTCAGCTTGTACTGTTTGGCTCCACTGCTGCAGCTGTGTGACGACCCGTTTCACCCTGTCATCTGTATTTTCGGCACACACCTGCTTCTTCTGTTGCAACATGCACCTGAGGCTACGGTGAGAACAGGAGAGAGAGAGAGGAAGAGAGAGAGGGAGAACAAACAGCCAATTATAGCCATTTCAAACATTTCAAGTGCAATATTTTTGAACTGTATTTCTCATCACCTCATTATCTTCTGTTTTTACATTGAAGAGGGTAACTTTGAATGGGATTCACTCTATTCGTTTATAGGAAATAAATATCAGAAATTACTTCTTTGCCAGCCTTTCCTGCTATAAGCTTCTTTGTGGCATATAGCAATTTGATTTTGAGATGGATGCTTGTCCATATATCACCTTAGGGTATAAAAACAAGTCTTGTAGTCTCAAGAAAAGTTGAAATGTCTATGTAAAGAAATATTATGTATACAGTGATGTTATTTTGATTACTCTAATTACATCATGGTCTTAACAGAAATGTGGCAATGACTAATTACTAAAAAATGCTGTATACAGTGAAGCTATAATCCTATAATCATTTTAGTAATTTTTTAAGAAAATACACCATAAAATGCTTAGCTTCTCAAATAATGTTTTTCACTGGTATACATGATAGTAAACTGGATATCTTTGGGTTTTAGACTGTTGCTCAGGCAAAAGTAGACATTCAAAGATGTAACCTTTGATACTGGGGTAATTATAGTGGGCAGCAGTCAATTAAAGTGACAGGTAGTGATTGTGAGGGATGCGACTTCTGATTTGAAATCAGAAATGACAACAAGTACCTGTCAACCTCTTTAGCAACTGTATTCACATCTGCAGGAAGCGTTTCTTGTGTGATGCCTGACTCTCTGCTCCTCTGCAGGTCATAACCTCCTGCGGCCAGCACCATCAACCTGGTTTCACATTCCTGAGAGAGAGAAAAGGCCTCTGTGATTGACAGTATTATCAGCTGCCTCTAAAGTAACATGTAAGGTTTCAAAGAATATTATGATTTTACCTGTATTATATACCACTGTTGTTTAAGCTGGTTAATTAGAGGCAATGCTTCATGATTCCCAGGAAGGTTTTCTAATTTTCCCTCCAGGTCTTTCAGTTCTGTATGAACACGGGAGGCTTCTTCCTTCAATGGCTGAACACTCTGGTTCCTCTTTTCTTTGAGCCATTCTAGATTTTCTCTGATGCTACTGTCTAGCACCCTCTTGTGGTTTTGGAGGTTGCTGACTTCCCGACAGAGACTGGCCTGGGCCTCGGCTGTGGAACTGGCTGCGACTGAGTTCTTGAGTGTTACAAGTTGCGAAAGGTCTTTTTCTGTGTCTCTAATGTCTTGTAGCAAAGCCTGCAGATGTGGAGAGAATAACAGATAAGAATGTTGTAAATGCCAGCAAACTGATTAAGTATTACAGTACTGTTCAAAAGCTTGGGAAAACCTATGTAGATATTGCACCAAAAACCAGACATTTGCAGCTAGAAGAGTCATTTACCACTAGCAATATATAGAGTGTATTTCTCATTAGTTTAAAGTTATCTTCCTTGAAAAAACAGTTGTTTTATTTCAGAAATAAGGGAAATTCTAAGTGATCCCAAACTTTAGAACAGTTGTGTATATGCCAAAATATGAGGAAACACCATCCCTTCCTGAAGACTCCTATTTGAGGCGTTTAATTGTTGGAGAGATGTGAAATATAATTGATGAATTCACACAGTCATTAATCTAATGGAGGTCACCTCCAGAGCTGCCTCATCACCGATCTGTGTGGCTTGACAGGTCGACATCATTTCCTGCAGGGATGTGGATTTATGGCAGCAGTCCTGCAGACACCTGCTAAAATCCTCCTCACTACAGAGGCCCTCCTCGAGGCGGGAACACACACCCTGCGGATATTTCAGGAACACCAGGCCACGGTTAGAGAGCTTATAGAGTGATTATACTAAATCACAATGAAAAGCCACACCAGAATCTTTCCTTACGTTCAACTCCGCCATCAGCGTTGAGAGGACGCCGCTGCTTTTCTCAGGCTGGTCTTGACGCTTCTGCTCGTCCAGGCTGGTAAGTGTTAATTGCAGGGATTCGGTTTCAGCCTGCAGCTGACGGGCTAGAAGGCAGGCCTGTCTGCGCTCAGCGGCGCCGGGCCAGGGGAATGCCGTCGGGAGCTGAGCGAGTCTGTGCTGCAGCTCCTGTGCCCTGCAGCAGGCCTCGTTCAGCGTTCGGAGCGGGTAGGAGGAGGTGAGCTCTGACTCTGTTTGTATAAGACTAAACAGTCAGAAAAAAGAGGAGATTTTAATTGTCGAATCGAATCATTTTAATTCAGCTTGCTCTATAATCGGCTCACCTGTGAGAAGGCTGAAGGGTCTCTAGAAGCTCTCTGCACTGCTGCTGTCCCTGTTTCAGGTCTCCATCACTAAGTCCGGGGCTCAGTCCAACAACCCCGGTTTCTTCGATGCGTGCGCTCCCCTCTCCTGTTGCACTTCCCAAAGCCTGAAATATACTTTTACAGATTAGTCACTGAGTGTGATTACGCTGTAATCACTCTAATCTGTGACTGCACAAACTGAGTGTTACTTTGTATATATTAACCTTTTAAGCAGTGGCGGATTTACCAAAATAGAGACCTAAAGCAAAGGGGCTTCCCCCTCATATGATTAAAAGTATGGGGATGTAAAGTATAGTAAAGGTCATTGGACAGGAAAAATATTAATTTCCCTTTAAACACACTACCCTTCAAAAGTTTGGGGTCACTTAGAAATTTCCTTGTTTTTGAAAGAAAAGCACTGTTTTTTTCAATGAAGATAACTTTAAACTAATTAGAAATACACTCTATACATTGCTGCATGTACAATCACACATACAATCATACATACATGTACAAAAACTGAGTGTTTCTTACTCCAGCATGGTGAAGTCTCTGCTCCACAGGATTCTGGATGCTTTCTCCGAGCGGGGAGTCAACAACTTGTCTCAGGTCTTCCACTCTGGACTGACTAGATTTTGACAAAGGCTGAAACCCTTCTGTGTCCCCCCTCGGCGAGCTGCCCAGCATGTGGGTTTGGAAGTTGTGGTATCGTTCCAGCAGCTTGCTGCTTTCCTCTATGAGCGCAGACTGCCGAAGTGTGCTGCTTCGTAAGGATGACACAAGCTGGCCGACAGCCTCTGTTCTCACCCTGCATTGGAGAGAAATGAACCTAGAAATGATGCTCAGTTACAGCTCACTGTGACATTCACGAGAGAACTAAAGCTAAGCTTTGTCAGGTTAAAGTTAGTCACATCAGAAAAATATCATAAACTTAGAGTTTCTTCAGAAACTCAATAAAAAAACACACCTACCTGTTCTGTTTATAATTAAAAACAATCTATTTAAGGATAAAGGAGAGTCTGCATACAACTTAGAGCTGCTCTGTGTTTGATAAGGTGCTGCACCTTTTTATTACTCATGAATGGAATCAATTAAAAATATTAAATTACTTAATATGTCTCCTATACCATTTACAAAATGGGATGTGGGATGGTTTAAAAAATATATATTTAAGTTAATGATGACAATCATAACAATAATAATCACAGCAAAAGATGAAATTCTCCTGTTTTAGGTATTAGTCCAATATTGAGTATAATTATCTTATTCCACTGGCAGAAAATTTATCTTATTTCCTTTTTTTCTTGGTTTTAATCAATTTAACCTTTCTTTAAGAAAGTATTGACCACATTAACCTAAATCAGGAAAAACAAATTGAAATAAAAGACATTTTCTGCCGGTGGAATAAGAGAATTATACTAAATATTGGACTAAAATGTTTCAAAAACAAAATATCTTCACCTGTTAAGATTTCAGTTTTTGCAGCACTCACACTTCATTAATACACTTAAGGTCTTTTACCTTTGTTGAAGGGCTTCCTCTTGCAGGAGACTTAGATCCTCCTCCTTTGCTGCTTTATCCTCAGATGCTTGCAACCATTCCTCCAAACATTTACTCTCCTTCTGCAGCCTAATAATAATAATAATAGTAATAATATTTATTCATACATGAGATGCAGTTCAAAGTGCGTAACGATAAAAACGGAAAATAGAATTAAGCAACAGTACAAATAATATAGAGATAAAAATGGAAAATAAAATGCTGAAGTATTAAGTATCAATTCTGGATATATTTTATGTTCAAACATCTATTCCACAAAGAAAGAGAAAGCAGCTAAAATGACTCATCAGCAGCTCTAACTGCTCTTCTTCTTATCTGTAAATGTTGCATGTTACGCATTCAAGGTGGAGAAGAAATCAATACTTCACAACAGATGTGTAAATCTGTTAGCATTTTAACCACTCCAAATCTTTAAAAAAGGTATGTTTATTACCTGTCGAGATCTTCGATACTTCTCTCAGTCTGTTCTTCCACCTCAGAGAAGATATGGTGGGAAGCTCTGACTTTGTCCTGCAGCTGCATCCCATCTGCAGACAGGCTCTGCAGGCTCTCTGGTCTCGCTATGGAGGCCATAACATGCAGATCCTCCAGAAGGCTCACCACCTGCTCCTCCTGTATCTGGAGCTCCAGACATTGATCCTGTACAATGAGGGATTCGCATTTTAAACTATTAACGTCTACTCAGCACAACATTTAGACATACACGGCAACTTCGCAGCCTAGTTGTTGTGCGATTATAACATCTTTCAATGTTATAATATAAGTAACATCAATCTGATAATATAAGTTATTATGCTGCAAAAACTGAAATCTTATCAGGTGAAAAATCTTGTTTTTGATACAATTAGTCCAATATTGAGTATAATTATCTCATTCCACTGGCAAATAATTTAGCTTACTTCAGGTTTTTCTCCTGATTTGGGTTAATTTGGTTAAAAAACAAATCAACAGAACAACAAACAAAAAATAAACAAATCCTGGTGAAATCTGGTGCAGGCAGTGAGCGCCTACCTTAAGTTTTGCGAGGACATTTGCAGCATCTGAGCCACTGAGAGTGAGGAGGGAGTCCTGAATCCTCTGGAGGGAGCTGCAGCATTCTGCCATCCTGGCAGCGATTTGTCCCTTAGTGGCCACCATCTGCCGGTAAACATCCTCGGATTCAGAAACAAGCTCCCTCAGCTGCTCTACTTTCTTTCTCATCTGGGTCTCCAATACCTAGACAAAATCAAATCAATCAATCAATAGATCTCCACTGCGCCTGTGACATCATCTAGATGTTGGATTGTGAACCAATCAGCAAAGAGTATCAAAAGTCACAAAGTTAGCTATAATATACTGTAGAAAGACACCAAAATCTGCAAAAATAAAAGGATTATACACCTGTTTAGTTGGATTAGACTGGAGTTAAAATGAAACTAAACTTTATTTATTACATGTAGTGTATCTATCCCAGCTTCATGCTGTACCTGCAGCTCCAGAGGGGGCTCTGCACTTTGAAGCAGCGCCTGAATCTCAGCTGCTCTCCGGTGGAAATGATCCATACTCTCCTCCCGCGTTACGATCTCATCCTGGGGACAAATGAAACTGAGGCAATTATCATTCAAAGCAACTGTAGAAATCTGATATTTACAAACGGATGAACAGGAAGGTGGTTTTACCTGCAAGGCTCTGATATCCTTGTCCGTCTGAAATGACGGAGACTGAGCAAACTCTGCCAGTTTATCGGCGGCCCAGCCGTCCACCTCCACCCCCAGCTGAAGGACCCCGTCCCACAAAGTCAAGCCCAGGTGTAAGTTTTCAAGGAGAGAGTCGTTTTTTTCTGTAATCTGCAAGAATTGGATTTACAGTGAAGAGTATCGCTCATCCTACTCTACTAAAATATGAACTGAAATATTTTATCTGTAATGACCTCCTATATCAGGGAAGTCAAACTCAATTTACTTAATGCTCCAGCATAATTTGATCCCAAGTGGGCCGAACTAGTAAAAATAAATGTATACGCTGCAAAAAACAAAATCCTAACAAGTGAAAATGTCTTGTTTTTGACAGAATTAGTCCAATATCGAGTAGAATTTATCTTATTCCAGTAGCCGATGGTTTAACTTATTTCAAGTTTCTTTTTCCTGATTTGGGTCAATTTGTTAAAAAAAAATTGCTGTCAAAAAAATAAATAAATAAATAAAAAATAAAGGGGCTAAAATCAAGGGAAAAACCTGAAATAAATTATTTGCTAAATTATCTGCCAAGGGAATGGAATAATTTTACCTAATATTGGTCTATTTGTACCAAATAGAAGGCCTGATAAGGTTTCATGTATTTTTAGCCTAAATAACACCTACAAACTTTATATGTAAAGAAAAAGACATTATAAATATTTATAGTATTAGAATTAGTATTAAAATTGTAAATAGTTCTGGTTCTGGCTCCCAGGCCACATGTTTGACATCCCTGTCCTATATAATAATTAATTTCAATAATTACATACATAAAACTAATACAACGATTTGTGCAGTGAAATGCACCTTTATAGCGGTAGCTGGTGAAGTAATGTCCTAATTCTCTACAAGCAAACCAGAAAGTAAATTAAAAAATATTTCTTCCATGGTGCATATTTTGGAACAAGGATAGCAGTAGATAAACAATATAGTTGCAAAGAAATAGCATGTATGCACGTGTATGTATCTATTTAGGGAATTAAAGGAAAAAAATGCTGATCTGAGGGGTCAGAGTGGCTGAACTCACATCTAGCCAGCGGTCCATTAGAGCATCAGCTTCGCTCTCAAATGGGATGATGGTGCATTCTGGGATCTGACGCAGATGAGTGTGAAGCTGCCGGCAGATGCAGCGTACCTCCTCTATGCCGCCGCAGAGGCCACTCAGCTCCTCTTTGGTTTCCTGGACCTAGAATATCACACAATCACATAAATATACATAAATATGCTGTAAAAGTGAAAAGAAAATTTCACAATAAAGGTACATAATGATTTTGACCAATTTAATAATCAATCAAACAGCTCAAATCCAAATTAAATATCAAAATAGTGCTTGGTTGCGGCCCTACTACTGATATTATATTGACCCATTTGAGCCTAGAATTTTTTGATGATATATATTGATACAGAAACAGTAAAATTGTGTTTTACTACAGATAAAAATACTGTATTTAGTGTTGTAGCTAATGTTTTCTCATCCTAGATATGCATAAAACTCCATGCTGCCCCTGTATCAGAGAGTTTGGGGTTTTACCAGGTTAATGATCTGAATCAAACAGTGTGTTTTACCTGAGTATAAAGTCTCTGCACGTTTTCTTTTCCCCTGTAGGAGGCTTGCTGGTTGACGGTGTTCTCTGCCTTCTGCAGGGTCCCGCTCAGCTCACCGTGAACATTCTGAAACCTCTTCAGCAGCTCTGTTAGGACACAACACTGATCCAGCCTGTATTTCATCCACATAACACACAACACATGCGCCGAACTCAGCAAGGCACCACACACGGACGTTGTTGGAAATCGTGACAAATAAGAAACTCTTTTTTACCTTTCAGTTACAGCGTTTGTTGCCTCCTTCCAGAGGAGGTCCACCTCTCTGCTCTGGCTCTGATCAGGGATCGATGCACTGCACACGTCCTGTAGCTCAGAGAGGAGGCCGGCGAGTTGAACTTCCAGCTTCGTGAGGCCACGCGTCCTGCAGAGGATGAGACGATCATTAGTCTTTTGTCATCAGAGAAGAGGTGGGAATAAAGAAACTGAAGGTCTGGCACCATTTGTTAACTGTTGGTATTATTGTTTTCAGAAATAATGCATAATACAATTGAAATATTTCAATTTGTTGTATTATAGTGGCTGTAATATACTGTAATATTTCCTATATACTAGAGATTAACTGTACACAAATAATAATTCATAAGATTGAAGCTATAGGGAAAGTCCATATTTGTAGTTAATATGATGGATTCATGTTTGTGAACACGTATTTTACCCTTTATTTCACTTATAATGTTGCTAAAAGTCAATTTAATTACTAAACACGTTACTTATTGTCATGATGCAGTGATCCACTCAGGTTACATATCTCATGAGTGTGATACCTGTGCTGCAGAGCAGGCAGAGTGGGCTCCTGCAGCCCCAGCTGCTCAGCTGCTGCTAGTATCTCTCTCAGGGCTCCTAACAAGGCAAATCTCCTCTGGACCAAACTCTCCTCCTCCTCCTCCTCCTCCTCCTCTTTTTCTGTCTGCTTCATCTGTCTGCTTCTTCTTTTTCTTCTCCTCTGGACCTTGGTTTTTAAGACTTCCGTCCGTGTTTGAGCCTTGAGCTTTTCTCCCCTCTGTGTCTCTGTGTCATTCTCTCCTTCCGCCTCCAGTCTCGACTCCTCTTCCATCACACTCGGTGTAGAGGGACGCTCCTGCTTGTGTGAACCATCCGCAGTATTTGTCTGGCACATTTCTGCTGATTTCTTTTCCTTATTCTCCTGCGTTTCCTCCTTTCCTTGAACAAATAATTTGTGATCATTATCTCCTTGACCTTGGCTGATCTCCCTCTCCCTGGCTGTCGTCAGCTCTTTTTCTACAACCTTCTGGGACACTGATGTCACCACATCCCGGCACATCGCAGTTGCACCATCCATGGTCAGAGTCATCCCCGTGGCCTTTAAAGTGCTGTCCACACTGTCAGATTGCTTGGAAGCAATCCGCGAGCTCTCCTGCATTGCCACCTGCCAGCAAACTCCCTCCTGTCCCCGGTCTGCCTCATTTCGCTGCGAGCCATGGTCCTGGTTGGGGATCTCAGCCTCGACTTCACTCGTTGCAGCCAGGAAATGATCCAGGTACCCAGCAGCTGCCTGGAGCTGCTCCAGATGAGGGGCACTGCCGTGGAGAGCCCGGCAGAGGGACGAAGAGGACGTGGCTTCCAGCCCTCGTCCGTCCTCTTCAGCACTTTGTTCCGACAGATTTCTCATTTCAGACTGTTTGTCGTCCATTTCCTGCCGCAGAGATTAACAGCATTGTTTTCACGTTTCACTCAGAAAAAAAAAGAGAATTAATGGTTTGAACAAAGTAGAGCTGTACCTTTAAATCCGATAGCAGTCGAGGATCAGCCAAAGTCAAGGAGGAGATGTCCACGGGGTCTCTGAGGACCTGGTCCAGTTTATCTCTGATCAGTAACATCTGATTATCTGCAGACGTTTTTATAGATGCCCCCCTGAAAAAAAACAAAGTAAAAGCAACTCATTTTAGCTTTTCAAAATCAGACGATATTAAGTATACAATAATATGCAATAATACAAAGCAGATGCCTTTCACATTAAAAAATCTTTAAAATTTGAAAAAACTTGAAATGCACCAAATTTTTGGTTTAGACTATATAGTGATGTGAGAAGAGTTGTGAGAAGAGCTGTTATTAATTATCATTGTTTAATGCAAGAATTATCAAGTTACTGTAAATAATATAGTCTGTTTCATCTGTGTAAAGTTTGCAAATGTAAATGTATTATTTTGCTTCTGTTTTATTTAAAATAAACATGCAAGCATATAAAGTGAAGCAATGTTTCCTTGTAAAATAAATAAATAAATAAATTCTGAGAATTTTCTCACAAATTTTGACTTAAAAACTGATGTGTTTTTAGCAAATTTTGCTGAAATGGTTGGGCCTGAGTAAAAACTAAACTTGGAAAGTTTTCCTTTAGTTTTCATCAGCATTATCTCTCACTAAAAAAACAATACCCCATTATCTTATGGACAATTACTTTTAAAAAATTACCTCAGGATGCCACAGTTCTTAAATGTATATGCAAAGGTGCCTTTCTTCTTTTAATTTAATAAAAAATATGTATGATCAAGATAGGAATCAATACTATTTATTGACCTGATGTACTTTGCAGGATCATTTGTTGGCCTCCCCACTGCTGAGTGAGCTTATTTCAGTTCAAACTTTATTCCAAATGCAGTCAAACTTTAAAACAGCAGTGGTGTGAAGTAAATCCTGAATTAGACATTAAGCTACTAACTACTCTACCTTTCCAGTACTTGCTGTTCAGAGGAGGAGAAGAGCTCTTCTTGAGGTGGGGCGGCTGTCTCTGGGATGACCGTCCACTCTGCCTCCTGCTTGGTCTCCACGGTGTCGCCCCTGACAACTGTCTGGGAGATGGAAGAGTGGCATGTTAATAGCGCCTAGAAGAAGAGAAGAGAAGATGGAGCGGAGCAAGCCTATCCAATTACGGAGGATTAGTGTTCTACAGCTGCTGCTGTCAGCCGATGACACGGCTGTGTTTGTTTCTTTAAATGCAATGTATAAAGAAAACACTATGTGTAACACACACTTCACTATGATTTAGCTATATTAGAGTTTTTCATACCTGTATGTGAGTCTGGACTTGCTGGTTGCTCTCTACGATGTGCAGTAGACGAGCTTCCAGCGGCTGCTCTTTGTCTTGAAGCGAAGGCTCAGATTTTACGTGGTCTGGTGGTGTCGGGCGTTCCTCGCTCTCTCGCATGTCATCGTGGAGCTCTGCATCGCTAGATTTTGTTTCCTGCACTTCGTCAGCCTCCTTCAGTTGCTCTGTCACGAGGCAGGAGGATCTCCTCGGCGTCAGTGTCTCACACAGCTCCTGGAGAGACTCGATGGTCTGAGCTCCTTCGGCTGCGGCCTGGAAGGAATGTGAGCTTCTGAGAAAACCTGAACGCAAGCGTGTTTCTGAACCTCTACTGGTTTGCCACAAAAGCACAATCGGATGTTAATGGCACGTCACAGAATGACACGAGTACCTGTTGCTGCTGGCCAGTGGTGTCAAGCAGAACGTGGTTAGTATGCATTTCACATTCCACAACAGACAATGACAGTTTGTCTCCTATATTAGCCCTTAACACAGGAACAAAGGCGGCCATTTCTCTGCTGACATCCTGGGTATGACACAAACAGGCAAACAGGTCTATTATATATTGTTAAAAATAATAAGTGTTATACTTTATGTTAGTATGTATTGAAGAGTTATGAAAGAAGAAGGGTCAGCAGTCGAGTTTCAAGTCGCTGTCATACCTCCCACTGCCTTCTGACCGAGTCACAAAGAAGCATCAAGTCCTGGAGCTGGGGCCCGGAGCAGAAGGCCCCAAAACCCTCCACTGCAGCCAGGAACTCATCAAGGAAGGCAGGCTGCAGGAGCTTTAAAGCCCTCTGCACAGAAAGACAGACAGTATAGCTGCACAAACATGCGAAAAACCCAAGTGCAAGCTATGCAAAGCGAAACGCCACAGACACATGTTCCTGATTCTGAAATTGAATTCAATTTTGTTTCTGCATGTTGTGAAAAGCAAGTCAAGACCGAGCTTCTGTTTAAAGCCTTTAATGAGACACGTTACACTACACTTTAATTTGTGGTAGAACTAAACACTATGCACTGATGTTGTCATCCTTATCCATTGATGATAAAACTGTTTCTACCTGTTTCTTCTTGGCTTGTGCCTCTGAAATCTCTTTTACGCCAAACAACTTGATGGCTTGCTGGATGCGTCCCTGCAAACGGAACCGGGCCTTCTCCAGCCGGCTCCTCGCCATCGACTGCGCCTTCGAATGAACTTCTCCGTGGATCATAACCGGCGGCCGTGGAGGCATTTTATTACTCTGTGGAGCGTTTGCTGGTTCTCCTGTTCTGGACTTAGGCTGGAACTTGTGAGTCTGTCGGAGGGACGAGCCTGTCCTCTGCTCTGTGGTTGTACTCGCTGTAGGTTCAGGTGGATGTGGACTTTTTGGAGACTTTAGTCCGACAGGAGCTTGTGTTAGAAGGTGGTCCTTTTGAGTTGAAGCTTGAGCATAGAATTTGGGTAATGATTGTGGCTGGATCTCAGATTCTACTTGGTTTACAGACTGAGGCAGCATTTCGACACGGGGTATGACGATGATGGTCTCACCAGTTTTAGGCCAACCCTGGACTCCTTTTGTCTCTTGTTGAGGCATCTGCAATGAAAGCTCTTTTGGGTCCTGGGTTTGCAGCTTAATGTTCCCGATCTGGTCTACATTTTTGGTTCTGGCCACAACAAATAACCCTGCCTCTGGTTGTTTCTGTGTCTGATGGACTGGAAAAGGTGAAGGTTTTTCAGGGGCTTCACCAACATGTCGCCTGAATCCAATGGAACTAAACATTCCAAGAATCTCCTGAAAAAAAATTATAAAAATAAACAAAGCACATGGTCTAATTAATTGGCCGATTTATTGATGACCTGAAAAAAAAGTTACGGTACATTAATTCAAGCCACCTGGCAGTGGGAGACTGCTTCTGAGATCCTGTCCTGGATGCCAGAGGTGCTGAGGTGCTGAGGAGACGTCTTCTGGACTCGGTCCACAAGATCCCGCAGATTCTGTCCTTCAGTAACAACCTGGACCTCCAGCTGCAGGCCTCGAGAGACCAAACTCTAACAAAAGGACACAGACCAAACAATAGCAGAGTTTTAAACAAACTTTTCAGAACACATTAATGCTTTGGTTTCGCCATTACGAAACCAAAGCCATCTGCTACCCACAAGGGGTCACATGTCCCACGATCCAACTTTTACAGATGATAAAAACAGTCTTTAGAAATCGCACACAGTTTGAGTTTACTGACTTTAGCTGTGGATTCGTATGGCGAGCGTCCTCTGTGCTCTTTCTCCTTGAGGTGCTGGTAACAGTCCAGAGCCTCTGAGCTCCAGTGGTCTAGCTCTGCCACACGGCCCTCCAGTCTGGACGCAGCCCGCTGCAGCTCGCCATACGTCCTCTCTGCTTCAACAAGCATCTGCCACACAAGTGCGTAGCACTGAATCGCTGTCTTACCTCGATGCACTGTATGAAACACGACAGATGCCGAATAATGGAACAAATCACTGGGTTTTTACAGAAGAATACCTCTGGGAATGGAGAGACGGATGATGCATCTACCTCCGACAGTTTTTTCATCAGCAGCTGACAGAAAAATGTACAGCAGAGAGATTAGTTCAGGCATCAGTGGCGTTTACAGACTTTTTGGAGGGTAGGGGCAAAAAGGGGAAAAAAGGCTCATATAGCATTTAAAGAGGACACTTTAGCATGCATTTTGGCTCCTAGAGGGCATTTAAGCACACTTTTTTGATCTCAAAAGGGCATTTTAACACACTATTAACTGCCAAGAGGGCACTTTAACATGCATTTTGTCTGCCATGAGGGCATTTTTCAATTTTTAATTGCCCCCCATCCCTTTTGAATGCCACTGTCAGGCGTAGAAAGACTTAAAAGAAAATATTTATCTTGCTGCTGATTTTCCATTAATGTATTCATTTGTAACTTTGCTAACCTGTAGTTTCTGTCTGTTTGCCTTCAGTGGGACTGATGCCACCTCCAGCGGTTGTCTCAGCAGCCAGCTGGCCTCCTGAGACAGTGAATGCACCATTTGAAGACTCTGGGGACCAACAACAGCCTCCGCTGACACTTCCTAGGAAAGACATACTTCATTGATATCTGTGGGTTTTATTAGCTTTAGCTTTATTAGCTTTTGTCAAACTTTTGAATGGTAGTGTACTTTTTATGTCACATTTAAAATTAAATAAAAAAAAAACAACACTGGAAGAAAACTACATCACAGTGATGGAGATAAGAACAGTTAAAATCCCATGTTCTGAATTGTCCCTTCATGTAAAATATGCACCTTAATACAGTCATAACATGCCTACTTACAAACATTGTCTTCTTCATGCATTCGGCCCACTGCATGTTGACCTTGCTGAGTTCCTCTGCCAGGGTGAGGCTGGTTGAAGGCTCTGTCACTTCAATGAGCAGGTTCCCCACCTCGTTCACCTGAGCCTGACATGACATCATATCCTACAGCGACCAAGCCGACATAAGAATCTTTACTTCCTGCCCCCTCTTGGACCGGCACAAAACAACTTAACAGTAAACTGGATGGTGAGAGTCATTGGGTTAACCTGCGTCCCCTCAGCAGCAGACTGGGTCAGTGACTCTGTCCTCTGTGTCAGCCACGTCTGTAATGAGGCCAGGCACTTGTTGTAAGTCTCCCACGCTGACACCACTCTCTCCATCGTCTCTCTCGCAGCCGCCACCGCCTGCGTGACCGACGCGGCTTCACTTTCCGCTTCCTTCACCTGTCGAGTGACAAGCTGGGAATCTTCACCTGGGGAGAGGAGAGAGTTTGAGTCTCGTCTTGAGATGTAAATAAACACAAATCTGATTATAAAACACACATTCAGCTCATACCTAGTGCTGCTTTGCTGGTGCAAGTGGTAGCATTCTCCTTCAGTTTCTGGAGGGCGTCCATCAGGACCAAAAACAGACTATGGCGCTCCACTGTTTCCTAGACAACCAAAGGAATTCATCACTAATGGTGATTATCTAATACACATAAGTCTTAGAGGTAAGTAGAGCAGTAATTTAATAATACTAGATCCTGTGTGAGCTGTGAACTGACTAAAAATGACTAAATCACATCAACTGGGCTCACATCAGTGATGTTTTTAAAACTTGCATAACTTCCGCACTCCTCTTTCATATAACTCACATGCCAGTCCTGTAGAAGCAGAGAAACTGTCTCCTGGGATCCGTAGGGAGCTTTCCAGGACCGAACCTTTGCATTGATGCGGCCCAGGAGGTCCAGTACAGTGTGAAGGGATTCCTGGTATTCCAACTTGATCCCTTGATACTTGGCTGTGACTCGGATATTGGTTAATCTATTTTTTTTTTTTTCAAATAAAAACAAAAGAGAATGAATGCATTATTTGATGATTTTGAATGAAACATTTCAGGATTTAAATGCCTATAATAGAATAAAAAAAAATCCCCAAAATACTGTGATTAGAGAAGCTTAGTTACCGTCTTTTTATCTCCTCAAACTTCTCAAGAGGCACTCTTATGTTCCCGGAGTCATCCATGTTGTGGAAAGTGTCGAGGCTGTTGACGTGACGGCTCATCTCCGTAATTAAAGTCTGTGTAAAACCAGCAAATAAGCACATGAACTGGATGATGATAGTTTAAAGACTGCTCATAAATACAGTGCTCACGCATCTGCCCAAATCCTCTCATGTAATATAAATATTGTTATTTCAGTGCTTCAAAACACTAAAAATCTATTTATTTTAGATGATAAAGAACAAGGAAGCTGAAATATAAAAAGATTATTTTCTTGCTTCCTCCCTCTAGAATCCTTTTCTTTTTATTCAGACCTTTAGAGTGTCCTGTTTGACTCTTGCGTGTTTGGCCGCGTCTGCGTGATCTTTTGCTGTTTCTCCTTCCTCTGTCAGAGCTGCCTCTGCGCGCTGCAGCCACGCAGCCGCCGAGCCCAGAGGAGGAGGAAGACTCACATCCAGCTCTGCTTTACATCGCTGCAGCTGGAGAATGACATGCACATAAATAATCTGCTATAAGCCTGGTCACCGGAACAATGGAAAAATGTAACAAGGTCATTTCTCTTCTATTAGGCTTTCTGGAGAGAGACAAATAGAGGCTTTCCTTCCACTTTTATAACATATGAAGCACAGGATGTGATATGAGAGCTGGTAAAAGGGTGATTTGTTGCTCTTCTGAGGGCGGGATGACCCTACTCCTTATTTCCTCACCTCCTGCTCCAGACGATCCCACGCTGTCCTGAGAGCACACTGCTCTCGACTCAGCTCAGGGCTTCGCCTTATAGCAGAGAGGAGGGTCATCACTGGTCCCCTTTGTTCAGTGAAGGAAGCAGCAAGGCTCTGAAACACCTGATGAACCACACAGCTCTGAATAAATTCACCACGATACAGAAAAAAAAATGAAAAATCAGTTTTCATGTGTTACGCTTTGCCTTACCTGATATTTTTCTGCATAGCTTGATGTCTCTGCAGCCGTCCACGTCTCTGACAGTTCCTGGTAGGTTTGCTGCAGCCAGCAGGTCACCTCTTGTGCACGCTCACTTGGAGACGCCTGCATTTTTACAATTAAAAACAGATAACAATTACAAAAAAAATGCATTTAACAGGGTGAATAACCGCGATAAGCTGCACAAGCAGTGCGTGGATGAATAGAAGAAACACAGAACCAACTACCATTTAGCTATTTGAGAAGAATGATTTTTGAACCCTGGATGCATCAGAAGCAAAAACAAATGGTTCAACTCAACAATCAAGTGACTGTGCGACAACAAGAACTATAGTAAAAAGTGATGGACATTAACTAAGAAAGGAATTCTTGGCTCGGTGGATAGTTACAGTACCTGGCGTAACGGTGAGACAGCAATTGCTGGAGTAAAGTGAGCAGGCAAATTCACAGGTGAGAAACAGGAAGGCTGAACCAGAGGAAACAGCTACACCACAAGAAAGCAAGAAAGAAAGAGTTGGAGACAGAGGACAGGGGGAGATGGATAAACCCATCAGTTTCATGCAGGAGTTTGTGGGTTTAACAGCAGCTGGAGACATGGGAAAAAAGCAGCAGGGGGTGAAAGAGAATACACGTCTACCTGAAGCATCAATTTCAACATTCAATTATTCAATAATATACAATCATTATGAGTAAATTACTGATTCATCTTTTGTTGATTGAAAAATCAAATAAAAAGCCATGCACTTCTAAAAAGAGAACGTATTTTGTTTTATTTGAATGACTTTTAGAGGCTTGAGGAGATAAAATTTAGAAATCCACAAGAAATAAAGAAATTAAAAGAATCACAATATTGTGTCAAAGTATGTTGTTTTTTTTAAAAAAATGTCTGTCCTATGATCTCATAACCACTTTAATTGATCAATGGACTCTTTGCACACTAAATTTTGCCTGGTCTTTTCCAGTTGTAGAAACAACAGTGCTTTTCTGGATATAAAATGGTTTTGCTCGCTTATTTAACTCTGGAGACTGTGAGGATTGACTAAATTTCACATAGGGGTGAGGAATCCCTATAAATGACTATATGCATACAAACAGTAATATATTACCACACGAATATACGGTCATAGACAATTTACTAGCTAACCTTTTGTTAATGTAAGCCACATGTTAACATAAGCCTTTTAAAGAATATAGACTTACCTTCATATCAGTGAATATGACTTGGAGGATGCCTTACAAATGTGATGTAAACTTGTAAACTCTGTGTATAGAAAAGCACCGTTGTTTCTATGACTGGAAAAGACCACACCACATTTGTGGCACAGCAAGAGATATGTACAAAAAGCCCAGTGACCACTGGTAGGCCCAAACCCCCAGGTTTGGAACCACAGATTTTGGTGTGAAGTCAATGTCAAACAGTAATAATAAATGATTGGACTGCTAACCTGTGGATGCTCGTCAGGGCCCGGTGTGTCATTGGAGTACTGTAGAAACTGGGCCACATAAGTCATGATGGACTTCTCATCTGGATCGTTAACATCAACATCTAAAGTCAAGAAAATACAGAGAAATGCTTTATTGTTGTTCAGAGTGGCAGCAACTGATTCCCTTTTATATTCTGGTGCCTTAAGTAACTGGCATGACTTCATCAGCCTCACCCTGGGGCTCCAGCAGGCGGGCGATGTGCAGCTCCTTCTCAGCCAGGCGAAACGCTTCTTCCAGGTTCTCCTGGTTGCTTCTGGACCGGACCAGAGAGAGATCAACCAGCAGTGGTCTGAGAGAGCACAAGATGGC
Source organism: Lepturacanthus savala (assembly GCA_030544235.1). NCBI lineage: Eukaryota > Metazoa > Chordata > Actinopteri > Scombriformes > Trichiuridae > Lepturacanthus > Lepturacanthus savala. The sequence goes on from CM060477.1 coordinate 16,064,271, forward strand.
CAGGAAGGCCACGCCACTTCTCCAGCTTGACTTGAAGTCCTTCACACTGACTGAGCAACCAACCCTGAATAAAGGACGATTAAAACAGATTCAAAAAGAAAGCTGTGATGTCCCAGTCACAGCCATTCCAATAATAGTGCTACCGTTGAACCTGCCAGGGTCTTAGCTTTCATATAAGATGCTATTTGTTTGTCTACCATGAAGTATCAGATAGGTAGAAATAGAAACATGGAGAGTGGGTTGACTTTGTGAGGCTATTCGGATTTTGATATTTTAAAATGAAGATGCTTGGTGTGTAAAAATGACTTATACGTGCTACATAATTAGGGCAGCATTGTATGTCTTTTGCTGCAGTGGATCTCAGGGACCTTGTAGCTTACTAACCTCTGGCATTGGTCCCTCACCCACATGAGCAGGGCTTTCTTGGCGGATGTTCGGAAGCGTCTGTGGAGGGGCGATGCCCGACCCGGGGGAATTGGACTTGCTGGGACCGGGCTGCCAGACCAGGAGTCCAAACTGGCCAGGGAGTCAAGGGAGGAATGCCGAGAGCTGAAGGAGAGTGTGCTGGCCAGCTCTTCAATCTGATATAAGAGTCAGGGACATCGAAATATGATGAATGATATCAATGTCGTCAAATATGAACAAAGTTTAGAAGCAGTGCATGATTAAAATGTCCAGATTGGGTCAAAATCTTCAGACAACTGTCTATTAAAAAAACATCTGAGTTTAATTAGTGTTTCTAAATTTTCTACAATTCCATCACAACCAGTTCTCTTCTGTTAGTTAGAATGTGCCAGCATTCATATCCTACTGTTACCATGTGCACTCACATGACAGTGGAGAATGATCGTCCATACGAGGCCGAGAATGATGGAGGGCCGTCCATCGATGATATCTGGGATGTTTATGTTCACCAGTTTGATCTGCATCACCCAATCAGGACAACGGTGAGTAATAAAACACAGCACAGATCAGATACCATATTTGTGTGGAATCTTACAGATTTTTTCTTGAGAAAGTTGAGTGCTGTTTCCACGTTGGCCCGCTGCTGGAAAACTCCATGGCCCCTTTGTCTTTTCTGTGGAGACAATTTTCAGTTTTATTACACACTACGGCAGAGACATTTAGAGAGCACTTTAACTATGGCTAAAAGACTTCCCATGCTTGGGATAGGTATGAACTGTTCGGGCTGTAACTTTTTATACATATTTTGTTTGATATATATTTATGTATGAGCGTTATCACTATGCAGTGACGAAGTTGCAGATGAGTGCTTGTCAGAATAGCAATTTTGTTTTTGAGTAATCTAGAACCACATTTTACAGACAAGAGTGATGAAAATCCATATTGTTCATTCCATGACGGTGTGTGTATTGGATAAATATAAGCCAACAACGTTGGGTGGGAGTCACAATATGCTTGGCATAGGTCTCTGCTCTCAAAGTGCTTTTCTACTTATATATAAGACAATATACTATTGTAAATCTGTTCAATTCAGTGTCATCTGCAGCACATCATGGTAACTCACCATATGTTGGCCACTCATCACCTCCAACAAGTCAAGCAGTGGTGACCCGTCTCTGAGGTCAGAAAACAAGTCTGACACAAATGAGGGCGGTGTTCTCTGCAACGATGAAAACAGGAAGGTTGCAGCAAGAATCTTAGCATTGGAATTGCATTTGCACATTAAAACCATAGAGTGTAAAAATAATGGAGGTAGCCTCTGTGATGTCAAATGTCACGTTGCACTCAAAGTGGCCACTGCATTAATCATTATCTTTAAGTCTTAATACAATTTAAACAGGTGAGTTATACATGGATTTGCTTCTCTATTATACAATTATTAGATCAGAAAGATTTGAGTCATTTTCTAAAATGTGCTGCGTGCAATGGCACTACATTCACTTAAGACTTCAGTGAAAATACTAAATAGATAGCAAACTTTCTTGGGTCAAAAGAGGTTTCTTCAAGTCATTTCATAAAAGAAGTAATTTGCTGATGGAAACACAAGTTTCTCTTCTGTAAAGTGGGAACACAATCTACTGTACAACAGGAAACAACGCACTTTCTAGGAAATGTGAACTATATTGTGGGTCATGCTGTAAAAAATGTTGTATATTTGGAAATTAACCCAAGCTTCCAGAAAGCTACTGCAGTGAATCTGTGACAGATTCATTCAGTCCTCTAGACATAAAGGAAGTATCTCCCATTGGGGATTGCCAGTGAGCTCAGATCGGTATAACAGATGTCTGGTCATGAGCGAGTGATTTTCGAAGCGCAGTCATATGGACATGAGGTTATGAAGAGGTCAGGTTCAGGTTACGTGCGTCTCGTCTCCACTAAAACACTATTTATACTCCTGCCCGTGTCACAAGCAGCACATGGTCTCCTTCCAGTGAGATCCAGGGTGAGCCGCTTCACTGCACTTTACTGTCGGACCAATGAGTCAACAGGTACAGTTACTTCATATCATTTGCAGCCCTACCACTGCAAGACGTGTCACTTTTCTCTTTAGATTTCTCCAAAAAAATGCTTTATATCTAAACATTAATTACAGTCCAAATGTTACTACACAGAGCGCTAAACCATCCCAGAGCAGAACATGAATCAGCACTTCTGATCAGATCTTGCTTGTGCCAATCTCCTGCTTTAAATGTGGGTTTGAATATGTTCGGTGCTAAATCTGTTCAGGTTTCTCATAAATATCATGCATGAAGAAAGCCATTAAGCAGAGCATTTGAAATTACAGGAATGCTGTGCAATACAAAACACTGTTACTTTTGATTTTCCTGTGCTTTTCCTGTTTTCCTCCTATAATTATCTTATCTTTGACAGAACAGGTCCTTCAATGAGTTTGATTGTGTGTGTGATGCTACCCATCATAGAAATACAAATTTGACAAAGACAAATGATGATTTGTATTCAAAGTGCTACAACTGCTGTTTTATCTTTAGAAATGTACCTACATGTGATTTGTCATTGGAATGAGGTGCCTGTGGTTTACTGTTTCCATCCTCAAATGCTTTAAAGCATTAAATTTATTCCACAGGCACAAACACACACGATATTCCAACAAACCTTAGAGAGTTGAGCATTTATCCAGTTGGTGAATGTCCTTTTCTGAATCTGTTCATGCTCCACTGTTAGGGAAACAGAAAACACATTATCATTAATACACACACAAGCTGTGTTTTAAACATAGGGGTTTTTGATCTCTGGCATTGAAGATAATAACACAGATTCTGGAAGCTTGTGTTTGACAGTATCACACACTGTAGGTGCAAACAGTGATGAACTAGTGAGTTCAATCCCTGGGTTGTCTCAGCCTTTCTTTATGTGAAAGTCCATTTTATTTGATTACCTTGGTATGGTCCCTTGGATGTAATCTTGCAAACAATGAAGAAGTTAAAATAAAGCATATTTTATATATTATTATGCTATATGATGCACACATGTTGGAATTTGTCTTTTTTTTTCTTTTTAAGAGAAATCAAGATTGATTTATTCAAAAGTTACACTTACTTTCTATTGGAGATTGGCAAAGAACCTACAACTTTCATTTTTCCTATGATGTGCTAATCTTTACTGTTTGAGTTCAACCTGGGCTGAAAACCACCAGCCGATGCAAATGCACAAACACTTCATCAGATTTATATAGCAGCATTTAACGCAGATATTCCAAAAAAAGTGATCTATTTGTCTTTTAAATCCATAATAATCCAGGAAATTCATAACAGCAGTGGGATCCTAGATTTGAGCTGCAAAAAAAGCTACTCACCGACATTAGAGGACCCAAGGACGTTTTGACCCTCCATGGTTACAAACCCATGAATAAGGAGTGAAGAGACTTCTCAAACAACATCTAACAGTCTTCTCTCCCACTGGCCGAGCTCAGAGTGAAAGCCTTCCTCTTTAAGCTAAAGTAAGGCTAGCAGCCAGGATCTGGCTACAAAACAGTGACAGACATCGATACTCAAGCACATGCACGCACACACACACGCACACACACGCGCACACAAACACACACACACACACACCCTGAGCGGTTTGGGGTGCACATGGCTCTCCAGACCTACTGGACCAGATCCTAAATTTCTGTTGCCAAAACATGAATCTCTCACTATACGTGACATTATAATGACTTTGTGTGTGACAGGAGGCTCATACAAATGTACACGTTTGGAATTCATTCATTGAGGTTTATCACAAAGAGTGAATGATTACAGTAAAACATGCTGGCATGGAGCAATGAAGAGAATGATTTCCTGGAAACTCATGAATAATGTTTGTATTAAATGTACACTTGCATAAAATATCTGTATCTGCATCTATGTGTTTGTATCTGTGTCTGTTCCACGTCATGTATTCTGGGTTTGTGAGTGTAAGATCGCACATCTAAGTGTCTGTTCCTGTTCCTGCCAACTAAACGGGACTGTAATTGTAAAAACATGTGTTGAGACTGTTTTGCAATCCAATGTGTAGTAAATAAAGGACCTTGAAGGTTTGTCTGAGGCAATGAGAAAAGCATCCAGTCACTTTCACAGTCATGAGCTCACACTTGATATCAGATTTGGCAGCCAATGAATCAATGTCAGCGAATCTGCTGTGTGTTTAAGGGCCGGCCAAGGCACGAAACGTTTTAATCACTCGACTCCACCCGGCTCACCCGACATCACACCACATTAATAGGACCTTTCTGCTCTCAGGCGCATTGTTGTATAAACTCACTGAAATGTGATTTCTAAGATCGCATTACAATCATAGAGATCTTTCAGAAGCTCGAAAACTAATGAAGAAACATAAAGCCAGCTTGAGTTCATGTTGTCGGAGGGTTTTTCTACACAAAACATTTTTTTGTCCTTTGTAACCATGTGAATTACCTTCATGTTCAGGCACTTGACTTTGTTTTATTGCACAATAATTCCCATATCAGATATTTCCTGTTACACAGTACAATCCTTACTTTCAAAAAGAGGTGTAAGGACATAACTGCCATTAGTCACTGCCCTGTATATAAACACAGTGAAAACAGCTACTTACAGTGTTCTAAAATGTGCACTTCCTAAAAAGGTGCATCTCTTAAATGAATAGGTACATTTTCAAAAATAGATGTGCATAGTTTTTAAATACAATACATGTAACATAACGTATTTAAATTTCAAATCATGTTAAATAATTAAATATTTGTTAAATGTATTTATATGGTGACTTTCAAAGTATTTTTTTTACTTTTGCTATTATGGCATACAGAATACATCAATTATGGTGCCTGAAGTATTGGGAACAATTTAATACTAGCATTAAGCATGTGATTAAAGATCCCATATATATATCTTTTTTAAATCTCTATATTATGGCATCTGAGTGCCCTCTTCTATGTACAGACAGATACTGTCTGTACATCAGTACTGACAGATGCCATACTTGGTAAGAAAAATAAAATATTTTGTGCAATACTGTCTTGCTATGTGCAATGAAAACAAAGACGTGAAATGCAAATTGTTAATCTGTATTTAAGATGAAAACAGGAACTATGAACTACCTTTAACTTCTTTAAAACACCTTGAAACAGAATTTCCTCAACACAATTCAAAGAAGGATGACCACTGTGATTCCCCCACCGCAACACATCACTTGTCATGACATCTATAAAAGTACAGGAATAGACTGACCTTGGAGGAGCATGTGCACATTGTCAATGTCCAATGGAATGCCTCCATCGTCATCCTCCCCTCCACCTGAAGCCATGTAGTCTCCAAACACAGCTCAAATCCAGCCGGAACACATGGACTAGGAAATGATCTACTGAAGAGAAAGACACACAACACCAAGAAAGAAAAGTGAAAGCAATTCTTTTTTCTAAAATATGAATGTTTGCTCCCTCCACTGCCGGATTAGTCATATTAAGAACGTAGCCATCCACACCCTATTACCATAGATACACACACACACACACACACACACACACACACAGATGCAAGCACACACATGCAAATGCTCAACCAAAGAATTTACAGAGGAGGGATTACAGTACAGTGCAGGGAGAGGCAGTAACACTCTGCTATAATATAGATAATGTATATTTCTAACATACCTGTAGCTGAGCCGCAGTCACAGAAGACAGCTGCTTTCGTGCATATTACAATAAAGAAAGCGTGTCAGTTTTGTGAACTACCTCTCCTCAGCCGTGTCCCTTCATATTGGCAGCGTTGATTCAGCGTTGTCCCTTCAAATAGGACATGGCCTTTAGGTTCTCATAAATGAAACAAAGTGCCTCCTCCCTGGTGGAGTCTGGCGACAAAAAAGAATGGAAAGTCCCGCCCATGCTTAGGCTACAGCAAGAGCAAATCCCTCCTGCAGGCCCTGACGCAAACTATTAAATGTAACAATGTCTTTGTATGCAAAAGCAGATTGTTTACTTAATACTTATAACTATTAGTTTTATGGTTACGGCGGAAACTTTCTGGTTTCTTTGATTTTCTTTTCCACTACTGCACTTGCGAAACATGGGAAAGATCCTCTACTTTGATGCATTAATGTGAAACTGTTTCAGGTTCCTATTGGGATTTTTTTTTATTTTCAAGCACATGACAGCGCATGATAACGATCTAATTCTGCTTTTACTTTCCTGAGGTTTCATATTGGGAGACTAGAGCAAATGGGTGAAGCAACAGTAGAGCAATGTAACACAGTGACATTTTTACCCTTGAAAGCAGTGCCAGTGTTTTATTTGTTGATTCACTATGGTGAGCTGGTGGACAGTCTGCAGTATGCCACAACCAGTAGCAGCTGCACCCTCACCTCACATTCCCACCTCTGTCATGGCAGTGGAACCTAAAAGCAGAACCTGCTACTGTTGAAAATGCTTGATTTGCTCCTCTGGAAGCCTGAAGCTGTGTAACATACAGTAGCACCCGTGGTGTAAGAAGGAGAAGTATCGCATGACTTCATCATGACTATTGCAATATTTTGCATAAAAATGGACACTTTTCATCAATATTCTTATCTTATGCACAATTGAAGTAGCAGTACTTTATTATTTATAATTATATTTCTATCATTATAATTTATGTTGCAGTGTTTGTACACCATCATTCACTTTACTTTAAACTAACTTTAAGCAACTTTAAACCTGGTTAAAGGTCTAAACTAGTTTGGAGGCAGTTCCATGTTTTTAGTTTTCTATTGACCATAAATTGAACATTTCCAACATCCAATGTTGACAATCTTTTGAAATCTGAGATGTGGCAGATTCTGAATAAAGTGATGAAACTTTGGCTACATATTTATTGAATTTATTGATATGCGCAGCACTTTATATTAACTTATTATTAAAGTATAACTTGTGACGTTTAGACTAAATTATTGTAAAACATCATAGCCTTTAAAATAGTAAACCATATAACTTACCAGTAGAAATTGATTGAAGAATTATTTTTAGAGCTTCTTCTGCACTAGATTCTCTTGCTTCTTGAAGCAGCCACCATCATAGAAGCTTGAGGTGGAGCCAGGAGATGAATAGTTAAATAAGTAGAAGTAAATGAGTGTTACCTGTGTTTCTCCATCCGGTGGCGCTACAAACAGCAACGTGAGAGAAAACTACACCTTTTAGGAGCAGACGAAGAAGAAGAAGCTCGGACGACATTGGCTTCCAGCAGCAACGTTCACAAGAAGCTTGACCTTCCTCCTGCAGCGTGACAAGCTCAAACGTAAGAGAAGCGTTTGCTGTCGTTTAGCAAACTAGTTGGCATCGTAACAAACCCAGTTATTTCTTTTGTTAGCAGTTTGTCAAAATAGAGGCAAACGTTAAACTTACTGTGGTGTTATGCGCTGACTGGCCTCGAGTTGATGCTAAGCTAACGTTAGCATTCTGAATGCTTGTAGAGCAGAGCAAGTCGCTAACACGCTAGACAGGTGCTAATCATTGATTAAAAGCTAATTAGTCAAGTTAATTGAACATAACATGTGCGCCAGCAGCACAGTGTGGCGTCTTGTATATGCTCTCTTTTTTGTGCGGCCAACTTCTATAGTTACACGCTGATTTGTGTCTGTAATGCTAGCACTAACGTTAGCTCTTAGCGTTAGCCGCTATGACAGGAGAATACAGCTGAGGGTCAAGGGAGCGTCCTGTTGAATACATGACATTATACCAGAGGTGGATGAGGTACTCGGATGCTTTACTAGCAGTTTACTAGTAGGTAAACGTATCTATCTATTTGCAATAAAGTGTATTTAGAATATTGCCGGGAAAGTGTTAGTTTGGGCCCTCTGGCTGATACATAATCATATAGGACACCATTAGATTAATACCTGAAGCATCAAGTTGTAAATGGCACCTTGCTGCATTTGCGTGGCGTTTTGGGACCTGTAATGTTTCACTCATGGTCTTAATGAAATAAACTGTCATGTCATTGTACTCAATGACACTACATGAGCTCTTCTTCGACTCATGTTGTTTCTTTCACCCACAGATGTCTGGACGTGCATTTGCAAATTGGTGGACGAAGATGTCCCCTTACTACGCTAAGGCACACCAGGAGATGTGGGTGGGAATTGGAATCATGACAATACTATACTACAAAATCTCTTATGGAGGAAGTAAGTTCAAGACTGATTGGAAATTATGCTGGAAATGCAACTCCACTGAATAATTTAAACTAAATGCGGAGCAATATACTTTGCCTTACAACTTGGTTTTGCACAGTTTGACATCCTCTTGATCCAATGGTTCCTTGCCACCTGTCCACAGTGCCTGTACAATATATTGTAATATAAGAATGGCAAAGTCGGGTACAAGCTTATATTAAAAATGGCTTTTATTGTGGTATTTACTATAAATGACCAAAAAACAGCAAGGGCATTTTGTTTCAATCCTTTAACAGATCGGGTCTTTAAGACCAAGCAGCAACTTGAGACATGTGATTAATTCCTTCCTCACAAAAATCATGCTCATCAACATAGAAAAAATATTGTAATTTACTCAAATTCTTTTATTAAACTAGTATGATTACTGTATCTTCTATTTTTCAAAAGTAAAATTACAGTACTGTAGTTAAACGTCTCAGGTGCTTCTCCCAATTTTCGTCTGAAAGTTTGAAACATCTCCCTGAAATGACTTTTTGGAACTTGGGATGTCTGTGAGAGGGTGTTCTTTAAGAACATATGATGATGATGATGCAGTCAGGACCGAGGCACTTGCGGGGAAAAAAAGGCAAAGTAGAAAAATATTCCGCGTCAATGGTCACATCTTCTTTGTTTTTTTTATAAAATAGACTCTGCATTTATTTGGAACTTGCATTTATTTATCATAATATACACCTGCACCTGGTGTTTGAAGGTTAATTGAAACTTGGCTGTTATTTGGTAATTTACAGTAAATTGCATGATCCTGAATCATTAATTACTTCATGCTATCATATTAGCATCTAAAGTAACTTGAGTATATTTTAATGTGTCACAGTGGTATAGAATAACATTGCTAATATGCCTTTTGTTTTCCAGATAAAAAGGCTGTGGATAACAGTAAGTAATCAAACATTTTGTTAATTCAATTTCACATTGTATAATTTGGGTTGGATGTCATTTGTGTATATATATATATACACACCACCCACTTGTGTATATTCTTACATTGATATCCATCCATGTAAAATTATTCATAGTGTGAAAGAGAATATTTTCTATATTGCATGTGTATTATTTAGCTTTTTTCAGGTTAAAGTTATTTGTTTGAGTAAAAAAACAGTGAAATGTGTGGGAAACATTTGTTGTGCAGTTACACCTTGTTTTCCACTAGATGTCACTGACCATCAGATAATCCTGTCTTTAGTCATTGTACAGCTAGACTAAATGTGTATTTCCAGTTTTTGCTTTATGAGGTTAGCTCTCACTTTACAGTATAACTTTTATGTTTTCATTCTGTTTATAATCGACCGCAGCTTAGTCTTTTATCCAAGTTGAGTAATGTTTTGGTGCTCATGCTTGGCTGCGCTGCATCCATTACATCAAGTTGTCATTAAACATGCCTCTTTCTTCTCTTTTTACAGAGTCAGACCATTAAGTTTTCCATGATGGTGACCACCCCCCTCCACCTGCTGTTAAATAATGTTCCAGAGCTAGTGCAGAAAGTCCAGCTTCATATTTGAATTTTTGTTAATATGAAACAATAAAGATGTTAACCATTTTTCCTCATTTAATTCTCAGCTTATTTTTCATGTAGCAGTGCCTGCAGACAGACATTTAACATGATGTTCTAATCAAAACCAATTAAAGAAGATAATATATGATACAAAGCTAATTGGATGTCTTGATAAATGATAAATGGTACATCCATTTGGGGGGGGGGGGTAGTTTATTTTAAGAGCCGTTTATTGTTCTGTGGAGTTCAGTCCAGTTTATATGGTACTGTAGGTAACTGTTTACTATGTCAGTGTTTGCTGAATGCTATTGTGGGAATACAATTTGACAAGTGAGCTATTTATAGTCAACGAATCCCAGTTGGGGTTTACAGTTTAACTAATTGTGAAGAGAATAAACCACAGCATTACCATATATGGTGCTGAGTGGTGATTCCAACAGGCCAGACAAACAAGTAAAGGTGCCCTGTGGAGTTTTCTTAGAAATGGAAGTTATGTTTACATAGTGAGTCTTACTCGCCGAAACAGATTTTGAGAATCTCTGAGGTCAAACAGCTCGTTGAAAATATTTTTTTTTTCCTTACAAAACATTTGAAAAGCACATCAAAGCCTGTTGGCTGGTTTGGGGGAGTCCAACAGAAAAAGAGCGCTGCATATTGTCTGATAAAACCACCTCATGTGATTTTATTGAGCATCCGCATTGAGATAATGAGTTGAACAATGTTTTAAGAGTGAAATGAGCAGGTTTCTATAAGTTAAAATGAAGTATTTTAAGACCATTTACATTAATACCTACTTCATGGGTTATTTAACAGACCTTCCAGCAAAGTAAAACATTTTTTAATGTGTTAACTTGTATTAAATGCATAATATATCATCTAAAATATTTTCACTAAAACTTCACCTGTAGTAGTTATTAATTATTAGAGACTGAATAATAAAATAAAAAAGTAGTAGTAGAAATACCTGTAGTAGCACAGTGAAGTTATGCACAAACCTTTAAGACCCAGATATTAAAATTAAACACTTTTTCAAGTCCTTTTTAAAGTATTAATTCCAAATTTATAAATTCAGACCCTGCAGGAACCCTGCTTTGCCTTTTCTAGCCAGTACAGCCAACTGTAGATCATTGGAATAGTGTAATCACCCCCTGTGCATGTGCCTAAAACAAACAAAACAGGGACTGCTCATAAATAAATTGCTCCATGGAAACAGGGTTCATGAACCCAGCGTGCCTTTAAACACCCACACCCCGTCCAGATAAATATATAAATAAAATCAAGCAAACTGTTAATTTCCCAGCATCATTTGTTTCTTTTGAACAGATCGCTCTATATTTTGGCACAAAGCATCACAACTGGCGTGCTGGCAAAAAAAAAAAAAGAAAATCAATCATCAAACGGATCGCTTTCTTTTTACAGTTGGGTTAGTTGAGCTGAATGAGTTGACCAGAGTCCTGCCTGTGGCAGAGGTTTAGTGCTGGATGAGGACTTGGATAAAACAGAAAACCACAGATTCCACTTCAGCAAAATCACCTCTGTGTACATGTGCCGGTAATAAAAACAGGTTTGTACATGTGTCAATACTCCACAGCTGCACAGTAGGTTTGAAATCAATATCAAGTCCCTCAATATTCAAAATCTGAGCACTATTAGTTAGAAACAGTAGACAAATCCACCCAAAAAAGGCTATTATTAAAAAAAATTATGGACTGGATTTCTTTACTCTTCCAAAAATGAAAATCACATGAGACTGCAACAGATGCAGGAGTCTCTGATGATACTGATATTGCACATGCTCAGTTAAAACTTCCCCACAAAAGTCATAGTGAGGTACATCAATAATATTCAGCCTAATACAAACTTCCATTGTTTAAAAAAAGAAGAAGAAGAAAGAGAAATTACATTATAAATGCAATAATATATCCTACTCAATGTAACACACACACACACACACACACACACACACACACAATATATATATATATATATATATATATATATATATATATATATATATATATATATATATATATATATATATAGTCTGTGTAAAGGATTATTTATTATTATTTATTATTTAAATAAAGGATTATCTTATCTTATATTGTGAACCATGTTATATAAAATCATCTTCAAATGGTAAATTAGCGGACAGGTGTTAATTTAATAATATAATATAATATAATATATGTCTGTTGTTGTCCAAACGGTCTCTGAGTAACTGTCCCCAGTCTCTCCTATAAAGTATAAAATGGAAATACTCAAGTAAAACAGCCTGAATATTTAGTTACTTTCAACCAATGGCAAACAGTGAATGACTGAGAAAGAGAGAGAGAGAGAGAGAGGAGAGAGAGAGAGAGAGAGAGAGAGAGAGAGAGAGAGCGCCCACCGCACCGACTGTGACTGCGCTCCTCTTTCCCACATTCGAACATGGCGAAACTCTTTTCCATTATATGGCCACCATCGCACTCCTCTTCATCGTTATCACCACCGCCGCCTTCATTGTCACCATCATCATCGTCGTCGTCGTTAGCCTCAGCCTCAGCCTCAGCAGCACCGTTATCTCCGGTACAGTGATGACCCGGGAGGATGGAGAAGTTGTCGGCGAGCCTGTCGGAGATCACTTGGAGCCCGTTGGCGCTGCCGCTGGACGCGGTGGTCAGCAAGTTCCGTCTGCCCACCCTGGTCCGCCTGGCCCACGGTAAGAGACCGGAACCGGCACCAGCTTCTCCAGCTGTTCCCGCGGCACCGACCAGCGGCGCAAACTTTCTAGGCCGTTTTCGTCCCTTACCAACTTGAACCCTGACGCTCAGAGTTAAGACGGTAACGATAAATGTTGTAGAGGGAAAAATAAAGATTCGTCGGTTCAGGTAAAACACAAACAATAAGAAAGAAGAAAAGTTCAATTACGTATCGATGACATTGTTATGTGAGAATAACAAGTGTAGCAATTTACCGGAGTCAGTGAGTCAGTGGAGTCTTTTAACTGTCAGGCTGGCAGGAATCAATGCAACTTCCTGCCGAGACTTTCAAAATAAACCCTTACTTCAAACAATATTTTATATACTTCCTTTTTATTTATAATCCACATTGACAATACAAAACTGTATAGATGTGTGAACATGAACATTTAAAATAAGCTTATATTCAGATGGAGGCAACCTGCATCCTGCATGCAATAAAGGAGCATATCACTTATTTCCAAGTCTGTATTTTCCAAATAATCAATAAAACGATCTGGTGCTTTCCTTTTTTCTCCTTTAATAGTATATGAAATTATTTCCAAGGCATTTACATGCAAACTGATTTCATACGTTCTGCTAGCGACTAATGTTAAATCTCATTCTTGTAGCGTAATGTAAGAAATAATTCTGTTATGAATGTGACATTTTTGAAAACAGGTTTAGTCAAAATATGAAAGTATTTTTTTAGTCTGGAGTTCTATATGTATGCTATTCTATGGGAAGATTCCATAATCAAGCTGTTCCATGGTTAATATTTCCATGGAACATAGAGGTTTTCTTCGCTGTAATCATTCCACCATGAAACATCAGAGTTAGTCAGTGGATATCTGTCACACTTAGAGTATTTGTGATTCCCTGATGAGCTGTGATGGAAGTGTAGTAACAAAAAAAGGACTTTGACAGTAAAAATATTACTTAAAATGTGTATATTGGCCAGATGAAGTTTCTACTAAAATGAGCCTTACTGTCAGAATACAGAAATACAGGATATCAATTAACTGTCACTGTGTTTACTACTCTATCCTATCACATATCAGTGCTTTGCTGATACTACCCGCATAATTTAACATTTGATTTATTTAGTTCCCACAATAAAATACAGCTGCTCTTGTCCATCATATGTATAAATAAAATTCTCTGATTTGACAAAACATCAGAGAATTCAAACAATTATTACTGTCAACTTCTACTTTACTGAAGCATTTTAAAATGACAGCTGATAGAGATGAGAGCTGCAGCTGTCTGGGCAGCTTTTACTTTGAAACCGGTACTTCCGTTAGTATTTTTGGTTAAATCTGACTCCCTTGACACGTTTTCATAGTTAAAGTTTTATTTTTTTTTCTCCATTCGTTTTTTTTTTTAATGTTTAGCTGCCAAAGTGAATCCCCGCTCCTCCAGATTTCGGGGTCTTCGCTTTGGGAACGGGGTGATGGGTGGAACAGGGTGACGGGTGTCATGGCCAAAGTTGTTCCAGTCCAGAGCTGCCCGGAAAGCCACAAAGTGTCTGTTGTGCTGCTGAAGTGCTGCTGAATTCTTTTCATATGTAAATGCTGTAATCTGTCGGTGAATGTGGTGAATACTAAACGAGCGGCGACGGGGAGGGGGAAAATAAAAAAAACCTCCAACTTTTTGCTTCGTGGACAAAAGGGCGCACCCGACCCGTGTCATCGCGATCCCCCCAAAATTACGCACTTTCCTTCCGACGGCGCGAGCGTATTATAGAAGGAGAGAGAGCACCCGTAGGTGCTTATTAACCGCACTGGAGTTACGACACAGATGCCTGCTTGCTTACACAGGCTGCCAACCCAGATGGTGGTTAGTTATTCACAACGGGCCATAATGTCAAGTTTTTCTCTCTCCTCATTTCATATAAACAACAAACAACATTTTCTCCTCATGAAAAAATGCTGGTTCAGTTGTACAATGTGTGTGTGTGTGTGTCAGTGGTAATGGGCGAAGTACTCAGATTCTTTACTTAAATATAAGTAGAAATAGTCTAAAAATACTTGATTACGAGTAAAAGTCCAAAATTCAGAACTCTCTATCTTAAGTAAAAGTACATGAATATTATCAGCAAAATGTAGTTAAAGTATCAAAAGTATTAATTGTACAGACTGCTGTGTTATTATAGTACATCATTTAATTTCATCACTAACAAACACATGAAAACATTTTAATGATTTTATGAATCCACCCTCAGATACTTTGGTGTGTGGGTGTGTGATTTAATGTAAAATGAACACAAAGTATATTCATATATTAGTCAGTCAGTCATTTTCTATACCTGCTTATTCCTCATTAGGGTCGCAGGGGTCTGCTGGAGCACGTTACGGCGAGAGGCAGGGATACGCCCCAGATGGACGCCAGCCAATCGTGGGGCACACACACCATTCACTCACACATTCACACCTACGGGCAATTTAGAGTCGCCAATTAACCTCAGCATGTTTTTGGACTGTGGGAGGAAGCCGGAGTACCTGGTGAAAACCCACGCAGACACGGGGAGAACATGCAAACTCCACACAGAAAGGTCCCAGACCCAGGACCAAGGAGGTCTTGAACCTGCGACCTTCTTGCTGTGAGGCAACAGCGCTAACCCCTGTGCCACCGTGTCGCCCTCATATATTATTCATATAAATTCAAATACTATTCAATAGCATGTTGATTTAATGTCTGTCAGCACTACTAGAAATAACACAGATATAAAGCCTTTAAAGTGCAACTGTGTTTAAAACATCTTAGAAAGCTGCTGCTTTCTTATATGCACTAATATAAATGGGAACTAACAATATCCGTGTTCCATGTTCAGTTGAATTTCAACAAGGTAACAAAAGTCATGCAAATGTGAACAAAGATCAATAAAGATTCTGAGTTCAAAGAACCTTTTTTCCCATGACAACCTGGAGCTTCACTTTGGAGACTTATTTAGCATTTCTGACAAGCCGTTTGGTACAAATGGCTGCACCGAGTCCTGTAGTTTCATGATTTTTAACGCGTAATGATTTCAAATGGATCGCAAAAGTTAACACATTTAACAGTTTTAACTAGGAATGTCATTTTTTTCTGCTCCTGACAACAGTCAACAAGTGTAGTAGCGGGTAGTCTCTGCAACAGATAGCACACAACTCATAAGAAATGCAGGACTTGGATAAAGCTTTTAACAAAATCTTTATAACATGTGCAGCCAACCTCACTAGTCTGAGACAAATCAACATGGGAATGGTTTGAATCCTAAGTGTCCAAATCCCCAAAAAGAAGCGAGGTCTGTACATTTAGAATAAACGGCATCTTCTGTTTCTAATCACGGTTCCTCATCATCTGTCCTCCTGTGGGTCCTGTCATCAGCCGTCCTTCAACATCACTGACAAAAGTGGCACCGCTCGAAAAGATGCATCGGTGTGTGAGACTGCGAGTGTGAGCGAGGGTGAGAGGAAGCCGTGTGTGTGTGTGATTGAATTCTACCACTGTGCTATCAGCAGGAATCAATGCTGTTTTGCTGATGGCTCTACTGAAAGCAGTGTGTGTGTGTGTATGTGTGTGTGTGTGTGTGTGTGTGTGTGTGTAGGGGCTGTGTAATAGTGGGTTGTCAACTGCATAGCAGGGTCCTGATGAGTAGGTGAGGGGTGGTGAACCATCACTGATGGTGGTAATTATGGACACTGAATCCTGATGGCTTGTGTGTGTGTGTGTGTGTGTGTGTGTGTGTGTGTGTGTGTGTGTGTGTGTGTGTGTGTGTGTGTGTGTTTGTGTGTCCTAAAGACACACTGAGTAGTTTCCATTGCTAAACTACTCAGTGTGTCTTTAGGAATAGAAAATTGTAGTTTCATTAGACCTGAGGCAGGTTTATTGTTAATAGGTCTATTGTTTGTGTCTAATCCATTGTATGTGTATGTGTGTGTGTGTGTTCCAGGTGAATGTGTGGAGGGTCTGTCAGAGGAGGATGTGGTGCTGTTACACTCCTGTCGTCAGTGGACCACGGTGACGGCCCACAGCTTAGAGGAAGGACACTACGTCATTGGTCCCAAGATAGACATCCCTCTGCAATATCAGGGTGAGTGTACACACACACACACACACACACACACACACACACACACACACAATGGATTAGAACTGATTTCTACACTGGTGTGGACAAATATTCCTTCATGTTTTATGCTTCAGCTAAAAATACCAATTTCCTTCTAAAACGTCCATTTTCTCTAGGGGAGAGCGAATAAATACACATTTTTGTCTTAAGGTCAGACTTTTCCAGTCGTATTATTTTTGGTGAGGAATTCAGCCCTTCAAGGGTTATCAATCAAAGCTGCCAACAAACACACTTAATAGGAATGCTAGCATCAAACTGATTTACCGATTTACAATAGTGACAAGTGATGTTATCTGACATGTTAATATTTCCTTAAAAAAAGCTGTTTTTATTTGAATATTTGGTTAACAGAGACGTGTCTAATATTGACCCCTGCTGTTGAGTGGGGTCAGTCGCCCTTTCCTAAAAATAAAATGTTAAGCTAAAATACGTTCAAGTTCAGTGCTCAAAGGTCTCATGTCGTAAACTTTTCCTGGGTTTTATTAGAAGTTTTAACAAGATTTATTTGTGGTTTTATGTACCAAAAGTCATCCCAATATAATTTTACATCTCTTCTCTCAAGCTTCTCTCTGGGGCTCTGGAAAGAACAGGTCATGTTGTGTCTGGCTCAACAATATTAATGAGCCAGTATTTGGAGCCAGTAATGAGGACAGTATTTATACACCTAAAGCTTCTTATAATCAAAAAGCAATTAAAATCTCACTTTCTACAATATGGTACCTTTAATTCTAATGTCAGCCAAGTTGATAAGAATTTGGCTCAGTGCGGCTCAGCTTGAGCTACAGGAACTCTAAACAGCAGCCGTAACACAATACAGTCACAATAGACGTATAATGGTGGTTGGTGATTCATCACAAACTCAGAAGATATTTAATAGTCTAGACTTTCAAATATGACAAAACCCGAATATAAACACACAGACTAATGAAAGATGTAGCTATTCACGTAGAAAGTGACTTTTTACAAGTTCCTCATATCATCCCAGTTACAATCTACAATCTATAGTCTATTTAGGGTTGACTGGGACCTCTCTGTGCAGAGTTTACATATTCTCCCCATGTTCATTACTTCTTAAATGTATATAAAGTATAAATTGTACAAACTGCTCACAACTAGAGTTCACTATCACAGCACACCGGGTACCCACTGCCCCTAAATATTTAGCATAGGTCCCCGCTAGGATGAGAGCCTAAAAACACATACTGTAGCATGAATCCTTTATAGAAATTTAAGTGTATTTTGAAATCCATTTAAGATCCCAAGGTCTCTAAATATGATAAGCACATCATATATAAGACTGTTTATAGCTTATAGCTAATATGAGCTGGAAGGAGCTGATAGAGTGAATTCTGTCAGACAAAGTGTAGTAAGAACAATCTCAGGGAAATACACTTCTTTATTTGCTAAGGGGATAGGAAGACTGATCCCAGTAACAATATATAACCTTTCGTGGCTTTAAGGGGGTTATTGTGTTGGACAATTCCGCAGCTTTGACCAGTTACTGCCTGGAGTCTCTGATGGTTGCCTGGCAACTGCTCCTGGTCCGTAACCCCTCTGTGAAATGGTGAATGTGATTTACACAGGTAGAATTTAATTATTGAGCTTGAAATGTGCAGGTTTTCAGGTGTGTGCTACCACTGACATATCGAGGCTAGCTGTTCCCCTCTGTTTCCAGCCTTTATGCAAAGCTAACCGGCAGCTAGCTATTCACCACACATACATGAGAGCAGGATGGATCTTCTCTGATTCTCAGCAAAGAAGTGAAATATTTAATCATTTGTTCTTTTTGATTATTAATTTTTAACACAATAGTTATTTCTAATAATTATTGATTTTTGTTTGTTTTCCTTGCTACTTCACCTCAAGCAACTGTAAATATAATGCAATGTGAACTGTAACTTAATGTAACATAAAGTAAATACAAAATCTTTAATGGAATAAATAAATAAATAGAATTGCACTTTATGAATGAAAAAATGAAAAGGTTTTTTACAGAATGTTAGGAAACATATTAAGATTATGAATATTAGAACAAAAAATCAGGCCCTAACACACCCACACAAACAGACACACACACACACTTTGGTGCACCTTCATATAACAACCAGCTACTGTAGCTGTGACCTTCCCTGACTCCTCCTGCACATTGACTTGTCGTCTTCCTGCTGAATGGGTCTGGTCAGTATGACCTCACCGGAGCTCATCCCCACAATCCCATTGTGCCGGCCGTCCGCCATTCACATTATTCGCTGTGTAACTGGATCTTAATGCCTCCTCTCCATTGCTTCCTCTACTGATGGAGCGCTGATGTCACCTCACTAGTGCCGCCTCTCAGGCTCCTTTTCGGAAGAATGAAGCAACATTTGGGTCGGAGGGGGGTACGTTGAGATCATCGGAGTTGGGCTGATTGATGTATGGACATTATATTGATATTGTTATACGAGACCAGATAACGCCTTTGATTTTGGATATCGTAATATCATGATGCGATATAAATGTTGTCTTTTCCTGGTTTTGAAGGCTGTGTAACAGTAAAGTGATGTCATTTTCTGAAAGTTCTATTATTTGCCTTTACTTACAATTCATTATATCATCAATTACTGGTAAATATTAATTAAAAACCTCATTGTGTAAATATTTTGTGAAAGCAGTTCCAACAATACTGTTACAATATCGGTGTCCAGGTATTTGGTTAAAAATATTGAGATATTTGATTTGGTCCATGTTGCTCACCCTAATCAGAAGCATTTGGCTTTATTATTGATGCAGGGATCATTGCCAGTATTACAAGCCATAACACATATCACCACCAAAAGATTCAGGGACTATAAGTAATGCAAAGTTTAGAACGTACAAAGTTACTTGATACATGATTGTACTTGCCCTTACATGTCTCCTCAAGAACTAGATATGGTAGATTAGGATCAAATGATGGGAAAATCTCAGTCATCTAAGTCTCTTTTTTCATTATCACTCTGTCAGAAAGAATTTGAGCAGCCTTATCAGAGTACTATATGGCCATTTGTGCTTAAAGGTCCCAAATTGAACACTTTTCCTGGATTTTATTTGTGATCCTGATATCGCTAACAAGATATATTTGTTATTTAAAGTATCACAAAAATCTTAATATAATATTAAATCTCTTCTCTCGAGCTTCTCTGCAGCAGCCTTAGGAAGTATGTATTCCTACAGAAACATGGAAGCTTAAGTAGATTTTTTATGATTGGCCAAATGAGGGTGTGTTGGACTGTTACATAGTCTTAATAGACAAACTGTACATTGAGCAAATACAGTTATTGTAAGAAAAAGGCTACAATTTATGTTGAAAGTTAGGATGTCAATCTACATATCAGTTTTGAAAATGTTTTGATCAGCCAAGTAAAACCGGACTTATGATAAATCTCTCCTAATCTTTTCCTGTATATTATAACAACCTGGGAATGTTACTGTTATATGTGTTTTTAAATAAATGAGTTTAGGCCCAGATTCTGTTCTGTTAGGTGCTGGATTTCCTGAGGGTCTGTGAACGTGTCTTGGAGTAAGACCTGTATTAGCATGAGGAATAAATTCAGAGTTAAATGAGCTAACATCTTATCATGTGGACTGTGAGAGACCTTACAATACTTTTGTAACTTTCGGCTGCAATCGGTGCAGGAAGAAACGGGACCACAGAGTTTGAATTGTAACTAAAGTGCTGGAAAGCAACATGAGGAGGAGCGCCGTGATACAGAGCTTTACACTGTGGCAGGATGCACAGGACACAATGTAAGAGAGAGAGGGTGAGAAATGCAACAAAAGACCGCTCCGGCCAGACCTGGAACTGGGTCGGATGCTTAGGAACTAGGCTCTATATGGCAAGCGCTCTACCCCTACACCACCACACACTAGGGATTTTGAACTTTTAATGATAATAATGTCTAATAATAATGTTTTAAATCTTTCCAAACAAATTAGTGAAAAAAGATGCACACCATCGTACCATGTGCAAGCGCTGACAAATTGCAGACAATTATTATTAATGGGGAGGTGGGTTAGTGCTGACTGTACAGTTGTGACATCAAAACTTTACAGAGGTCCTGACAGCTCATTTTAAGGCACAGTGGGACAGTATTTATATACAACACCTATATATATATATATATATATATATATATATATATATATATATATACTGTATATATATATATATATATATATATATATATACTGTATATATATATGTGAAGAAATATTTTTGATATATTTTTTTCATCTCCTCTGGACCTACCTATCTTAAAAGACACAAGACAATTTATGTTCATAGTTGGGACTGTTTTAGAGAGGGCTGAAAGCCTTATAAGGTTTGCCATAGCTGTCTTCGGTTTGGGATTTATTATTTGGCAGCTGCTGCTGGGTTATGTAACATTACATCAACCTGACATCCTTTTCAATCATGAATCATTTCAGCCATGCATTCCGGTAAACATGAAAAAAGATGTTTTAATTTGAAATTCATGATTACTTTTAGTTTGATTACATTTATGTCTCTAATGACAGGTGAGCTGTTGTTGAATCAGGGGCACATCATCGCCAATGATGAGCTAATGTCTGTGTGATGACTTCATACAGGAAGTCTAAATAAGCTTAGGAGCAGAGCAATATAGGTTTACCCCTGGGGATGGACAACAGGAAGCTCCCTCCTCTCTCTCCCTCCATCCCTCCCTCCCTCTCCCACTCCTCTGTATAGTAAGAGGCGATGAGTGAAATGTAGAGGACAGGAAAACTGAATGATCCCTTGTTATGAATGGGTTTCAGGGTAGCGAGTGGCGCCACAGCCTGGCTTGTAATGTAGGACCAGGGGCCAGGGGCTTTGTGTGTAGGAAAAGCTACTGGAGTGGGGATTTTGTCTATCATTTTTAAACTTGGTGTCAAATCACTGCTTTTATAATCAAATTTGCGGACTTCTTCCTAGCTGATTAATCCTCTTCTTTATAAGTGTTTCCAGGAGCTGGAGTTTTGTTTGGTATAGTGTTGAACCCCGTTTCATTTCGAACCCCTTCAGCCTGTCACTTTTTTTCAGGAAGGGGGTGGTGAATTGTTTTGTAAAGTAGCACTTGCTGGTATTGTGTGGTGGGTGGAAGCTTCTTATCCTGGGTGTTCTGTTTGAATTGGAAGGTGGGGGGTGTTGGAGGAGAAAGGAGGGGTGGAGAGAGGGAGGGAGGCCCTGGCGAGGAAGAGGATGGTGGAGTTTGGTATTCTGCTCTGCCTCCCAGAGAAAAAAACTTTCTCGTCTCTCTTTCCCGCTCTCACACACTCTCTCTCTCACACACACCAACACACTGCAGAGAAAAGGAGGATCGTCCGAGGGTTACAATCGTTCAATAGGACCGTAATGAGCCATCCGAGCAACTGATAAATAAGGGAATAGAAGAATAATGTGTGCAGTATTTAAAATGTAAATGAAATGCTTCTTTACAATATCAAAACGTGGCAGAAAACAAATGTCAGCTACAAGAACACAAACAGTCACTGGACTGCGACACTGTGCATGGGTGTGAAAGATTTACAGACGGAGGAGGGGATGAGTAAAGGAAAGAGTGAAAGGGGGAGAGAGTTGTGTGTGTGATTGTGTGTGTATGTGTGTGTGAGTGTCTCCATGGTGATATGTCTCTGCTCTGCGTGAGAATGGGGGTCCTTTATTGGTTGCCATGACAACCCCATTGGCTGTTGATTGGCTGAGAACTGGTGCCAGGTCATAGGTCACGGAGGTGTCTTTGTATTCTTCTCGTCCAAACAGCGTCTACTGTGGATTTGTGTTTCAAGTAAGATTGTAGACAGTCAGAAAAACAAAAGGGCAAGAGATACTTTTCTCTTCCTTTTTCCTCCTCTTCATCTACTCTTCCCATCCCTTCCCTCTTCAATCATCAATCAATCAATTAATCTCTCCCCTTTTATTCATTGTTCTCTTCCCTCTGTGCTGCCTTCTCTGTTCTCTGTCGTCCTTCATACCTCCTACATAATTGTTTTTCACCTCTCCATTTCCTCCCTTCTTCTTTTCATCATATTTATGTCCCCCCTGCAGGAAAGTTCAAGCTGCTGGATGAAGACCGGGACATCAGGGATCCAGTCCAGTATTTCTCCAGTGTGGAGGAAGTTGCTGGAGTCTTCCCTGACCGGGTCTTTGTCATGGAGACAATCACCTTCAGCGTCAAGGTTTGCCCTCTGTCACTTCTATATCGTCGCACATGTGATGCATTTCCAATTCCAATTCAAACCCATGCATGTGTACGCCTCAGGTGGTTTCAGGGGAATTCAGCGAGGACAGTGAGCCCTACAGCTTCACTCTGCAGGCTGGAGATGAGCTGTCACTCATGGGGAAGGCGGAGCTTCTCTGTGCCACGCCATCGAAGGAAAAAACAGGACTGAGCGCACTCTTGAGACGCTTAGGGAAGACTCCCCGAAGTAAGTAAAGCTGCAGCTATATTAAACTCTGTCATGCCGGTTTGCCCATGGCCAATTCTACACCTGAACAGACATAAAATTTACTCAAAATCAGCATTGAAGTTTTTATGTTCAAAGATAAAAAACAAAACAGACAAACAGCCTCCTAGGTGAATGAAATGAAGGGAGTAGCAACAAACTAATAGTGGTTTAAATTTTTCCTTTTAAAAATCGGGAAAGTTTCAACAAAAGGGATGCTCACTTTGCTCACTTCCAATGAACTAAAACATGGATATTAACTTCTTAAGACACCCTTTTTTTTAGTTTTATTTGAAAATGGTATGCCCAAGTTGTAAGTAGCACAGTTCCCACATGTCACATGTCGTTCAAAAGCCCTGGTTATTGTCTATCAGATTTGGATGGTCTCATCATGGGAAATTTCCATTAGGTTGCACTACTGTCAATCAAATCAATGGGCGTCAGCCTTTTGTAGTCTTTGACTGGCTCATGCATGGTGTCAATCAATGTGAGAAATCCTTGATACTATAATTGTTGCATTATTTGCACATAGAAATCAACAATTAAAGCAAAGTATTGCCGTAAATGACCCCCCGTCACTCCCCTGTACTGCTCACAGTACAGTGTGTCTTAAGAGGTTCAACCCAAGGACCAAATGAAAGATGACATTGCAAGACAGAAGCTGCAAGTTAACACTTTATCATCATGCATATCTTAGGATAGCTTTAGATTCCAACTCTGGAAACATCTCAGAAGTGCCCTATATGTTGGTTGTTCTCGTCCTCTTTGTCATCTTGCTAATTCGCTTTGCCATCTCTACCTCCTTAGGTAAAACTCCCTGTCTGGTCTGTATGAACCATCGCACCAATCAGAGCGTCAGCCTGCCCTTTGCCTGCCGTGGACGCTTTTGCACACGCTCCCCTTTGGAGCAGGGCATGCTCGGAGGGGAGCATACGGTGCGCAGTATCATTGAGAGGGTTCGCCTCCCCGTCAACGTATCTGTGCCGTCACGGCCACCGCGAAACCCCTACGACCGCCATGCAGTGCGTGAGGGCCACCGCTACAAGCTGCTCAACATCGTCAGCAAGACGGTAGTACTCTGCCTGGTCCTTCGCCGACAGGAAGTGTCCCCCTCCCACTTCCTGCTGCTACGATGCATGCCGCGCTTCAACGTGGCCGAGACATCAGTCCACACAGCAGCACTGGAGAGCCTGCTACTGCGCCACGCCTTTGACCCGGACGCCTACTCTCGTGCTGTTCGGGAAACCCGGCCGGAGCTGGAGTGTATGACGGAGGAGTGCGTGAGCCCACGGCGCTCTCGCATGTGTGTGACAGGTCAGGACTCTTTGGCGCCGGCGCTGCAGAGGCTGTCACTGTGTGGGTATGGAGGCGGGGTTTCGGAGCGCTGCAGGGACTCTGTCGGAGATCGACTTGGGGAGGGACCAGGTGAGGAGAGGGAGTATATGACTCCAGAGTGGACCGAGGCTGAAATGAGGACCAGTGAGGAGATCCCTTATGAAGAACTTTGGACCAATCAGAATGCAGAGGGTTTAGGAAAGGAGCCAAACCTAATCTCCTTTCATTCATCCTCCTCATTGGACGGTTCTCTTGGTACCGTGGTGACTAGAGTGTCTACCCCACCACCTGTACCTCCAAAATCTGATGCTGTGAGTTTAAATCCTCTCCTTCTGTCTTTCTTTTCATCTCCCAGTCTCTCATCCTTCGTATCTCTTCAAAGCAGCATCCGGTTGTTTAAGTGAAGAGGCCAGGGTTGAATTATTCATACATTACAGCTTTTAAACCTCATTGACTACACACATAGACCAAATTCCTGGAACGGCTGCCATACACACACAGCACATGAATACATACGTCTTCACCAAGGAAGCAGGTACATGTTTGCTGTAAGGATGGCCTAGAATAACTCAATTAGTGATTGCCCCTGTGTGATACTGTTAGAGTTAGACTTTCAGTGAATGAATTTTCTGTAGATGACACTCCTTTGGTCTACTGATTTTTAAGATCTGACATGTTGGCACTTAATGATAAAAGTACCAAGTACCTGAAAGCAAATGATCTCTCATAGCTGCCAAACTAGACTATCGTTCAATGTAATTCAATCCAAATTTGATGGATATGTTTTTATACTATCAACATAAGGTATATTTATCCTCACTCCATCAAATCTTGTAATCTTGTACAAACAATGCTTCCAAAAAAAAAGAACCATTAGAGTTTAGCACCATGATTGATGATGACGTTGAAGTTAGCAAGTGACATTTCGTTTGATGTCATGTAGATCCTTTATATCAGCCCATCTAGCATATGTGTCACTGATATTGACTCTGTTTATTGCTCTTCTTCGGTCACTCCACTTCTGTGATTCATAAACTACTGTTTACCGGGGGTATTGAAGTTGCTGCAGAACTTAAAGACGCTTTTTACTGAGAAAAACGCCATTTTTACCAAGTAGCCTAGAGTAGTAGACCTGTTGCTATTGCCTGGTACATATAAACATAATGTCATTGTCAAACCCATCAAAAGTTTTAAAATAATTAATTCACACTAAATATACACAGAAAAGCTATACTTTTATAGCCTGGCTGAATATCAATGTACATTGAACCATTTGTTCCTTTTGTTCGTATTGGAGGCATGGTTTATGAAAGCCCAGAGCCTTTCATTGGGTGCTACGAATGTCTCATCAATCAAATGCATCTGTACATATTTCATAGCCAATTGTATCACACATACCCGATGACATACCAACACCGGATAAAAATTAAATAGTTTACCACCCACCACAACATAAACACTGCTATTCTAGAAACCAGAATAGCAGTATCATAGCTTACCAGCTAATGATACAGCTTACTGCCTCAGTCGATCGCCACACCTTTCACAACAAAATTCTTCATTTGTGAGCACACACACATACACACAAACGCAGCTAAAACAAAGGAGCAGAGAACAAGATCCAGAGCGATGGCGGTAGCTACATAATCTCTTCTTGTTTATTCTTGCACACATTTCACAACAAAACACAGCACGTTGCTCCCAGGCCACAGTACACTTCGCCTACAGGTGTTTACTCGGTAAACACTGTTTGTAAGTCAAGTGATTGATTAACGCATGTTTTTTGCGGGTTGGGTGGTTTGGGCTATCACCAGCCACAGGACAGCAGCAGCCTCCGTGTGTTTGCTCTGTGCATGTGTGTGTGACTATACAGCAGGGGACAGGCTTTGCTGAAGCAAGGTAAATACAATGTTAGAGATGTTTTGTGTTAACATGAGATGTGTACGTGACAGAAAACCAACACCTGGTCAAGAATAATAGTCAAATAATAGTCAAAATGTACATTTTCAATCAAAAAATGCTTCTCAGTTGTAAGAATTTGTTGGCATTGCCTTGGGTTTAAGGAATGGTAATATTATGCATTTATTATTCCTTTGTTTTGGCAAGGATTTATCCAATTAGTTGAGAAGATCGCTCTTTTTCAGTGGCTGTGGCTATAAGGGGGCAGAGAACCCCCTCCTGTCTTCTAGATTCCATTGTACTCATTGTGAGGGTTTGTTTTGTGTTCTTTTCTCATCAGGGTTATATTTTCCCAAAAAGCTGAAGGTGTTCTATAAAAATTGGTTGGGACTTTGGCTTTGAAGGCGGGCATTTGCATCAATTTACAATCAAAACAGGGGTTATTTTATTGCATTACAAGTACTTTTACTTTGATACTTTAAGTACATTTAACTTTCAATTGTGTCTTTACTTAAGTATGATTTTCAACAAAGGCCCTTTACTTGAAATGGAGGGTTCTGTATGAAGATTTGTTAAATTTCCTTTTTACCTGATTTACACCTTTACAATCACATTCTAAACCTGCTTTTTACATCTTGTGTTATTTTGAAGGAAAACCACGACTCTTATGTCTAATGTTCCTTTAGATGACTCATCCTTGGACTCATCAAACATCTCCAGACCAATTTCTTACAAACCATCAAACGTTCAACTGAAAACAACGCTGCTTTCTATAGATTCCTGAAACATCAGTGCTCACATGTTGGTGCATTCACTGTCTGCGGTTTGTAAGGGTAAAATTATCCGACTTGTTTTGTTTAATTAACTTTCTTCTTTTAAAGTGATGGCAGCTATAGCAGCATTATAGAAGCTGTGTGGGTGTTTATATCTGCATTGCTGCTGGATTATACCCTGTCACACACAGTGTTCTCCATTCCCTGATATTTAGCCTGCCAAGACAGTGTGTGTGTGCAAGTGTGTGTGTGTGGGGAGGGAGTTTGTTTGAAGTGTAAAGGTCACCAAGTGTGACATTTACCAACCAGAACATTGTGGCAAGGCAAGGCAAGTTTATTTGTATAGCACATTTTCAACAATGAGAAGGCAATCCAAAATGCTCTATATAAAACATTAAACTTAAATAGAATTAAAAAGCTGTAATTTAAGAGTTCAGAGAATAAAAAATAAAACACAATGACAGTTGTGTTGCATAAGAAATACAAGAAAAAAAGCTACAGCGCTACGGTGTCAGATATTAATCAAAAGCCCTAAATAATTGAGATTTATTTACAGCAGCAGCAAACAGAAAGGTCTTCAGTCTTGATTGAAAAGAACCGAGAGTTGCTGCGGACCTGCAGTTTTCTGGGAATTTGTCCCAGATATATGCAGCATAAAAGAAGGGTGCTTCATTATATTTCATTTCAACTCTGAGGACAGGAAGCAGATGACCTGAGAGGTCTGGATTGTTTATAACATAGCAGCACATCAGAAAATGTGTTCCAGAGTTTTATAAGCCACACGTGAGACTGAAGTGACAGCCACGACAGCAACAAAAAACTCCATTAGGAGGTTTTATTGAAATATTTGTATGTGTGTGTGTGTAGGTGAGAGAGGAGTGTCGCTACTTGATCGCCCCCCCGGTCCCCCCTCGCTGCTCGAAAGGAGGCTCCATCTCCAGCCCGGCCCCCAGCCCTCCTGTCCCACCTCGCTTCCCCAAAACCTCCAGCTCCCCCAGACCCAACCTCTCCTTCTACTCCTCCGGACTGCAGGACAGGTACACTGGGACTCAGCAACACATCAGCCTTTTTAACACGAGACGTCATTGAGGGTTAGCAAAAATTGCGAGGATAGAGGTTGACACTAAAAAAATAATTAAAATAAGAAATTTAAAAAATGCACCTTAATTAAGGGGTATTGTGCGTTTCAGCTCCTGTTTTTAATGTAACAGTTTACTTGATTTCCTGTTTTAGAATTTCTTATTGAAAACTGTAGAGTTCTATATAAACTTGCAAGCAAATAAGGTTTGCTGTGAGAAAATTGTATTATTTAGTCTATCATCAAAATCCCACAAACTACATCCGCTCCTTCTCCCTCATTCACAATTCAAGAATTTGTTAATATGCAAATATTCCTCATTTTAAAAGTTGACCTGCCGGGTGCAAGATCTCCTGTTTTCCACATCACTCCATGTGATCTGCATACCAAAACTAGTTGTGATGTCACAAGCACAAGCAAACAGAGAAAAGTTCTACCTTCAGCAGATTAACGTTTATGCACATTTAGACAATATTTAGAGGTTGAAATTGTTATTTATAACAAACATTCTATGAAACTTCCACCCTACATGGGTTAAAGCATCTATTTACCATGCAAAACCTTCCGTCCTTCGATGGTTTTGACCTGCATGTTACATGTTAAATGGCTTCAGGGAATACAAAATATAGAGTGCTCCCCAATAGGAAGTGTTTAATGTACCATATTGTGGGTTTTATTTGATGTTTTTATATCCCTGACAAGATATATTTGTGGCTTTAAATAGCAAAAATAAAAATCTCAATATAGTTTTACATCTCCTCTCTAAAGCTTCACTGTGGAGCTCTAGAAAGAACATCTTTAATATTAATGATTAGATTTTTAAAGCATCTTGATGTTTTGAAACATAAGACAGTATCAATATAACACCCAGGGTTTCCTTATAATCAAAAAGCAATTAAGATCTTATTTTCTGTCATATGGGATGTTAGATTAAATATTTAACAGGACATGTTTTGGTATTTTGAATTCTGCTGACTGATGCTGGACACTAATGTCACTTCCTCCCGGCTCCTCTCCAGCTGTTCGCCCTCTCCAGATGCTTCTCTCTACTGTTACCCGTGCTCCTGGGCAGACTGCCCCGCCCCCAACCCGGCCAGTCCCGAGCCGGGCTCCGTCCTCCCTGCGGACGCCGCGGCCAATCCCCAGCCGGCGCAGGCCACCTGGGCGGAGCCTTGGCCGGATTCCTTCACCTCTGCGCCCCGGCTGAGGCCGCCGCCCCCTCAGAGCCGCTTTGCTCCCTTCGGGGCTTTGAACCCTTTCAACCGCCAGTCACCCTGCCCCTCGCCCGAGCCCGCCGCCGCCCCCGCCACGGAGTCCTCCAGGGGTGCGGAGGGGGGCGGGTCGTCAGAAGGGCTGGCCCCGCCCACTGACCCCACTTGGCGGCCTCCCGCTGACCTGTCTGCCCTGTCGCTGGAGGAGGTGTCGGCCTGCCTGCGGTTCATCGGCCTGTCGGAGGCGGCGGTGTCCGTGTTCCAGAGGGAGCGGATTGACGGCAGCCTCCTGGTGCAACTCACCGAGGACATCCTGTCACATGACTTCCACCTGAGCCGACTCCACGTCACCAAGATCACACAGTTCATACAGGGATGGAGGCCTAAGATCTAACTCTCACATACACACATACATACAGCACACACGCGCGCACACACACAGTCCTGATAATGTGCCTGTTGGCTACTGAGCCTTTCCTGAATGTGCCTTCCACTGTGAACAACTGGCTGCTGAGCCTGAATGACTGAAGCTGAGACTTTGCTGCGGGAAGCCCCGCCTCCCTGTGGCCAAACTATGGAACTGATACTTTGACTGGTTCCCACGCCGGGAGCCTCTTGACAGTCTGACTGAATATTTCCTGTCTGAATCACAGACTGGGACTAGTTTACTAACAAATGGCTGCACGGTGACCTGTTCCAATGTGTCACTGGGCAGATTGTCAACAACAACACATCTAATGCTACGAGACGGCAGAAAGGTTTCCATCACTACTTGGATTCCCGCAGGCTTCATGTTGTGGTGCTTCGAATGCAAAAAACAAAATCCTGTTTAAAACATGAAACGAGCAGGAAACTTGCCTTCATTTGACATAAAAAAATGATATATTTGGCAGTATGAAACTTCCAACTCAGCAGCTTTAGGCAGAAATTGTTCATCTCACATCTTATAAGGGTTTAAAGTAATTCTTTTTTTGTTTTTTTTTTCAAAATAAGGGGCATAAAGTCTTCTCCATTTGTCCTGTTGAGTTTTTGTTGCCTGTAACTGGCATAAACGACAAATTGAGGTTATGATGAGATGAGAAGCTAAGATAAAAAAGCAGAAATCATAGACTACAATGAAGTAAATCTTGACTTAATGAGTTGAACCAGCGCTGCATTTACAGCTTTTTGTATCAAGGCCATTTTGTGTTTTGGGACACGTTTGTATTAACATCCCCTTTAATTGTAACACAAGATGTCATTCAGTCTGTAGTCGGTTACACAGATGTGCTGCCTCAAAAATGTAGAGTTCTTAAAATGTACCTCAGATCACTTGTTTGAGATGCTTGATTTAGCCGATGCGTAATAATAAATGAAATCATGCTACGTTGTATGTTCACACAGAAATCTGTCTGTCATTTCATCACTGAGCACTGCGAGACAGAGGTAATGCGTCCAGATGAAACAAACACCATATATATATATGTTAAACAATAAGATGAAAGGCCCATTGTCCTAATTCTAATCTGTTGGACCATTGCTAATGTTGCACATGATGATTAAAAAAACTCTTATGATTGTCCATTAAACACAGAACTTCCAAAGTGAATTATACAAATTAATTAATTTGTGGCTTATCTTAATATGAATGTTTCTAAAACTGAAACTAACATCTGACAGTTGATCTAAAGAAACTTAAGTGGCAACAATTTTGATAATCAATTTTCTCGATTTTCTCAAATTTCATAGACCAAACAATTAATTAAATGAATCAATGAAAAGGATAGTCGACAGATTATCATTGTATATTAGAGGTACAGAATAAAAATAAGATAAAATAAGATTTAGGACTTTAGAGTCCTCAAAGGGAAATACCTATTGGGCTTAAGTGTTGAACACAGCTGCAAACAGAAAGGTAAAATACACACGACACCAAACAGACACATACACAACACACTAATGACCCCGGGAACATAGATGCTACACACACAAATGTGTGATAAAATAATAGAAGTAGCTGCATCAGCCCTGATGCTTGTTCCTGCCTGTCAGCATCATGTCAAATGCTCCGGGGAAAAGCAAGCACAAGCACACACACACACTTGTGAGGTAATGTGTTCCTGAGTGAGACACTTGACCCTAAAATACGTATTTATATTATAGCTCATTATAACTCAGTAGCCATGAGCACAAGACTGTGGCAGTGCTTTTAAGCCATTAGTAATTACTGATTTATATGAATGAGTGTTTTTATACCATATAAAGAAGAGTCCCAGCAGGACCTCTGGTGAGCCCAGGATTGTTCTTACGTTCATTCTTGAGAGAGACGGTTTACTTTCTCACTGGCCTGGATCTTACTGACATTGAAGGAATAAAGTGAGTTCATACAGTACCTTCAGTAAAAAACAAAACTAATTTGAGTTGTGTATCTTTTCTTTACAAGCTCTGGTTTGCTTCCTGTCATCCTAATCAGACACCTAATATGCTTACTTGATATCCGGCCCACTGATGAAGCACTTTTCACAGGGCTGTTCCAACTGGGTCTCGCCCGTCAGCTCAGACTGCATCTGCACCGACAGCGTTCACCTGCACATGCACAAAACTGTCAGTGAGACGTGTAGTCAAGACTGTCACGAATACAATCTCTGTCTCTCTCTGACATGTATGTACTGCCTCATACTTTTGTCTGTAAACACACGCACAGGCGCACACGTTGACTTTTGGATCAACTGAGTCATAACTGCCACATCATCCTTGAGCTCGTAGCTGACGTGTTGTGGAGTGATAGACCGCCAGACAAAGGGCTACTGGTGTCAGCAAACATTTTTAGCTTGGTATTTTTTTTTTTTTTGGTTTTTCAAAAATCATCTGGCACCATTAGTGAGATGATTCTTACCTGCCAGTGACCGAGACATTGAGAGACACCAGTTTGTGTGACCTAAGACAAAGAGAAAAACAAAGATAGGTGTAATCCTCGATCTACTTTTAGGACCCTCACATCACTGGCAGACAAAATGTTAATGCAGCTATATAATATAACAACAGTGTTTTTAAAAAACAATCATTTTTATTTCAATGTATTGGGAATGCTTCATTTTATATCTTCAATCAAATCCAAATCAAAATGTGCAGAAAAATCTTTCAATTTTTGAATTATTTTACATGAAATTAAGAAAAATAATATTAGGCTGTTCAAATAAATAGCAGTGTCTGAGTTTTTCATTACAAACTCAAATATGTACTGTATAAATTCAGGAACCTTCAGAATTTAACATTCCTGTGAATCACTAAAGTAATAGTTGTATAACCATGGCTTCTGAGAACTGCTTTACATCTGTGTTGCATGGAGTCAACCAACTTCTGGCACATATGAATGGGTATTTCAGCCTCACAATCCCTCTGAATTTCTTGGTTTTGCATCAGTAACATTATTTTTGATGTCAGCCCCAACATTTTAAACAGGATTAAGGTGCGGGGATTGGATTGGCTACTCCAGAACTTTATTTTGTTGGACTGAAACCGAGATGCTGCTCTTTAATTGTGTATTTGGAGTCGTTGCCCTGTTGAAACACACATTTCAAGGGCATTTCTTCTTTACCACAAGGCAACATGACCTCTTCAAGTACTTAGACATTTAATAATGTATTCAATTTGAGTTATCACAGCTAGTCAATTAACACAAGTGAAGTAAAGAGCAATTACTTGCAGTTTTGAAATAAATTTGACTGGAAAAATTAACAAAATAAAGTTAAAGTTAAAGTTAATGTTAAAGTTTAAGCTGCTTGACGACCAAAAGACACATACATTTTATGTTAGAATATGTTTTTTATATTCCTAAAGGAATGTAATAATTATATTAAACGAGCTGTGCACGTTTACTCTACATTATACTACTGTAACGTTTGGGACTATACCGCCACCAAGCGTATAGTATTGTCACAACAATCTAGGTGAAAGTTCACAGTTGACACTGGCATCTTAGCTAACAAAAGTGTTATATTAAAGATCCCCTTCACATGTTTAAGATGTATATAAAATATTCTACATGACGTAAAAATAGGTGAGCTGCAGGTTTGCAGGTGAGCTCTAATGAGACATGAGAGTTTAGAAGTTGAATGAAATATACAAGTTTTTGAGAGGATTTAAAAGAAGAGTAGAACATCACCTACATGTTAATATACTTTTTATATTGGATAAAATATACATTTTAAGTGGTCGCAGGTTTATAGCATTAAAATAAAATGCAAAATGCTCCAAATTTGATTTTAGGCAAGTCAGCAAATGCGTGTTCAATAGAGTAAACATTTGAGCAAGTACCTGTATGTTTCTACAGTTTGCAAAACTGGAGAAAAAAACATTCAGGCGGGTGGTTGGAAGCCTAAAAGTTATGTGGAATCATAAAGACCCCAAAACACGCTGAAATATAGCCGTCGCCTAAAGTATTGCTGTATTAAAATTATTATATATTATTTCATTAAATATATATATTCGTAATTAAATGAAATGTTAAACACAAACACTTATGCGACTATTTATTGTTAGTCAACATAGAATGTATACGTAACTTTGCTAATATATTCGTTCTGGCATATTTTAGGTCAACTAATATTTGGGTGGGTCCTCAGCTTGTGTAGTTCAGTAGCGCCGAATGAGAGTCTGGCCAAGGGTTTGACAGAGGAGCAGCGTCGGCAAAGAAAATACGAGCACAGGTATGTTTCACCTCGGTTATCAGCTTTGATAATGAGTCTCCGAGAGTGGAAAAGAGCTTAACGTTACAAATAGATCAGTTTATCCAAAGCATAGCAGGATAGATACAAACGAAGTGCCGGGAAACGTATGCAAGTGACGCTAATTAGCAGTGTTAGCTTGAAGCTAACACCCAGCTTCATTGTTTTTCTAATTTAATTGTGTCTGTGATGTGTTTTTCTAATTGATGTGAATTTTAGTTTATGTTGACGAATCTCTAATCGGCTTGTAGACAGCTGTAGCTGTTTGTGTCCCGAAATTTCTGTCTGTCATTCTGCAGGAGAGGAATGTAGGTGAAGGGTCACTGCCAGGGTAATATAGTCAGGGGGTTGGTGCTGGGTGACCTATCAATGATATGTCATATTTTATACATATTTGGATAAAAACGGATTTGAAATTAGTTCCACCACCAGTAGTTAAAATAGTAAAATGCTGCTTACACGCTGATGCGTCGGTATTAAGAATCTATTGATGTCATATATAATAAAATATCAGAGGACCAAACTAATACTGTTACTGCAATATATTAACTACATCAAACTCATAATACCTTTGTACTTTAAATAATATGAATTGTCATGCAGGAGTTGGTTGTCTCTAGACTAACTTGTATTATCTCTATACTGTAAATAACTGGCTGTAAATGACCTAAACTGTCATATGAAACCACATAATTTGCATCGTCATGAAGCAGAGTTAGTCAGTTATAAACACAGACTCATGTTGTTTTCTGACTTCAACTTATGTGATTCAGTCATTCTGGTCACCGATAGCTGTACAGCTGACCTTTTGCCTACACAACTCGGCAAGTCAGCATTGTTTATATAGCACAATTCATATCCAGGGCAATTCAGACTACAGAAAATAAGAATAGTATAACCACAATAATTAAACTTAATGGATAAAAAAGACATGCAAGGGTTATAAATCAAATATTAAATCATATCAAATTAATGTTTTATAAATACTGTCAACATGTGTAAAAGCATGATGGAATTTAATGCAAGCACATCAAGTTCAGTAAATCAGGCACTGAATTACTGGATTATTACACTTAAAGAGACTTTGTTAAGGTCTGAGTTTGTGTTGAGGCTTTAAGTCAGGATTTAAATGTAGCTTCAGATGGAGCCTGTCTTAGAGTTAGGATAAGTGGGTTAAGAAAGCTGATTCCAGTAGTCTGTAGATTGATAACTTAAAGCTGCTTAGTGTTAACCTGAGATAGATCAATAGACCCGACCCTGATAAGCTAAGGTCGTGACTGATTTAAAAACAAGAGGCTTCTAAAATGGATTCTAAAACTGATTTGAAGCCAATGCAAAATTTGAAGAATAGGTTTCAATATCACAGAATCATTATGATGATAAACTTATTGTCCAAGTGGATTATGGGGTTTTGGGAAAAAAAAAAAAATAAAAATGTCAATTCATGAAATGTTGAAAAGTGTCACTTCATAACTTCACAGTTCCATTTTTCTCTCCTTGCAGAACATAATGGCTTCCATGCTGCTGACCTCGATGCGTAGCTGTCCAGTCAGCCCTGCCCGGGCTGTGCAGTTTGGTGAGTCATCTTCATCATAAAAAGAGATTTAAAATGTTTAAACTTAAAATATATGGCCAGAAGAAGGAAAAATCTACCTAAACAGGAAGGCAGAAATGCAACATGCAGTAGCAAAAGCTAACAGATTTTTTTTTTCTCTCTTTTCAATATGTCAATATTGGGGTTGCAAATGTATGGGGTGTGTTTCTGATTAGTTAGTTCTGATGGTTATCGTCATTGGAAAAAAACAGTGCATTTCTTTCAAAAATAAAAAACAAAATCTATGTGACCCCAAACATTTGAACGGTCGTGTATTAGATTTAGGTACTGTTGCTCAATTTGTCTGCTCCTATTGTCACATTACACAACCTGGATACAGACATCTGCTTTATGAATTCGAGCTGCTACAACGTCCTTTTCTGCTCTTGGCAGTGAAATGTAGATAATGTTAATCACGTGAAATGTTGGTGCCAACTTAAGTTTGAAGGGTTGAGGAGTTTTTAAAGAACTTTGTGTGTGTGTGTGTTTCAGCTGCGCGCTCTCTCAGTACGACAGCTCAGCTACAGGCTCAGGGTAAGTCATTCTTCTGATTTAATTTACTTGCACTAAAATGAATCCAGGTTTCTCTCATATCTGCGGATGCTCAAATTAATACCTCAGATCATCTCTGAACAAATCTGTTAAGCTGTTATATTTTTTTTCCAGTTCAGACAAAGAGCAAAAAGACGCTTGCCCGTCCTGGTGTGAAGAACATAGTTCTAGTCGAAGGAGTCCGAACCCCTTTCCTGCTGTCCGGAACCACGTACGTCTCTACTTTTTTATGGCTACGTTTTCTGGCTGGAGCAAGAAGCCAGCACGAGTTTGAGATTCTTCCACATGGAGAAGAAAGCTACTAAAAAATGTTATTACTACAACCTGTAGTACAAGGACTTTAGTAAGAGATTATCTAACAAAAACATCTTTGTTTTACAGATATGCTGATTTAATGCCCCATGACTTGGCCAGAGCAGCTTTACAGTAAGTATATCTTCTGTTTGTCCTGTGGTGCATGTTTGTTGTGTTAACCGTTCTGAAACTATATTACTATAAGTCAGCAAAAAAGATGTTTTATAAAGATGACCGATTTTTATAATCACTCAAATAACCATGTAATAAATTGAACAAATCCATTTAGGATATTGTTTTTCTCTTCCTCCTTTCAGTCTTTTCACACAACGCTGTATGTATAACAGTATTTTTTATTCATCTTTTTATTACTGCTGCTGTAACTTAAAACAATTTTGGGGATATTTTTTGTAGGGGTCTGCTGCACAAGACAGCTATTCCCAAAGACGCTGTAGACTACATCATCTATGGAACCGTCATTCAGGAGGTCAAAACGAGCAATGTAGCAAGAGAGGTATACACACACACACCCCTTGCATGATAGCACTGGAATTTGGAATGTATGCAAATTTCCTGTTTTGTCAGACCAAAACCCAAAGAATTGCAGTTTATTGTATTTTGGCACTTTGTTTAAACATTTAAAACAAATCAGCCATCAAAAAATGCAATTTGTCCTCTTCAAATATGTAGTGATAAAAATCACCTCATATAGCAATTTATCTCTTGGAAGATGAACTGAAACTGTCTGGTTATGTAATAATGTAAACTTGTCAATCTCCTGTTTCTCTGGTTTCAGGCAGCACTGGGTGCCGGCTTCTCCGACAAGATCCCAGCTCACACTGTCACCATGGCCTGCATCTCCTCCAACCAAGCAATGACCTCCGGTATGTCAGGAACCCTGCTGCTTTTTCATAGTGCTGTTTGTAATCTTCACACCCAAGTCTCATCACCTTGATGTGTGTATTTTAGGCTAGGCAGTTATTATGGTTATTTATATCATGTTTTAACTTTAATTTTAATTGTACTGTGATTTTTACAAACCTATCACCAGGCCTGTGTGGATACATTGAAGCTGCAAAAAGAGAGACAGTGTTTAATTGTATGACCTTTTTGTCTCCTCCCTCCATCTCTCTAGCCGTTGGTCTAATCGCTGCAGGACAGTGTGACGCCGTTGTGGCAGGCGGAGTGGAGTTCATGTCTGACGTTCCCATCCGTCACAGCCGCAAAATGAGAAAAACCATGCTGTCCCTCAACAAAGCAAAGACCCTCGGCCAGAGGCTCAGTTTGATCGGCAGCATCCGTCTGGCGCACCTCTCCCCAGAGGTAAATGTTTACATATCATCTGTAAGAGTTGCACCGCTATCAGTTTAGACATTAGATGTACTCAACGCTAATTAATTTGATTTTAAATTTAAAGGATGACGCTTTCAAAATCAGAAATCAAATCCAGGTTCTTCTGTTCTCATATCTGACATGCAGTAATCTTTGTGTTTTATGTGTGTAGCTTCCAGCTGTGGCTGAGTTCTCTACAGCTGAAACGATGGGCCACAGTGCTGACCGTCTGGCAGCAGCATTTGGTGTGTCCAGAGCGGAGCAGGATGAGTTCGCCCTGCGCTCACACAGTCTAGCCAAAAAGGCCCAGGAGGCGGGACTGCTGCAGGATGTCATCTCTTTCAAAGTGCCAGGTGAACATCACTTAACACCCTGAATTCGCAATACAGAACATTACTTATCGAATCAATGATTTAAGCCCATTTTGATATTGATAAGCTCTGTCTGTCCAGCAGTAATAACACCTCACATTCAACTGATGGGATTTTAATGCAGGAAAAGGCTACAGTAGCATTATTACATTGTAATAAAACTAAAAACTTTTTGGATGCATTTATACAGGTGAGGTGACTGAGGTGATATCATGAACTTACAACAGGTTTACTGCTGCTATGTTTTATATGTATTTCGAGTGCTCAACGCATAGCTGGTAATTCATTGCTTTCTCCACAGAATAGGAAGGTACAGGTACAGTCTTTGCCACTAGCTAAGGATTATATAATTGATTGCAAGTTGTTTTTTTTCCCCCCTCATTTTCTATCATCTTCCATTAGCACAAGTTCAATGATAAACAAAATAAGTTCTGCTTCATAGAAAATAGAATTTTTTGTTTTTTTTTTATTATTATTTTTGTATGATGCCACAACATTTTTGTCTTTCTCAGGTCGTGATATTGTTTCCAAGGACAACGGCATCCGCCCATCCTCCATGGAGCAGATGGGCAAACTGAAACCAGCTTTCGTTAAACCTCACGGCACAGTCACTGCTGCCAACTCCTCCTTCCTGGTAAACACACATGGGACCTATAGCACTTTCAAAATTCTTAATTACTCCTTGCTGGATTTTTTTTCGTTAACCTAAACACACTTGGTGCTAAATAATAATTTTTTTCTGATTAATTTCTGGGACTACTGATTGCCTTTCCCAAAATATCCTCTCCTCAAACATGTGCTTTTGCCATTAACAACTGATATGGGATCTAACTAAACTGCTTGTTTATGTGTGGTCACAGACTGACGGTGCATCGGCTGTACTCATCATGTCTGAAGAGAAAGCCTTGGCTATGGGTTACAAGCCTAAAGCTTACCTCAGGTAACTGCTCTCCTCACTTGTTTAGTAGAGCGGCCTCAATCTCCCCGATGTTATTTCAGTTGATGTGCTGATCATGTGATGTTTTTGTCCATGCAGAGACTTTGTCTATGTGTCTCAGGACCCCAAAGATCAGCTGCTTCTGGGGTAAGTTCCTTAGTTGGTTTTTATTTCTGTTTTTGCTGATCACCAGTTTGAAATGTACTGATGGTGCATTTCTTTGTTTTATATTCAAGTTCTTATATTACAAATTGTGGAGTTGAAGGAAAAAAATACATGTATTTACTAGTGCAGTGCCTGTAGGAAGTATGTATTCCTATGGAAAAGTGGAAGCTTAAGTAGATTTTTCATGTTTAGCCAAATGAGGCTGTGTTGGACTGTTGCATAGTGTTAATAGACACATTTTTACATTGGATAAGACATGGACATACATTGAGATTGCACAACCTGGGCATTTTACTGTAATATGTACTTATATTTAAATGAGTTCATGCCCAGATTCTGTTAGATGATAGTGCTGGGATTTCCTGAGGGTCTGTGAACACTTCTTGGAGTAAGAGGGCTACAGCCCAGAGTGGCCTGTGTTAGTGTGAGGAATGAACTAGCAGTTAAACTGGCTAACATCATTGTGTTTGTTTTTTTTATAGATGTTACAATACTTTCATAATGTTGGCTGCACGATACGAAGCATAGCTTTGAATTGTTTAACTAAAGTGAGGAGGAGTGTTGTGATACAGAGCTTTACATTGTAACAAAATTGCTGTTGCAGGTTAGCGCTGTGACATGCAAGTCTATCGCATTTTAACTTTTAATGACGTTTTGAATATCCATCACAATAATTCCACGAAAACAGACGCATACCATCATGACATGCACAAGGTATTGATCTGACAAACCGTCAAAGATACATGAGGTACTGACACACAGATGCTACTTGCTTTTATAGAAAGATTATTTCTGGTGAATCAAGATAGATTTCTCTCTTCTATGTCTTAGACCAACGTACGGTACGCCCAAAGTCCTGGAACGTGCTGGATTGAGCATGAGTGACATTGACGTCTTTGAGTTCCACGAGGCATTTGCAGTAAGTTGCATATTTGGGGGGAAAAAAAAGTGTATGTGTGCACTGATCCATTGCTATCCTGTGTAGTTATAGTTATAGATATGCAATAATAAAAAAAAATAACTGAACCAGAATTATTGATCCCACTTTTGTGTTTGCCTTAATCCAACTATGACCTTTGTTATTCATGGATATCAATGATTGAGAAGATGTGGTGTATGATATTTCTGGTCTACTCCACATCCTGCAGCAATTCGTAATTCTGAATCCCAAATCATTGTGTTTTCAGGGCCAGATAATGGCAAATCTGAAGGCTATGGACTCAGATTGGTTCGCCCAGACGTACATGGGCAGGAAAACAAAGGTAAAAACAGCTGCAGCTGTCTGCGTTCTACCTTCTAGTTGAAGAGAATGTTTCCCTGTCTTTAGTTCATGCACTCTGTTTATACAGTTTTTGATTTAACCAACCAAGAAATACTGCGTCCGTTGTGTGTTTAGGTGGGGACTCCTCCCATGGAGAAGTTCAACCTGTGGGGAGGCTCTCTGTCTTTGGGTCACCCGTTCGGAGCCACAGGCTGCAGGCTGGTCACCACAGTCGCACACCGTCTGAAGAAAGAGGGAGGACAGTATGGACTGGTGGCGGCTTGTGCTGCAGGAGGACAGGTGACTAATATACATGAGTGAAACTATATGAATAGGATTATTTCCCTCTTTTATTAAAATACCATCATGTTTTAAAGATCCTATATGGAAGTGACTTCTTTTCCTGAAACGTTTGTAATCTATGTTTTCCAGGGTCATGCCATGGTGATCGAGGCCTACCCCCAGTAAAACGTGCATTATTTTCTGTAACCTGATCTACATCTTCATCATGACGGCGTCACACACGGCTAACATCCAGACAACAGAGTGTACATACTAGCACCACTTTGCCTTGATTAGAGAGAAGAATGTGACTGTGTGTGTGTCTGTGTGTGTGTGTGTCTGTGTGTGTGTTGGGAACTTTTCTCAGCTTTGCTTAGAGGCTGTTAATTTATAGCAGAATAATGTTGAGGGATGCTGCATTTGATTTTTGTGGATTTAAGGTTATCATGTCATTTTGAGTCAAATGTAACATAGCAAAGTTTAAGCACTCAGCGAAGCTACAGTGATGCTAATGTTTATAAACAATGTAATATTTTTTTTTCTTACAAACTGAGATTAAATGGTGTGGAGACAACCACACAAACTTATTTCTGTTTGTTTATTTGATTTTGAATATTATATTCTGAATATTAGTTCTAACATGATTATCATTTTTTTAAATCACAGTTGATTCTTATAATAGCCGAACCTCTCTCACCTATGTACTGATTCTTTCTGTGCAAATCTCTGATTTACTTCATTCTTGCAGAGCTGAAATAATTGGCCAATTAATTGAGTGGATTAACTCAGCAATTTAAGAAAAAATGGCAGATATTCACTGATCCCAGCTTCTCAAACATAACGTGCATAAAACGGGGAAAAGCCTAATATAAAGGACATGTAACAAGTCGTGATGTGGAATTGATGTGAAAATGGTCGACTGAAAGATAATTGCAAGTAACAAGATTGTTTAAAAATATTCCTGAAATATGTATTTATTTCAGATTGATTGTCATACGCCTTATGACGGATGACCAGCTAAGAGAATATCTGCCGTCTTGGAGTGATCGACTGGCTGGTTTCGGATGTTCTGAAGGGAAAAAACAGGACTTGATTCAGAAAGGCTGATGTTTTTACTGGGTGGGGGAAAAAAAGCCTGAGGGGACCCTTACTGATATTGACAGTGATTTAACTGACTTTTAGCAGAATTCATCGGAGGATATGATAGCACAGCATTTAAGGAACTGTATGAAAAGACAAAGTTAACCTCTCTTATGTTTCTATTTAACAACCAAGAAGCAGAAGACCTAAGACTTTTCAGTGACATAAATCTGGAAGAGGAGAATCATGATGCAACTGCACAAGAAGGTGAACAGACAGACCCGATAATCTGTCGCCACTCCAGACACTTCTCTGACCCAAGAGATAGAAACTAAAGATGTCATTTATGTTGGAAGCAGACCAGTATTTGCAAATGCAAGCTGGAAAGTATTTCTCCTTTACACCACGGTTTACCTATCTGATGCATACAGTTTGCCCAAACATGTGGATGTTTAGATGATCGTTGTTACTGCACAGAACGCATCTCTGGGATTGAATAGATCAGTCTTGATGATCCCTTGCCTCCCCTGTCAGGAACTGTCTCTTGAATCACCCTTGCTTCCTTCCAATGTGTTTCAGTAACATGTCAATCAGAGCATGTTCCAGGAAAAAAAAAAACATGATAGTGCCCTCTACTTTGGCCCAATATGCAAAAATGGCTTCTAGGGTGCATTACAGTGCCTCCTAGGGTGTCCATGGTTCTACCATAGACAGTGATTGGACAGTATTTGCATAACTTGCATGCAGCTTATGATCAAAAACATTCAAATTCATTCAACTGAACACACCACCTTCCCTTGCAGCAAGACAAAGGCCTCATCACAAAGCAAACAGACACGGGCATGATGGAACATTTAACCACAGCCTGATAAGCTGATCAGTTGCTGTAATAACCATAGAAAACTTGCACTCACCTGTCAGAAGTGAATGTTGTATGCCTTCTGCTCAGAAATCTCATTTACTGTTGTTGCGAAATCCAGTTTACTCGCTCTT
Source organism: Lepturacanthus savala (assembly GCA_030544235.1). Classification (NCBI taxonomy): domain Eukaryota; kingdom Metazoa; phylum Chordata; class Actinopteri; order Scombriformes; family Trichiuridae; genus Lepturacanthus; species Lepturacanthus savala. The sequence goes on from CM060477.1 coordinate 16,107,565, forward strand.
TATTTTTGATGGAGAGTACAGTTTAGTGGAGCCAAACCCAATTTAGTACATGGACCACATTCAGCGCAATCTGATCTCAAGTAGGCCAGACCAGAAAAAATTAATAAAACAACACCTGTGAATTTCTCTCCTGCTTTTTATGTGGAGAAATACATTAGGAATGCATTCTGCAATGCATTTTCAACACTGATAACCCAGTTATTCCATATTGAAATGAATTAAGTCGTAAGTGAAAATATCTTGTTTTTGATACAATTAGTCCAATAATGAGTAAAATTATATTGAAATGTCATATTCCATTGGGAGATAATTTTGCTTATTTCAGTTTTTTGGTCAATTCAGTCTTGTTTTCTTAAAATAAGATAATTCTTTTTATCATAAATTTTATTTTTTATGAATAAGCGATATTTTATTTTTTAAGAAGCAGGAGGAGTTATCTCCTGCCCTACCCACAATTTACAAATCAAATATCTAAATATTTCCCTTGAGCCCATAAAAATTCTCATTGACTTCACATTTTTGTGAAGAAACAATCATCCAGTGGGCTGGATTGGAACCTTTAACGGGCCGGTTCTGGTCCCTGGGCCACATGTTTGACACCCCTGGTATAGTTGGATAAAATAATCAATACTGTTATTAATAATGGTAATTCTAACAGCCAAAATGTTCAAATGTTTCCTAAGGAAAGTATCATGGAGGATGACATGTACTTTCAAGCTATTCTTTCCCCATGGAAAGGCCGTGAATGATGGAGGTGTTTTGTGGGATGTACTGTCAGAATTTCAGAATGACATTTATGAGCAGTGCACTATGGGAAATGGCTTCAAAGCGCCATATCTACGTCACGATTGTGGTAAACAACAGGAAAGAGGATAGGCTGGATAATCGTATTCAGCTGGCAAAAACCTGGCAGTAAAGCTTGTGCATGGACTGTTTGGGGTTTTGTGGAGGGGGATCATGTGGACAGCTTTTTCAAGAGTCTGAGCGAGTGATCTTTGGATCTTGTCGTTCAGATTTTGTAGGTGTTGACTAAAAAAAAAAATAGTTGGAAATCACGGATATTCAAAAGTGCCAGAGGCTTTCAGAAGATAACAATGAACTAATCTTGAGGGAGCTCGCTCGCCAAAACCTGATTCAACAGCGTCGCCTGCACGTGGAGCAACACGCTTGCACCTGTTAGATCAGAGAGGGAAGGGATTTGCAGCAGTCTATAAAGAGCTGCAACCAACATCAATTCAATTACGTACTCCACTACCCAGAATGCCCAGGAGAAACACATTGTCAAGTGCGTAAGTGCAAACCTCAGAGAGTCAGACCCAGCGCCTCTCCTCTTTCCTCAGATTTTACACTGGATCAGGCTTGTTCACAAGAAAGAGCATCACTGTCAGCTGCACCAAAGTCAGGGATTTCCGAAAGGACCTGTTGCTCATACATGTGGTGGTTATTTGTCAGCAATCAGTTATGACTGGATTTTCCACTTGAAATTAATTAAATTTAAGAAAGCAACGTGTGGGTAATGAACAATTTATAAGAATAGGACTGTACACTGCAAAATCTGCAAACTTAACAGCTGAAAATATCTTGTATTTTATACAATTAGTCCACTATTGAGTAGGATTATCTTATTCCATAGGCAGATTATCTTATTTCCTTTTTATATTTAAATTTTAGTCAATGTTTTTTAAAGAAAATGATAGCTTTCTTAAAACAAGACCAAACTGACCCAAATCAGGAAAAAAAAACTTGAGATAAACTAAATTATGAGCGAGTGGAATAAATTGATTTTACTCAATATTGGACTAATTATACAAAAAACAAGATATTTTCACCTGTTAAGATTTCAGCTTTTGCAGTGTGAGAGTCAGTCAGTCATTTTCTATACCTGCTTATTCCTCATTAGGGTCACAGGGGTCTGCTGGAGCCAATTCCAGCGCCAATTAACCTCAGCATGTTTTTGGACTGTGGGAGGAAGCCGGAGTACCCGGTGAAAACCCACGCAGACACGGGGAGAACATGCAAACTCCACACAGAAAGGTCCCAGACCCCGGACCAAGGAGGTCTTGAACCTGCGACCTTCTTGCCGTGAGGCAACAGCGCTAACCCCTGCATCACCGTTTCGCCCCAGTGTGAGAGTTAATGCAATAAAAATTTAAATGAATGGAAATGGTAGAAGACTGATAGCAATAACTGGAGTCTGAGTTATTTCAGAAATCCACTGTAATTATCCACCAGCCCAAGGGCTCCTTTTGTGAAGACCCCACATTACATCAGTTTCACTCTATAACGTGTGGACATTAGTGAGCTACACAGAAGTGACAAAAATTATTGCATTTTATGGTTGCAAATATAAGCCTGCTTATTTACATTTTTTCTCATATTTGTAATAACAGGGTTTTTAATAACTTGTTTTTTCCTAACCCTACATAAACAATATATTATAGTATTAAAATGTATGCTAAATATGAGTCTCATTTATGCTAGTTTATGGTAGCTGAGTCTCATATTTATGCTAGCTATGCTAATTTATGCTAGCTATGAGTCTCATTGATTTCCCAATTTGAACTTTATCTTTAACTTAATTTTGACTGAACATTTTTGTTATATTTTTTATATTATAAATACTATTTTACTGGCAGACATGGACTTCCATAGTCTATAGATGTTAATGAGAGGGTTAAAAAGGAAATGCACAGGCTTCCTGGAGATTTGAAACATGAATATGGAAAACTGAACATGACTGGCAGGTGACTTAAAAGTTCCAGCTGCAGCGGAGTCGTCCTGATACTCGTGTGTGCGAACCTCATTCCGACTGTGGAAAACCAAACTTTCACACCCGCTGAAGTCTTCCTGTAATTGACTACGGATGGGAAAGCTAAGGCTACATTTATATCAACACATTGCCTCTCTTCTTCTTCTCTTGTGCTTTGGTGTGTAGGATCCCCTCAGCGCTCACCAGGGAATCTGCTCCACTCAAAACACACACACACACACACAAACACACACACAGGTCGGGGGGCTTGTTAACATAACTTCAGTCAGACGCTTCCGTTTAAAATGTATTTAAAGATTTAATTCTCCCAGTTAAAGGAATCCCAGACTGCGAGCGGTAAGAGTTGATTAATGCAGCCGAGGCTGTCACACGGGCTACGGGCGGAGGGAATAAAACCAATGTTTTACTGCCAAGGCAAAACGGAGCTCAAATGTAAATAGCGGAGAGAGAGAGTCAGAGAGGTTTTTTTGTGTTTTTAAAGCTTCAAAACCCGCCTCGGCGCTGCGAGACACCGGAGACACGCAGACACGCGCCGACATAGCGGGGCCGCCTCCCCGCCTCTCCCTGCCTCAGCGAGGCTTTGATCAGACGGAACCTTTTATGGGGAATGACTGGCGAATGCACCCGCTGCTGTCACTACAAATCTACCTCACCGAGCGGCGGGGAGGTGGGGAGGGAGTTGGTGTGTAGCATAGGTGTGTAGCTAGCTGCTGTGTAGCGGCGGCCTCTTTCATCTCGTCCTAGCCTCACACGGGGCAGTACCCGCTGATAGCTGCGCTCGACTCGCGCCTTCCTCCACCTGCGAGCGCGCGCGCACGTGTTTGTGGTGAAACAAGTTGCGGCGCGCGCACTGTTGCTGTTACTGTACTGCAGGGTCGATTTTAGCATGTGGTCTTTAGGGGTGCTCAGCCCCCAGTGCTCACAGGGACACGTTATATTTCACTAAACGAGGCGAACTAGTACATTTGTAAACGCTGGAGCTGTATTCGTTTTGCTTTGAGTCGTGTTTTCCCCAACAACATTAAATTTTGACCTCTTCATTTCAAAAGTCTGTGGCTTTAAATCCATACCTTCTCATCTCGCGAATATTCAAGCGCCACCGCCGGGGTGCTGACTCGCATAGCCAGAAATTATTAGCAGCTAACGACTCAAGCAAAAAAGCAGAACTCTACACAACTCTAGCGGCAAGCAGTCGCGTGAACGTGCCAACCAATCAGAAGAGATGTAGCTGATTACCTGGTCACAAGCCCCGTTTTGAAGCTCGGTTGCCAGTCACACAGGGTTGCCAGATTGGCCGGTCGCAGCAGAGTATTGTGCAGGGGCAGAGCGACTTAACTGCGCAGTTGCGCTTATTTTCGAAGTTTTTCGGATAGTATAATAATTTTAAAATGTGCTGAGCTCGGGGGTGCCGAGCTAATTCACGCTGGTGCCGATACATGATTTAGTCATTCAGGTCTCTAGATTAATCCCCCCCAAAATAATTTTTTACATGGGATAAATAGATTTTTGTCTATTGTCATATTTGTGCAAGCAGCAACTATAATAGCCATTAAAATGCTATTTTATTCAAAGAAAAACCTCAAAAAATAGATACATAACATGATTGTTAACCACATAACTCATATAATCATATGCATGAAATCTTTGAGAAAGATATGGGCTTAAATGGGTTAAGGGCCTTATGGAGAACAAGTATGTCAGTGTGAAAACTCCTGTGCAATGGTTCAGCAGTATAGTGGCAGTGGTGAAGAAAAGTGCTGTTGCTGGTATATTTACAATACCGTTCAGAAGTTTTGGGTCACCCAGACAATTTGGTGTTTTCTATGAAAAGTCACACTTTTTTTACCACCATGAGTTGTGAAATGAATAGAAAATGTTATTACATTAGCCTTCTGATGCAGTGAGCAAACACATTGTACCATTGGAGCACTGGAGTGATAGTTGCTGGAAATGGGCCTCTATACACCTATGTAGATATTGCACCAAAAACCGGACATTGCAGCATAGTCTAAATTACCACGTTAGCAATGTATAGAGTGTATTTCTGATTAAAGTAAAGTTATTCATTAAAAGGTGCCTTTATTTCAAAAATAAGGAAATTTCTAAGTGAACTCAAACTTTTGAACAGTAGTGTACATTATTTCATCTGTGTTTAAGGTGAGTGATTATAGTGTTAATTTAGTATTAGCAGTGAACTGTAGCCCACTTAACACATGACATCATTAGATTATTAATATGAATTAGTCCAGTATTAGTCCCCTCCTCTCTCTCTCTCTCTCTCTCTCTCTCTCTGTGCGTGTGTGTCTGGTCTCCTTATAACCGTCTTGTACACGTGTCAGAATATGTGTGAGTGGGTGTATGCATTGTTAAAAGTTTTTTGTATCTACAGTACTGTACAAGTGTCAGAGCTCTGCCAGTGTGAGTTTGAGTCTCAATACAAGGCAGAAGTGTCACAGCTCTGCCTCTGTGTGTGTGTGACTATATAACTTTAAACAAGCTTGTAGTCAGAAGTGAAGCCTGTAGTCAACACAGATAAGCTCAGCGAGATACCTGCAACATTAGTCTAAATGTTCTATACAAATTGATATATAAGAAAAAAACATTTTTGAACTAGTAGAGTAGAGTATGTTATTCCCAGGCCACTGGTAATAAATGCCTGATGTGATGCAGCTCATTACACACACACACACGTCATTGTCTTTGATTGAGTCACTGTTATCTGTCAAATTTGTGTTTTTCATTTCTTTATTTTTATTTCATATGGACCACAATACAAATGCAGTCACACTTTCAAGACATGTATTGATTAGTAGACAACATGTGTGTAGCCTTAAGGCCCTGAGTAACCCTTCAGTGCTGCCTTGATAATAGACTAACATCAAATAAAAAGCTAGCTACAGTCATGCATACTTTAGTCTTTAACATTGATGCTGCTTTACAAATGCTTTAATGATGTAAGTTAGTTAAATTAGCTCAACTCAAAAGTGTAAAAGCTCACGGTGAGTTAAGGTTTACGGTTTGAGATTTCATTAACTGTGTAAATCAGGCACCAAAATGAAACCTGATATGTGTAATTGTCCCTCCTGTGCAATCTTTCTGGTCACATTAAAACAAAATTGCCAAAGTAGCTTCAAAAGATATTATATCTCGCTACAAATTCACAAAAATACACCAATAGTGGTTGTTGCTTTCCACCCAAGCTGATCCTAAGAGGTGTTTTGAAGCACAATATAAACACAATAAATCCATCCTGAAAGAAACTGCAGTGATTGTCGCTGCAGGTGGGACTCTGAAAACATCCTGAGACATTAAACAGAGGCAGGCCCTTACAGGGCAGCCAGTGATGCCAAATGTGGTAAACTACTCATTTTGATTTGATCGGGGACCTTTATGCTTACGATGGCAAATCTTCCTGGATTCTGGAGGGAACCGTGGCATTATCAGACCCCCTCACACACACACACACACACACACACACACACACATACATACATCTTGATGTCTGTCAGTTGTGCATGGACTGTACACAGGTGGATGGGCAGGGGATGTGTGTGCAGCAAGTGGATTATGAGAAACGGTAATTGGCTGTCCAGAGAAGCTGCCCCTATGTATCTGGGTTTGTGTGTGTGTGCGTGTGTGAGTGTGTGTGTATGTGTGTATGCACACTGTCCGGAATTCATCATGTTCTCATAACGGTCAGTTAGGGTTGTTCGCCAGGCTCGATCTCCTGTCGGGATTGTAAATGTTATTGATCAGACGCATACGCCTCATCCATAACGAGAGCTGAGACACTGTTTTCTTATACTCACACACACACACACACACACACACACACTAGAGTACAACTCATTAGGAGCCGTACACACTCATAGACATATCCTCATTAACACTCCCTAGTCATACACACTAAACATCCATACACATCAACTGTCAGACAACATACACACACACATACACACACACAGACTGATTTAGTTGAGTGAGATGGGGAGAGTGAAGGATGGGGGCCACAAAATGTGGACATGAATGGTGCGTGTGCAGCATTTCAGTGTATGCATGCGCATGGATGTGTATGTGTGTGTGTGTGTGTGTGTATGTGCGCGTGTGAGAAAGTCGAGCGTGACATTTGTGTCAGTGTATGGCTGTGCACTGCAGTGTATGCGTGTTGAGAAGTATATTTATGTGCGAGTGTGTGAGTGTGTGTGTGTGTGTGTGTGTGTGTGTGTGTGTGTGTGTGTGTGTGTGTGTGTGTGTGTGTGTGTGTGTGTGTAAGCTATGGCATGTGTCAGAGTCTGTCAGCCCCGGCGTCTCGTGTCAGGGCGAGAGGCGAGACATTAACAACTTCTGTCATTCTGCTGACAAAATGGTGGCAGAAGATTTCCCATGGTGCCCTGATGACTGCTGGCGTTTGTCAACAAGCCCTGTCACCGCGGCGATGAGGGGAGGGTGGTGTGCTGGTGGTGGCGGTGGGGCGTGGGGGGGGAGGGTTAGTGACAGGCCCCAGACCCGTTCCCATGAGCACCAGGGAAAGAGAGAGGGTTTTGTGTGTGTATATGTCAATGTGTGTGTGTGTATTGTAAGGGGAGAGGGAAATTGGGGGGAGGTCAGGGTTCTCTCTCAGCAGCTTTCATACATAGACTGCGAAAAAAACAAAATGAGCTGTCACTGCAATTCCCAGGATGCCTTGCTGTTTAGCATAGCAGCAACAGCAGCAGCAGCATGAACGTGTGTGTGTGTGGGCCAGTAAGCTGATAAGCTATCTCTCTCTCTCTCTCTCTCTCTCTCTCTCTCTCTCTCACTCACACACACACACACACACACACACACACACACACACATACAGATAATTAAGCAGAGCAGAAGCTCCCCCTGACGCGAGGCAAAGCTCATCTGCATTTTGGCCTCCGGCGCGCAGTTAGGAGCAACGCCTGATGGAGGGAGAGAGAGAGAGAGAGAGAGAGAGAGAGAGGGAGGGAGGGAGGGCAAGCAAGAGAGGGAGGGATGGAGGTAGAGAGAGAGAGACAGAGAGAGAGAAAGAGAGGGAGAGGGTAAGGAGCCAATTAGCCAGCTGGATGGATGAGTGACTGACAGCATTCTTGACACTGCTATCCGGGCTTTTCTGTTGCACACACGCACACACATACACGCACACACATACACACACACACACACACACACACACCTTCTTCCTCGTCTCTCCTTCCCTCCATCCATCTCCCGCTCATTTCAGCCTCCTTCTCTCTGTATGTATGTGTCTCATGCCGTGCATCCTGCGACCTGCATACGGCTCGCGCTCCAATCCAATCCCCTACCCCCAGAGGGCTGAAATATCCCATGACCTTATCCAATGAGAGCGCCCACTTTGCGTCGGAGCCCCGCCTCTTCAGAGCTGAAATCTCAGCAGGGGTCAAAGGTTGTTGTCTCACCATTTTCAGACAAAGCATTTATTTATATTTTTTTGTACCCCCTCCTCTCTTAAAAAAAGGATGTTCCCAGCTGATTTTTTGGGAGTTACTGAAACATAGACTGATATCTAGATGCGTGTGTCCTTGTGACTCTATCCTGTTCAGGATTTTGATCCTTATCATGAGGATATTTTTGAGCCTTTTGTCTACCGTTTCTGCCCTTTCTGTTGGCCAATTTGAGTTTTTTTTCCCTGCATCAGTGAGTTTGCGGGATATTCCGCTTGATGTATGAGTTCGGCTGACCATGGATGACACATTAAAGTCAGTTTTGTGTAGTATCTTATTAACATTTTTACAGAATATGATACCAAAATACTGTATCAGGCCATTAGATGATACAACAATCCTTGTGATGTACAAGTGCCTGTTCAGAGTCAAGCTAAATGAGATGCACCATGCAAATGATTAATATCAGGATGTTGCTCTGACTGTGTTCAGTTCAGTCATCGATTCTATTGCTGGTTCAGATTGTTTTTTTCAGCTCAGTACAATCCAAATCTGTACAGAAACACTGTTTATATAAAGGTCAACATCTATTAACTTCATTCCCTATTAATTATTTATGTGGCTTTTGGTGTGTTTCAGTCGGCTTTTAACATGTACATAACATCACAGCAGAGCTGACAAGGGCACATTCACTTACTAGTAGAAATAGCTCTGATGCAGAACTGATGCAGTCAGTGACACTGCTGATTCAGTATACAGTTAAGTATATAACCTGCAGTATTTAATTTGGTCATACTGAACACCTGTGAAATCTATAACACACGAAACACACTTATCTAATCAATTCCACCCTGAATCAATTGAAACCCTACAGATTTCCATATAAACCATTGAAGCTCAGTAAAACCTATTTGAAATCTTTATAATAGTTTAAGATTAAGATTTGCTGCCAAGTGATACATGTGATGTCTATATTTATGTTGAACATAAGAAGAGAAAAAATGCTCACTGTCATAGAAAGGACAAGCATGCTGACTCTGTAATTATTGTCTGTAATTATAGTGAAAATAAATTATTCCCCTTTTTTGCCGAGGACCCACTTGGGGTCCTGGACCCCACATTAAGAACCGCTATTGTAAATCAACCAATCAGAACAGAGAGATGTTTCCATTCACCTTTTCTTATTAGAATTTTTACAAACCTGCCAATGAATACTTGGATGAAAATATCTTAAATTGTAAAAAAAAAATAAGACTGTAAATTTGCATAAAAGCTTTTAGAGGAGGGGGTGGATTTGCCAGCATATCGATAAAAGGAAAAAAACGGCTTTTGGCTACGGAAACAGGCTATGCGAATAAATCATGACTGAACGGGTGTGACGTCATGGTACATTTCTACAGTTAATAAAAGAAAGCAAACATTAATGCTGAGCTGTTGCCATGGGTACATTTATGCTCTTTTATGACGTAATCTCACAGCGAATTCCCCCTATTCCATAATTGCAAAAAAATAACAAATGGAAATGGGCATCAATTTGCGTTTCAATTTTGCACATTTCACAAATTCTTCTCTAAAATTTCGATACAATTGGATGGAAACCCAGTTAATAATGTGGTCAAACACAGATTACACACATTTATGATTTGAATCTTGTTCCAGTTCTAAAAACTTAATGAGGTTATGTGGTGTTTGCACTGAGTGAAATATTCAATACTGAGACTGTGTTTTTTATAACATAAACAGGAAATGTTTTAGTGGCCTTGGACATAACGTTATAGTGCCTACTTTTTTTCCCTTCTAATTCATTCACTCTAATTTTGAAAACTTTGGGATCTCCAACCAACCAACCAACATATACAACATACGATGGTGTAAGTGAACAGATAGAGCAAGAATTAACAATACCAGAGAGTGAATAAAAATCAGTGCATGCTGCAGTCTCTCTGTCTTCGTGCCTGTACGTATAGCACAGAGTATAAAAGACTTCTTGCATATATTCCGGTTGGCTCTTGGGGCCTTGAATCAACCTGTGTGTAAAGACTCTGTGTGTAAAGAGTGCGAGGCATCTGAAAGTGTGTGTTTTTCCTTCCTGTGCACAGCACTGTCAAATATACTGCAGAGTTGTTTTGTGACTTGCCAATCACTCATCACTTTCCCTGCGATATTAACAATTTTGGAAATCTTATTTTTGCTCTTTACACTCAAGTCGCTGTAGCAAGCCAGTCATTAAATGATAAGAGGCTTTCACCCACACAGGCTCCTGTTTGCCATATTAAGTATATGCTGACTAACACCAAAGCTTTTGAGGTTTTCTGATTAAAAACAGTTGCTGGTTGGGTCTTAATGCTCTTAACATTAAAATAGGCCCTAATATTAAAATGTTAGGACCTGATCAATGATTGTACCCGAGTACTCACAGTGTTCTATTTGTCCCACAGTCTGGTTATTGGATAAAATGGGGACAGTGTTAATGGTTTCTCGTGGTTTTGTTTGTATTATATATATATATAATTCTTTTATTTTGGCCATGTTTGTTTCCAGTTTACTTGCCTGACACCAGTCCTGTATGGAGGACTGAAACTACCATCATCAAAAATGAATAAATGAGTCAATAAATACGAATGAATATATGAAACAATGAAGAGAGAAATGTAGAAATTTGCAGGATGATTTGAAAATAAGTAAATAAAGTATATTTGGCAAATTACAAATGTTTGTATTGATTTATTTGTCTTCTTTTTGGTGCATATTTATTTATTTTCAAATTAACCTGTACATTTATTTTTTAGCTGAGCCTTTCAGTTTATTTCATTTTATTTCTGATTATGGCTCTTTGAGTCCTCCACAGTCCAGTACAGCGACCTGGTCGAGGTAAAACTCCTCATCTATGGCTTTGTCTTTCAGTAGAAGGCCAACAATGATGTCTCGCACATTTAAACTATGGTGACCGATATGCTGCAAACACAGAAGTCATGCAAAACCAAAAATGTACAAACACAATAAACAAATCCAACAACAACAACAAAAAAAGCTGCTGGAGAAAAAGGCTGCGATCACAGAAAGCAACCAGGAGCAAAGACTAACAAACTGAACAAAACAAAATGCAAAAGGAACATGCTGCAAATATATATATTAAAAAAAACATACAAACCCCCAAAACACTGCAAATTCACTCGCGTTTCTTTCCATTCGCTCCCTTTGTTCTTTCCTCATCATCTCCCTGGCCTGTACTCAGTCTCGACCTGGTCATTTCTCTGACCACCGAACATTAATTGTCCAATATGAGGAGATGATGTTGCAGAAAACTATGGTTAAAATAAGTTAAAACACACCAACATTAACTACAAAGCTATGATACTCTTCTATGATACATACAATACATAAAGAAAAACATCCTCTTTATTTGTGTGTGTGTTTTTTTATATTTGCAGCATTTTTTTGTTTGCATTTATTTTGGGGGTTTGTAAGTCTTTGCTTCTGCTTCATTTAGTTTCCTGCAGCATTTTATTTTTTAACCTGGAATGATGCAGGTTTTGCATCGTTTCAGGTTAAAAGTAAAGGTCAGCAGTGAATGAAAGACATGGCTTTGTGGTGACTGTACCTCTGGCAGGTCAGTGAAGGTAAAGGGTTAAAAGATACAGACAAAATGCGCCAACAGATTAATCTTCAGATTGTTATAATTGCCAATTTCCTACCTCTACTAGATGAGCATATGAAATTGCTCTCAAACAACCTGGTAACACTAAGTCAGACATCTCGGGTTACTCGCATTTAGCGGTTCAATTCGGTGTCATAGAAATAAACTTTACACTTTGTCAATGCTAGAACCTATTATCATGTTTTCTTTTAGACTACACAGTGTTATTCCCCGCATTCTTGCCCGTGTACAGAGGAAATCTGTGAAAATAACCGACACCAAAGTTCTTCTGAGGCGTTTTTTTCTCCGTTTGATGTGTTCAGTGATCAAACATGCGATCTTCATGCTGCTCCCTCCCATCATTATATGTGAAAGCGCAGAGCGTGCACCGTTCTTTTCTGTCTAGTTATTTCACTGGCTCCCTTAGGAAAATCTCCATCAAAAAAAAAAAAAAAAAGACTGCATGCAAATGTACTATCCGGCGTTGTAAAGTGAGGGGGGATTTTTTATTATTTATTGAAACCCTAGGAAGTAAAAGCCATCTATTAGGATATGTAGTATTCCACAATGTGCCCTGCTATGAAGCAGGAAAAAAAACATCACTTTCTAACGTCTTATTGAAATATACCGAGGCGGCATTAGAAACACACACACGGTTACATCAAGTATGGAGGGAATATTCTGCAGAATCAGCCTGAATTCCAGGTGAATTTGAAACGTGCTTTTCAACCACGTTGTTCACCATGTATACATGACAGCCTCATTAAAATCTAACATTGCACTCAAAATCTTTGAACAAGCATCCACTACAGTATGTCAACTTCTCACCAGAGTTGTACGCTTTTTTAGTTACATCTCTATCGTCATTTCCAAATATATCTGCTGCTTAGCTATACTGTATATAACATTTCATAAGATGACTTTAGGAATTTATTTTTTCTTAGAAGTTTATTCTCTCTGACAAGAACAGAGCCTCAAAGGCAAACATCAACATACTCTGAGGTAAAGCCTGTGTTCACTTAATAAGTTGTTTCCATGTGAGCGATCTGCCTGAACCTGTATTATTATTATAGTAATTGTGAAAGGACAGCGTGTTTCATTAAACATGAAACGCTAAGTGTGCTCCTCAGACATTTGCTCATTAAGCTTTGTACCCTCCTCTCCTCTTGTCCCCATGAGCTTGTTCTTCTTGCCCTCGCTTCTGTTCTGCTGAGTGTTAACATGATTGCAGTCACCATAACACATACTGCCAGTGTTATATTCATTCATTTATTATTATTTATTTGGAAATTAGGGAGAGGTTTTGCTATATATACACACAGTGTCAAAATATTTAAAAATATATATATAGTTATTCTTCAATATTGCATTAAACTAACAGTCATTAGCTTTAATTTTACTTGAAATATAATGTATTTATTGCTTTTTAATGATATTGCCACCTATGCAAAATAAAATAAATAAAATTATCTTTAAAACTGTACTGATAGATAAAAAAAACAACTTTACAATTACATTTAAAAATGTAACAATTACAGAAATGTACTGTAGTAATGTTCAGTAGTAATCTATATCTAATGTAATAAAATGATATTCTATTAGTAATATCTATTAGTCATTGATTTACCTTTCAAATTATAATAATTAATAATGATATACATTTTTCTTTATATATTTATTCACAGGAACAGAATTTTCATGTTATTTTATGTTAGACAAGTAAATCTAGTTTATATTCCTATAGTACAATATATAACAGTATATATATTGTAATTGTATTGATGTAACTATGTATTATTGAAATACAGGAAAAAAACGGGCGGTTTGATGAATCCCATTATGAAGAGACAGTCCTCACATAAACTGACCACATATTGGGAATCTAAAAAAAAAAAAAGATTAAAACTCAATAACGCGTCACATTAACAGTCCTACCTTGTTGTTCAGTGTCTGAGGCCCTTCGTCTATAAATGTGTGTTTTTAAAACTTATTTCTGGACTGTGCTCCCTCAGTTTGGCAGAGACTGAGCTGTGCTCTGGGCTACTGCGCTCGGGGCTGCACTCAGTCCTGCTGAGAGGCTGAGTGCCTGCGGACATGACTGTGGAAGCTCTGTAAACACCCCGTGATGACGAAAGAGCAACGACCAATGGGGAAGCCGGTCCAGCCAAAAGAATCCGACATCCATCTATCCATCTATCCATCTATCCATCTATCCATCTATCCATCTATCCATCTATCCATCCATCCATCTATCCATCTACCTATCGCTTCTAGTATTAGTATTACAAAGTTTTTATTAAGTATTTTAATCATAGGCATTGGTGTTGCATCAATTTTTAGATTGGTGCAGGATAAAATGTTTGAAGTGACATTTGATACAATTTGAATCAAACAAAAACAAAATCAAAAAAAAAAAAAAAAATCATCGCAGGGGAACACTAGAAGCCACTGACTTTCTCTCTCTATTTATCTCTTTTAGTATTAAAAAAAAAAACTAATGAGAGGACACATTTCACCTCCCAATTCCAGCCACAGTGACAGACAGACAGCATCAGAAGGATAAGACTGTGTTTCTGCAAACTTGCGACAAAAAAAAAAAAAAAGGGAAGTGGATCCGTGTGGGTGGAAGTGAACGTTTGGAAAAAGGAAGCAACCGGTGTTGGTTGACAGGAACACAGTTGGCACGGCTGAAACGGGACAGGAGGCCTCAGAAACTTGAAGCCTCCGCTGAGAATGAACATTAACACAAAATGCAAATCTGTAGTAGCCCAGACTGTTTTTCCGGAGTAAACCGAACATTTAAGAGTTCAGCTGTCAGGCGGATGGATTATCTTGGAAAAAGGAGAAGTGCTCACGAACGTGGATTTCACGAAGCATAAGCCTTTCATATGCACAGGACAAGTCTTAGATCTTTTATCGCAAATTGTGAGAGCAAATGCAAAAGTGCTTATGTGTCTCTCGAGCGAAAATGCGATTTTTCGCTGTCATATAAAGCAAAGACGGGAAAAAGAAGTATGGGAAGAGGGGGAAAGTGGAGATGGACAGGGGATGAGGGAGGAGAAGAAGAGGGGGTGAAAGGAGGAATGTGAGGGGCTGAGTGACGGCTAGAGAGGTGTTGGTGTGTGTCTTAGACGGAGGGATGGAGGGAGTAAATCCTTTTCTTCATCATTACCTCGTCTCTGCCACTGCCCTCACCTTAATTAGTCTCAGAGCAGCTCGCCCTGCCAGAAGTCTGCCTCATCCCTCTATCCATCCCTCTACCCCCTTCAAACCCCTCCACCATCCCTCCCTCCTCATCCCTTTCACCTCCTCTTTCTTCCTCTTGCTCTCTGTTTTTCCTCCAGCGATTTCCACACTTCCTCAGTCTCTCTCTCGTATTGCTCTTCATCTTGGTCTTGGTGGAAATTGACTGAAATACCAAACCCTGAACCCCACAATATCAACAGCTGTGCAGCCACACACACACACAGAGAGACAGAGAGAGAGAGAGAGAGAGAGAGAGAGAGAGAGAGCACAAAGAGTTTAATGTTGGTAAATATCGCAGACAGACAGATAGACAGATACACATACATACACACACACACATAGAGACATAGCCTACGTGGCTGCTCCAGGCTTGGCAGCTATAAATACAGAGGATTGCAAAGAGGAGGAAACTCGGTTAAAAAGTTAAGTGGGGAAAAAAGCGGCGCAGTGCGATTGACACCCCGACGTCTCAGCTCTCTAGAGGCTAAATTAGAGGATCCACAGCTCCACACACACACACACACACATACACACAGAGAAGCACACACACACACCTTGAGAGAATGTACGTTTCACACAAACTCACAATTTTGAGCGTTATGTCAGTTTCCATGATCCCCCCCTCACCCCCCCACACCCCCTCAGTCAGTCACTGAAGGCACCCTTCACCAGCTGAATGTTCATGGCCACTGGGACATTAATATGGTGGTCATACCGCACAGCTGTAGTTATACTATTTTCTTTTCTATCATTCTTTTACACTTCACTTTGGAAATACTGACGGAGAAAAGAGATAGCAGGTAATGAGGCCAGTTTACCATAAAAGTTTACTTTGTTTCCAATGCTCTCTCTCTCTCTCTATTTATATATATATGTGTGTGTGTGTGTGTGTGTGTGTATATACCAATGTGTAATATACCAATTACAGGAGGTTTTAGAAAGCCTCAGTTTTTACAGCAGTTTTAAAAAAGAAAGACGAAACCAAAGCAAAGGCAGGAAAATTAATTTGTGGAAAACCCAATTAGTAGCGTCAACCTGAATAGACATTGAGGAAAAGGTGAAGGCGATGAATACCAGACACGAACCCGATCACACAGACAAGCAGAAACTATCCCTGCATCCTTAAACATGGGAGGAAACAGTGAGCAGCCATGGGGGGATTAAACACCAGCTGGGATCCTGGCCACATGGATCCTTCTCTGCCAAGCATCCTGCTGGTAACTGTAGTCCTCTGTTTCAACAAATCTTGGATAAATGCCATTTAACCAGGTGGTTCTTTTTGAGGAATCAGGATTGGTGTAACATTAAATTGCTAACCCTTTCCTACTTCGCTTATCAGGAGTTATTGTCAATTAAATTCAATCCGCACTTCCTCCCAAGGGAATTTACTTCGGCCAGTATTACAGCAGTCCACAGCACAACTCACCACAGGCCAGTACAGAAGCTGCCTCGTGGAGATATTTGCCATGACTTGAACTGTTCAGTGACCAGGAATCTTTTACTCACTGTGGCTTAAATCATGCTAATTTAAAGGTTATGCCTAACTTCTATCAACCTACTGACTGCACCACAAGAGGAATAAACAGTCTAGATCACTGTTACGTTCAATAACGGTTACAGATGAAATGCTACATGCATTAGTAACTGTTTCCATCTTGCTGATGTGTCTTGGAGCACACAAAACAGTCCATTCACACCAAAGGTGCTTACTTCAGGTTGCTTTCATTGGTTTAAAAGCATCATTCGCACTAATGCACACTAAATCAAGCGAACTGAGACCTCCAAAAAGAAGTGGTCTCGGTCTGCTTGACTCTGCTCCATGACAAACTTTGGTGCGGTCCCTCTTAAACTCGGGTCTAAATGAGGGGATACTAATTATTATCTTCTAGGTTTTTGGAACAATGTTCGTCCCCTATGACATCATCATTCATTCATAAAAATTGTGCATCTCCTCTGACACGCTATACGTCTTAGGTGAGTCCAGGGCATCTGAAGATTGTTCTCCAGATGTAGCTGTGACTTATTTTGAAATTGGATATTTTGCCAAAAAATGGCCAATACAGAGGATGTCATACACAAAGATAAGAGTGAGTAGGGATTTGTGAAAGTGTAATTGCTTGGTGTGGACCAAATAATCAAACTAGTGGTCTGAAAGCACCATACAGTAATGTAAATGAACTATAACAAGAGAGGTCAGCAAATGGTCAGGCCAATCAGAGGCCACCCTACAGTCAGCACTACATGATGCAGTCTGGAGCATGTTCCAGGACACGCCAGCAGTTTACATCGATGGATGAGTATGTGAGGCGAAAGAAGCAAAAAGTGACTATGGGAAGAAATTTGTGCTGATGTTCACAACCTGTCTCTGGCTCAATCTGTAATACCCACATGCTTCGAGGAGTCCACCATCATTCCTGAGTTCAAGAAAACTGGACCAACTGCCTCAATGATTCCTGCCAAGCACCACTTACCACTGTAGCCACTGTAGCCAGCACCCAGCACACTTTACCCACGCAGCCACACAGAGCGTTAACGTGGCTCTCAGGAAAATCTAATTATTGTGTTAGTCTGACTATGGTCGGACTTTTAAAATGCACCTTTATCGGATTAAAATCGCTCATAGTCAACACACCTAGATAATGCGATTGCACTTCAATTTTCTCCAGCATGTATATGAGATATTGACAAAGTGGAACAGAGAAGCCGCCATAACCTAGCAAGTAAAGAGAAAAAAAAACTGCATTAGCATTGATTCACTGTATTTTTACACAGCACAACCAGCAAGTATGATTAATAAAAAAAGAGAGAGACAAAAGAAACCTATATCCTTTTCTCAACATGGACAGCACATAAGGTTGGGAACTGTTGAGCATTTATTAAGCTTATTAAGTTGTTGATATTCAGTTTTTAACAAGGTAACAGAAAAGTCAACAGATATACATGTGTATATGTCTATGGCCGTATATTAACCCACTGAAACAATGGGTGATGCAGCATGAGGGGGTGAAAAAATTTCATTTTGAGCAACTGACAGTCTCACTTGGACAAGAACGAGAGCTATGCGACATTTCTTTTCTTTGACTACAGTTCAATACCATAATTACCTCTACATGGTTCGGGTGGGCCGACACTTCTACTACCCTCATCTTTAACACTGGAGCACATATAAGCTGCCTGCTGTAGTCCCTGCACATGCATGACTGCATAGACACTTTTAACGCCAACGCAGACACTGACGACACAGCTGTTATGGGCCCGATCACAAATAGAATTGAAGTGGCCTGAAGGAAATAGAGGACCTGACCCACTGGTGTCAGGGTAATAACCTACTTCTGAACATCAGCAAGAATAAGGAGCTGATAGTTGGCTTTGTGAGAAGGATCTAAACCCCCCTGACATCAATGGGTCCTTGTGTAAAGGGAGAACAGTTTCTAGTACCTTGGTGTCCACATCACTGAGGGCCTGACCTGGGTGCTGCGTACGGTGCGTACTCAGCAGTGAGGACGGCCAGGGAGAGACTGTTCCACCTCAGACGCTAGGGGTTTTTGAGGTAGCCCCTCAAATACTGAGGAATTGCTGCTCAAGATTGTCCTGACAGGGATCATCGGTGCCTGGTACGGAAACGGTACCTAACAGGACCGCAAGGACCTGCATAAGAGTAGTATGTGCAGCTGAAAATAAAATAGTTGGCTCTACCCTGCCCTAAGGACGTTTACATCAGGTGCTGCAGGAATGTGTCTCGGAGAATCATTAAAGATCTGGGTGACGGCCTTTCCTTCCTGCTGCTGCAGAAGGTAGGCCAGCACCGAGGGGCTCAGGAAAAGTCAATCATACACATATGTTTATATACACATATATTCCATTTCTATTTAAGCTTTTTTTTAATGCAAACTGAAGGAACTGGTGGGATTACATTTCACTGTGATTATATGATTACATATATTCAATGCGACTGCCCCCCTTTAATTTGTTTGAAACTGACCCGCCGGTTAAATACGCAGCCCAAAGGATACCTGGAAACATTTGAATCAAATCTAGGAAATTTCAATCAATTTCATACCTTTTACACCTGCAAAGTTCACTGAGTCAAACTGAACCAACACAGGTCATTTTCCACGTGATGAAAGGAGTGTGAGGTTCCCCCTGCAGGGGGTGCTGTTGACATGGAAGTTGCTGTGTTTGTGACCTGTATGATCCTGCAGTAGCAGCAGCAGCAGCATCAGCAGCTGCAGTCAGCCCACAGGAGCAGCACAACCTCCTGCTGCAGCCACTAGATGGCATTCAGGCTCTTTACAGACTGAGCACAACTGGGTCTTTTTCATCTGACTGACTTTGTTTGTCTGTCACCTGGATAATGTGTTTTAATTTGTCAGGAGTTGCCATTTACTCATCCTATACCACCAAGCTGATTTCTGTAGGAGCTCGATGGGTTATATGTAATAAATAGTATTAAACTCATGTTTCCATGAGAACAATGTGGGGCACAAAATATATATGTTCTTAAAATCAGAAAATGCTTGATTTTTCTTCTTGATGTGCAAACAAAAATATTGTGGTGGAAACTTTCTGAGACGCATCTTTAAGATATATAATCACACTATGAAACACAAAATATTTCAACTGCATTTAAATGATACAGAAGCGCTGAAAGAAAAACATTCATTTTTTTTATATAATTGATGTTTTATTTATAGACTTGCCAACAATACCTTATGTCAGCTCTTAATATGTGCACTATGTGTCCGTGCATTACAATATCAGTTTAACCCAATATTAACAGTAATGCATCTGTCTGTATGTGTGAGTTCTCATAGTCTGATCTATCGCTTCCTGGAAATGTGGCAGGAAAGGATGCTGTATTATAGTAAAGTATTTAAGTACTTGAGTGCCCACACACTAATTTGCACACACTCATGCACACACACACATGCAGAAAGAGACAGTAACTATTCGGCCCATTCTTGCGTAAATCACTTGGCCTCAGGGCTCTCTTAACCCTTTCTCTCTGTGAGAGACTGTGAGAGTGGATGTGTGTTTTATGTGTGTGTGTGTGTGTGTGTGTGTGTGTGTGTGTGTGTCTTAGATGATCCTTTGAAAAACAGTAATGCTGGTGGACAGTATAACTGGTTCCTGTGATGATGCTGCATATAAGCTTCTCTTTGTATCTGTAACATTGATGCACCATCAATACTGTTTGGAAAGAGAAAGCACATTTTAATGTGGTTTAGGTGAAAATACGACTAAAACACATATTATGTATACACACACGTTATGCTTTTGTTGTGTTTGTCTAATCATGAAATAGCTGACTACAACATCTGATGATATTTAACTTACACAGTTTAATCATTTAAACAACAATAACATTTAAATCAGAAAGTGGATCTCCTTCTCTCTTGCTCACTTTCATCTAAACATTCAGATGTAATTATTGCATATATTTCTTACTGTGTAGTCTCACAACTGCAAATCTATCCTCTAAAACTTTTAAAATAAAAAAAAAATCAAACAGCTTACTGCGCACTAAAAGGCTCAAACTCCAATTACAGAAGATAACACTGTTGAATTACTTTAAATATGATTTTTACATGAGCATTGACAAGCAAGAAAAAGTGCGCTTGTATTGCTATTACACACACACACATGTGCACTCACATGTAGACTTCACTATCAGCAAGTTGTGTCAGTCTTGCTGAACCCCCGTAATGCTGCTATTAGCAGCATCAGTTAAAATGGCATTTCATCAGGCAGCTGACAAGTGAATTATCTCTCCCTTTTTCCTCCCTATTTCCCTGCCTCGTTCTCTCTCCCTCCCTGCCTCTCTCTCTCTCTCTCTCCCTCTGTCTGTCTGCCTCGGTCTCCCACTCTCCCCCCGGCTCAGTGACAGTAGCCTTAGGCCTGAGATAAAGAGGAGACGCGCGGAGCTCGGCGCTCTCACACACACTCCGCAGAACTGAAGTGACATCCTGTCAAAACAATAGTTTACTACAACAGGAACTTGTGTGTTCTGTCAGACAGAGGCTGAACTTCAACTTTGGGACATATAGATTCCTCTTTCATATTGATCTCCCCCTTCTTTGTGTGTGTGAGTGTGTGTGTGTGTGTGTGTGAGCATGTGTTTCATTTGGGCCAGTATATTTGGATCCCAGCCCAATCAGAGAGGGTATGTGTAGATAAAAAAAAAACTCTGAGGACAGTTTACTGTTCATCATACAAACGTCTGTAGTGCTCCAGGGAGAAATTGCCATCATTGACAAATCTCCTCTAGAGCTCATCTGCGCTGGTGAAGATTTCTCTGCCGTGCATAAAAGATACTACTCCTCTGTCACCTTTAGAAATATGACTTCCCATTTCATTGTTGTGCTCAGTAGTGTAGCTGCAGATGGCTGCACGCAGGTGTGTAGAGTGCAACATTGAGCGCTTTCTTCATTTGCTTATTGTTTCATTTAAGAGAATTTTTAAAGCTCAAGAGGTAAAAATATCTAAACATTTTAATGGAAACAATTTTTCAACGATTACAAAAAAAATATATATATATATTCTTTCCATCTCAAGACCCCTCTACAGGTTGAAAAGCACTAGACTGTAACATATGAACTCACATTACCTGTAAGAACGTCCCTTTCCTTTCTTTTGTCGATCTGATTTCTCTGACGGTGGTTTCATAAGACACAAAAGTGAATGAGCACTTTATATAGAAAAAGAATCCCGTCACATTAACATAAACGTCAAAAGAGAACTCCAACTAGAGCTCACCCTTCTGTAACTTCTCTTGACTTTATGTCTCACTTGTCCCTTGAAAACAGACAGGTCTGATCTGCATCCACAAGGGGGAACTGTAGAACGGGGCGGTGAAGACCGGAGGCGCCATCGGCCTGTTTAAGAGAACAGAAAAAAAAGAAGTGTGACCTATAAGGTGACCTCTGGGTGTTGATAAGACCTCTCCATCGACAGATGGAAATCAAAACTTTATCTTTGAGGGAATCACAAGGATGTCCCTTTTCACCGCTCATATTTTCACTCCTGGTTGTCATCCACCTATCGCTCCCTTTTCCCAAGTCTCAACTTTTACATTTAAGCCGTTTAAGCGCTGCTGTTTCCCAGAGACATTAATATCGGGTGACCTGGTGTTCAAGGACACTTTGCCAGAACATGGCTGCAGTAGGGAGCGACTGTGACTTCCCACCGTGCATAACTGAGTCTTGAAAAGCGATATGCAGCATCTATTCATTGTTCAAGTGTTGTTGTCATAACTTACGCATATAGTGTCACATTTTCTCGTATTTCTAAGCCTGTATTATCCACATTTTTACATGTTGCTTACAGTGCCATAGCCAAGAAACTGCTGCCACAACATTTCATCCAGTGAGCTCAGCCTTATCAGAGCAGGAGAGGGTTCGAACACAGAAGCACAAGAAAGCGTCAAAACGAAGCTGACGCCATCGCTTCGCTCTCCACTCGTGAATGAACCGAGCACCTTCAACCAACAATAGGGTGTGTGTGTGTGTGTGTGTGTACAGAATTGTGTGATTCCGAGGGTATAATTGCACGATGGTCAGATGGCGAAACCACACACACACACACAAAAAGCGAGCACAAAGAAAGACCCCCACACATGGACAGAGCGAGAGACGGACACATGGATCCATATATAATATATTCTTGTCTGTGTATGTGTGTGTATGCGAGAAAGAGAGTGTGTGTAAGCGCAGGCACAAATATATGATGTGTGTGTGTGTGTAGTGTATTGTGTGTGCGCGCTACCTGGCCAGCAGTGGTAACAGGCTCTGAGGCCTTTAATGGGATTTAGCCCGAGGCTGTTTTATTAAGATGTCGGCTTTCCCTGCTGCCTCTGCAGCTGACACCATTCCCCACTGATACCCCCACCCCACCCCACAGCCCTCACCCCCTCCACCGCACACCAGCCTCCAAGCTGCACCCCCCCTCCCCCCCACCACCCCCATCGCACCCAGCCGTCACCCCTCTCGCAAATCCCCTCAACCGTCAACCCCACTGTTCCTCCTCCCTGCCCTGGTGCCCCCTCTTTCCACACTGTTCTACACCCTATAATGACCCTGCCATTGCCAAAATACCCCAACCTCACCTCACCCCCCCCCCCACTATTCCTCACCTCATTCTCCACGTTCTCCTGGGTCACTGCTGTTTTATTCATTTTATTTTTGATGTGGGGACTAATTATCGGTAATTGTTAGAAAAAGATTCTGTTCAGGGAAGAAGAAAAAAAAAAGGCGGAGGGAAAAATCTATCTGACGTTTTTCCATCGATGCTTTGAAACTTGATTTATTTTCTCCCTGCCTGCGCGACGTGCCGGAAAGTGTGAGAAAAACCTTCGTGGAGATCTATAAGAGGTCAACCACCGAGTGACACCCACGGGCAAACTGAAGAACTTGCTGCAGTGGCTTCTCGGACAGACCTGAGATTCTGTTTTGGTTAATCCTCGTCTGTCGGATGGTTTGATTTAAACATCTCCACTTTCCCAGAATAACGTGGTTATGATTTGATCATTTTCCCCGGCCTCGTCAAACCCCTGTACCGTAGCTCTGGCCCTCACATTGCAGAACTCGACCATGAAAGGAGTTTCATTACAAGATAGTGTTCGTACAGGAGGGAAGGGTCAAATAAAAGGAACACAACAAAGAGAAAAGCTGCAACTTTTGATTTGACTTTGGTTACTGTCAAGCTCTCTTCATATGCAATCTCCTCTTTTTGTTGTGCAGGATTTCAGCCATAACCAGCTTGACAGTGATTGCTTGTGAGTGGTTGAGCACTATGCTCCATTGAAATGTTGGCGTTCACAGGTGTGTGGGAATAGTTAGTGTATACACAGGTAACAACATTAAAGTCTGTTCGAAAATGATAGGTACTCAAATTAATATTTTGTATGAGTTATTGGCAAATAAATCTAAATTCGTCTCTACTGTTGAGATGATGAATTGATTAGTAGATCATCTAAAAAGTAACTGACAATCCAAAAAACACCAAACATTCTTAAAATATATTAAGTATTTTAATAATGTTTTTGATAAAATGTTTAATCAGTCAATTGATAAAATAATCAATTGGAAAAAAAAGATAGAAATGTATGTGTAAATGTAAAATTCATTGTTTATACTATGATTTAAAGTAGGTCAATGTCAGTATGTAAAATATTTGAGTTTTTCTTATTTATGATGGGCATTTTTGGGATAAAATATTTAATTGATAAAATAATCAATAGAAAAAAATGATAAAATGAATGAGCTGTACATTCAGCACATACTATGCATTTTGTACCATAAATGTAAAAATTATTGTTTATACTCTGATCTAAGGTAGTTCAGTTTCAGTATGTATTGGCTTGTAGAAGTGGCTCGTATCACCAACACTCAACCATTTCTATTTTTGCCATTCCTTCTTCTTTACGCCGGTTTAGTGCTCATGGTTTCATCCTCCTAACAACATTTCCTCTCCTATTACACTTCCCCTTGAAACACTTAGCCCCGATCCATTTCCCTGTGACAGAGCCGATAGCGGTGATTCTGTCTTCCCTGGGCCCTGGACCTCTAGGCACTTCCCCTGACTGCTGCCCCACAGGTACTTACTTCCTGTGCCCCATAGCCCCTAGCTCCCACCCTAAGGTCCCACCCCCTGCAGGCACTGGTGCAACTCTAAGAACATTGGCAGCAAAGAACGGAGCTCGGCTTTGTACTAGCTTGTACTGCTGATAGCTGCTGCTGCAGCTCTGCATATATAACCTATGGCGCTGATATTTGGGCTATTGGTGAACATTATAATGATGATGATGAAGTCCTTGTATAATGCCGTAAAGCATTCCACCAGCACTTTGAGTGTGTGTCTGCTGGTGCATTTCTTTGTATGGTCGGGTGGTTGCTCAGAGGGACTTTCGGTGCATGCTGGGAGCACAGGAGTGTGTGTTTTGTCGTTTTATGTGCCTGTTAGTGTGTGTCTGTGTTTATGCGTGTGTTTATTGTGTGTGTGTGTTTTCTTCTGGCCGTGGTCTTGAGTGCTTTTGCTGTTTTTCCCTGGCAGGCTGTTCTGATTGGCTGGCCCTGGGGAAAGGAGATATCATGTTTAGCCCCAAACCAACATGCATCCCTCATCCACCATCCACTGCTGCCACTATTGTGTGTGTGTGTGTGAGAAAGAGTGCAAGAGAGAGA
Source organism: Lepturacanthus savala (assembly GCA_030544235.1). NCBI lineage: Eukaryota > Metazoa > Chordata > Actinopteri > Scombriformes > Trichiuridae > Lepturacanthus > Lepturacanthus savala. The sequence continues at coordinate 16,132,810 of CM060477.1, forward strand.
GGGAGAGTGTCAGAGGGAGGTCTGTGCGTTCAGGCGATCACACACTCTGCTCTTTCTGCTAAAGTGCTTCTCGTCTCCTTGGCGAAGGCTGATGAGGTATGACATCACAGCACTTTGTTTTATCTTTAAAAGATGAGCAGGGAGCCCTTCACTTCCCCTTAATGAGGCCGAGGTGCCCACAGAATATATGGAAAGTGTGTGTGTATGTGTGTGTGTGTGTGCTCGCCAACATTCCTGCTTTTAATGTCTTTGCGTGCTGAGCGATGTGCATAGGTGTGGGTGTGCTTCTGGTTTTCTGCACACGCTCGCTAACACCCATTTTACCCATAACCCCTGGCGTTTCCTGTCCTGAAGCCATGTGTCAGACCTCATTGGCTACCGCATCAATAACACCACACTCGCTCAGCTCCCAACACCACATCCTGCCGGCAACATATCACGTACCGCCACTTTCACCGATCATCTCTTTCTTTTCATTTCTGCAGTGGCATTGATTGGGGTTGATTTGGATTTTGTTTACACTTCTGCCCCCCGGTGTTGATCCAGTCGGGCTCAGGGCTGGACAGCATCTCACATATGGATGACTTTGTTAAAATTCCAACCGGTCTGAAGTCAGATGATGGATTTTGATGTGTTATGTGATGCTGATGTTTTCATATTAGCCAGAACCGCGTGCAGATATATACATTTTAATGATCACTGGCATGTTTTGACCACACTTGGGGAAGAGTTGTTGAAGCAATCAGTTGTAAATCCATATATAAAAAAAATAATTAATGGAGATGAAGCATGTACATTTCATCAAAAAAAAGTATCAGTAACGCATAATCTATATGGTCGCATTTAATCACAATATATAATCACTATCCAGCACCTGAAAAGAATTTCAAAGTTTCAAAAGAGTTACTGCTAAAAATCTTAAGACACAAATACAAGATTTAGACAAAGCACTGATCAACAAATCATCAAATTACAGCACCAACTAACTCTTCAATGTTACTCAGAAAATTGCAATGAATAGTAAAACTACAAACCCTCCTCCCAACAAAAGGAAATAACGCATAATTGTGTGAAAGTACAAAATGTTACCTCAGAATATATTGAGATATTATATATTCTGTCAATAAATAATAATAATAACTGCCTCATATCTGGGGGTGAACCACACTGACTGGAACGGATCAGATTTCTAGGCTGCCACGTGTTGTAAATATTAATTTCTATTTGTTTCACTTCTCCGTAGACACATGCTGTTTCGAACGCTGCTGAACTGCGCATGCATTCATATTTATATCCAGATTTGTTTTCTATAATAAAATAAACAATAAGCAGGGGGCCATTTGTGGGCAGCCAGTGTCCACCTCATCAATCTAATGAATTCAAGCTGTACCCATGGTGATAGCATGTTGTAGTATATTCTCCAAAAAATACATTCATGCAGCGCACAGGTATCATTAGAGTTTGTTGACTGTGCTACAGTGTTTTTAGTTTAGTTAGTTAGTAGCACATCTTATCAGGGCATCCTGGTGACCTACAGGTTTTAGGACAGATTCATATTTTTTTCAAAGAGGTTTTATTGCTGCAGTTATTCCTCCTGTTTATACTCTCTGGTATGAGATCCATTCTGATGTGCTTTCAAAGGAAGTGACACATTTAAACACATTTAAAGGTTTACCTACTATGAAGCTTCACTTGTTAAAATGATTCTGTTAAGTTAATATATTTCAAAGTATAGTCTTACCAGCCAAAGACCCTCTTTTGTGACAGTCCTTCTGCCACAGGAAAACATGAAGTAGGACTTTCATACAGAAAATGTCTTAATCTTCACTATTAGCTTCAGATAAACTTGGAAATATGTTTTTTGTGTGAACAAGACGATTGATTACAGTAAGTGAAACCTCTTTCAGTGTTCAATAGGGCACCTGTCTATTGTTTTATGACAACAAATATGAACCCATCCTTTAAGACGCATATCACATAATTGCAATATAATTGGCTCAATTCCAGTCAGGGACCAAAATGTCCAAAAATGTTTTAAAAATTGGAACGCATCTTAGAAATTATAAAGAAGTCTAGAGCTGTATTGTGTTATTGATGGATTAAAAGAAAAAAAAATCATTTCCTCTATTATATTGTTCTTCTTGTTGAGGAGTTAATCACACAAATTTGAGATTCTGCAATCACACACACACACACACACACACACACACACACACACACACACACACACTGACATCAAAAGTTTTACGGCTTCTTTATGAATTATGGTGTTTGGGATCTTACATTGCTGCATGCCAGTGTAAGTATGCTCAATGACAGCCAGGGGTCATATTATCAACAGGAGCCATGTGTTTACACAAGAGTACATTGCAGAGGGAGGGATAAGATCAGGTTTGATTGATTTGATTTTAAACAGCAGTCAATGCTTGTAAAAAAAAAAAAAAAAAAGTATGCTATTGTTAATTGGATAATAACAGGAGTTGTGTGGTCCAAACATGTCTTGTTCCTAATCCTCATGGGAAGCTGGTGTACGCTGGTTCCCCCGGTGTGTATGCCATGTTGCCAGACGTGGCAGTAGCTGGCTAACGCGGCTGTGTGTGAGATTAACTAGCGTTAGCCGTCATTAGCCTCCTTGCACCAACGCAGCAGCAGACTGCAATTAACCCGCTAATCCGGCTAATCCGGCTAATCCACTAATGGAGCTAATCTGATAGACTGGAGAGAGGCTTTTCAATAGGCTCACTCTGGGAACACACACACACACATGTACATGCATGCGTGCACACAATAGCAGCGATTCTCTCCCTCTCTCTTCCCCTGTCTCTCCGTCTTTCAAACACATTTACACAGTTTTTCAAACACACATCCACAGTCAGTCTAAGTTAAATCCAGTAGGTTTGCCACCAGTGAATTAGAGGGGCACATCCATCTCCCAGACATCTCGCCCACAGCCATTAGTCAGCCCGGGGCCTCTGTCACACACTGACCACAGAGAACAAGTGAGGGAGGAGGAGGGGGATGGACGGATAACGAGAAACAAGAGGGAGGCTGTGGGAGAGAAAGAAAAGTCTCAGCTGACGGTAATTTGGTTTTAGAGCTTGGTTCTCGTTTCCTTACACGAATGCCACCGCTTCGTTCTGACATCCACGTAGGAATCCACGTATTAATCTAATGAACCAGGAGACACTGTGCTTTAGAACAGCTGAGATGGGTTTGTACTAATAAATGTGATTCCTTATGAGGGAGGAAGTTAAAACTATGATGCCATGTAAGTGTTTGGGAATGTGAGCGGTGGTGAGGTGTGTCAATTCTCTTTCACGCTAGAAATTACCAAGTGGCTGCATAACTTTATCAACAGTAAAAGATATCAGTCATACACTCTACCTTTAAAAAATTTGGGGTCACATAGAAATGACCTTATTTTTGAAAGAAAATCACTGATATTTCCAATGAAGATAATATGGGAAATGACTATTCTAGCTACAAATATCTGTTTTTTGTGCAATATCTACATAGGTGTAATTTCCAGCAACTATCACTCCAGTGTTCTAATGGCACATTGTGTCAGAAGGATAATGGATGATTAGAAAAGCATTGTGCAATGGTGTTAGCACAGCTGAAAACAGTTTTTCTGGTTTGAGAAGCTATAAAACTGACCTTCCTTTGACGAAAGTTTGAATGAAAAAAATATTATTTCAAATATAAATCATTATTTCAAACCTTGTCAATGTCTTGGCTATATTTTCCATTCATTTTACAACTCATGGGAAAACACAAAATTGTCTTTGTGACCCCAAATTTGCGGTAGTGTATTACTAAAGAGTAAACTGTGTAGTATACGCCATATTTTCCTATATTCTATATTCTAGAGTTCTAGCTGCTTAGGATAAATATTAGATTGTATAATGTCAACTACAAACCTAACCACTGCTGGATCAATGCGCTAACGCATCAGAAAATAAATGTGATTGGTACCACTTGAAGTGGGGGTGTAATAATAATATCCAAGGGAAAGGGGAGAGGCAAACACAGGTGACAATACTAATTAAGATGGATTATTAAAACGGGACTTAATTTGTATCATTGGTAACATGAGAAAAGATGAATACGATCTCAGATCAAAGTTACTGGTGTTTAGATAATCCTGTCACATCCTCATGAATATATATTATATTGAGGATGTGCAACCATCAATATTTTGATAAAAGATTGTGCAACACATCACTGGAAATGGAACTATTGTCTGTTATAATAGATATAACAGATTTTACATACTTAACATTAATGGAAATATATACAATCTTTCACATCATGCTTTTACCATGATGGTCCAATGTATGTTAGCAAACATGGAAAACTCCCCAAAAAGTCACCACATAGACTGAGATGTGACGTTATCAAGAGGTAAATGGGAGACTGAATAATCTGCAGAGGGGTGACATCTTTTTTCCCTCATCTTTTTAAATTAATTCTTAGCAGAGTTTTCCAAATCATGCGTGAACGCTGTTCTCTTTTTAGCAGGGAAGAAAAATGGTGGGAAACACTCAATTCTAAAATCCTAGAAAGCTAAAGGGCAGACAGAAGGGGCAAAATTGTTATTTCTTTCTTGCAGCAAGCTACATTGTTTTGAATTTCTTTTCCCCCCCGTTGCCCTCATCTCACTTCCTTCTCCATCTTTCCTTTTCTCTATTTCCATTTCCCCTCTGGCCTAATAGTAGCGATTGAACTTTAGAGCTGTTGAAGTAGCTAGGAGACATTTTCAATGGCTGGTTGAAGAAAGATGGAGGTCGCAGATCATTCTGTGGCTTCAAACACTGACCTTGGCTGCTAATGATGCTAATCATGCTAACTGGGCTAATGACAGCTCTCTCTCTCTCTCTTTCTGTGTGTGTGTGTATGTGAAAGCAGGAGAGAGCACTCATGAGCGCGCGTGTGTGTGTGTGTGTGTGTGTGTGTGTGTGTGTGTGTGTGTGTGTGTGTGTGCATGAATCAGTGTAAAGGGAGTATCATAATCAGAGCCGCTAACGCTAATGAGCTAGCCCTTTGAAGAGAACCGCCCGGCGAGGGCCCCACTCCTGCCAACTCATTAGCTGACCTGAGAAGTGCCTGATTAGAATGCTTTTGATGAAAATTTCAAGGATTTTCCCTAAAAAAAAGAAAGAAAAAAAAGAAAGGAAGAAAAAAAAACTTTAAAAATTGTGAAGAAATATAGTAATCATTTTTCTTCTTTTTTTTTTAGTGGAGTTGGGTTGCATATGATGGAGAAAGTGGGAGGTCATTTCCGAAGAAGACTTCAAAGGGCCCTCTGAAGAGTGCTGGATGAGATTGATTTGCTGTTTTTATCGGCAATGAAATGTACAAATATGTTTAATGGGAGGAGAGAGTGGGAGAATGTTTCCTTTCAGGCTTCAAACGCCCACGTGACATCTCTGTCTCTGTTTCTCTCTTTCAAACACACACACAAATATGCACACTAGCGCTGATTTGCACACCTTCCTGCCTCAGTAGAAGTCAACAACTCCTGCTGCAGTGTAAGAGTGCTGCCGACATGAGAGGCAACGTGAGTAAATTAGTCTTCAGGAGAAGCGAACAGGACAGGTTCCTCAGTGTGGAAACACACTTCTTTAAAGTCAGGAGACGAACTACACACATGGCGTACGGCGGCGCAGTCACATCATCTCATTTCACAGCGTGAGCAGAGAGTCTGGATCAAAGTGAGAGGATGCCAGGCCTTCACGCAAGAGAAGAAGGAAATTATCTGCGGTACACCACTGTGACAGTTAAGTTTTATAGCCTTTGGTATATTGACCAAAGGATTCTGTTGCGATCATGTCGTATTGTTCACTTTGCATTAAACACTGTGTGCAAAAGTGCAGCTTTCATCACGTTAAACACCTGTTGACTCAATGTGAGAATGAAAAAAAAAAGAAAAACATGTTACTGACCATTTTCACACAAAGATAAATCCAATGTTGCTTCCACCCCATAATAAATCCTTCTCTGGGTATTTGCTACCAACTGTTAAACCTTCTCAACCGCATCCCTGTCTGCGCCTATAATAGGAATTGGTAAACTCAAATCTGCGGAACATGCATAAAAGTTAAATCAGATTGAAATCGGATCATGTTCCCACCACAAACAAACCTCTGAAATTCGTACGACTGCACTGACACCACCTCCATTAAAGAGTGTCAGTGCTGGGCAGCTGTGGCTCAGAGGTAGAGCAAGGCCTTTACCGATCAAATCAAATGTATGTCGAAGAGATACTGAACTCCAAATTGCTCCAGAGGCTATGCTGTCAGTGTATGAATGTGTGTGACTGAGCATTACATAGATTCTGATGAGCTGGAGCACCTTGCATGATGCGTGTGTTGGAAACCAGAGTGTGATTATTGTTTGATTTAAATGGACTAAAACGTGCAATACACATAGTCTCTATGCTTACATTGCAATATTATATCAATCAAGAGAGAATCATTTTTCTCATGAATGATTATTTTTATTGACATCTGCATCCTCGTCTTTGACCATAAAGGCTCCATTGTGATGTCATTGGGTATATAGAGGGGGCAGTGAAGCCCAGAGTCATCCCCCGACACTGGGGGTGATGATGGGATGCTGAGGTGTGAATGATGAGGAGAGGAGAGCGGGCTCATGGTGCACGGGGTCGAGAAGGGTCACTACCAGCTGACAGCTGACAAGACAGCTGACAAGACAGACCAGATTTGAAGGTCGACAGCTAACACACGATTGGCCGATAGAAATCGTCATCTCTCAAAATACGAGAGAGCAGGGGAATGTCAATGAATGAAGGAATTCCACCAACAAAGAGATTACATACAATAAAGAAAGCAGAGTTTCTTCACAAAATTCCTGGTTAGGGGGCCGGCTCTCCATCCAAAGTTCTTGTCTGATGACTGAAAAGCTTTAGAACTCAACTTTGGATTACTAACTAATTACACCTGTGTCATATTTACTGTTCACATTCTCAGAAATAATGGTACTTTGGTACTTTTGTAATAGGTATTTGTAGTTTTAAGGGTCCAACAACTTGTCACTAGGGCAGCACCCTATAAATGTATATCTTTTTACATACATATACTACATTCCAATGCAGTGGACACAGCCCTTGAACTTGAAATTCCAACTCGGGAACTCCGGCAGGTTTGAAGCAGCCCGAATTGGGGGTATGGCATCAAAGCAAGATGGCAATGCACAAGGATTTTTATTGTACATACTAGATGCTTAAGCAATGCAGGTAGAGTTGATACCTGCACAGCTCACAGATGGCAACCCTCAAGTAGCTAATATACTTCCATACTTACATTTATGCCCCCTTGAGTACAACAATGGACTTAAACCCCTTATATGTACTTCGTACCTCAAGATGTATTTGGGTTTCCCAGTTCCAGTGCTATGGCTATATAGTGTTAATGTCAGGGAAACTACTTTCCTATAACAATCACAGGTTGCAATGCACCACATTTTTCATGTGAAAAGTACAATTTTGCAACTCTCTGTCTGTCAGATGGAAATCTGAAAAAAAATGATGACGATCATTGGAAGACTCTTTGAGCAGAGTCTTAGTTAACGTCTATTCTTACTGAAAGAACCGGATCTTTCCTGAAATGAAAAAAAAAACGTATTTCCATTAATGATTCAAGATTAGGTGTAAATTTTTATGTCCAAGTCTTAAAAGTTCTCCAGTTGACAGTTACCTCATATCACATAAATGAACAATACTTTTTAGTTAGTTATAGTTTTCATTCGGAGAATGGCCAAGATGACCAATGCCACAGAAGAGTTTACAATTAATGCGGAGAAAAACAATGAGTGATTTTCTGCCACTTTTACAAAGCCAGAATACACAAAACATTGAAGAATGTGATATTTGTAGGTAATCTTAGTCATTTTTCCAAGCAAAGGTAAAGTCCATATATACTACCATTCAAAAGTTCAGGGTCACTTAGAAATGTCCTTATTTTTTAAAGAAAAGCACTGTTTTTTCAATGAAGACAACTTTAAACTAATCATAAATACATTCTATACATTCCTAATGTAGTAAATTACTATTCTAGCTACAAATGTCTGTTTTTTTGTGTAATATCTACATAGGTGTATAGAGGCCCATTTCCAGCAACTATCACTCCAGTGTTCTAATGGTACAATGTGTTAACTCATTGCATCAGAAGGTTAATGGATGATTAGAAAACCCTTGTGCAATCATGTTGGCACAGCTGAAAACAGTTTAGCTGGTTAGAGAAGCTAGAAAACTGACCTTCCTTTGATGAAAGAAGAGTTTGAAGAAAAAAAATATTATTTCAAATACAAGTCATTATTTCTAACCTTGTCAATGTCTTCATTGTATTTTCTATTCATTTTACAACTCATGGTGGTAAATAAAAATGTGACTATTCATGGAAAACACAAAATTGTCTGGGTGACCCCAAACTTTTGAGGAGTAGTGTAATGGAGGTAACACTCACCAAGGATTTCATTGAGATGAGAAATCAACAACAATATCCAAAGTGTAGAAAACCATAAAATGTTTTACTACTTAGGCTTATTATCTCACCTTGGAAAAAAGAAACATATTGGTATGATTGCTTCTTTAGGTGTTGACAGTAGTTAAACATTTTATGGTGCTGAGATGAAACTTAGGTTCATGGCTTTTTTTTTGTAAATGATCTTTTAAATGTACAATGTTGAATGTTTTATGTCTTTCTTAGGTTGAAATCAGACCTTCCAAGAACTTTCCAGGCAGAAGCTATGATGCGATTTGAAATGTGTTTCCATCAGCGTTTGTGCGTGTGCGCATGTATCAGTGTTTGCCTCTCTGCCTGTCTGTATGTGCGCGCCTGTGTTTCTTTCTTTTGTGTGTGTTTGAGTTGCAGCAGTTTGGGCAGGCAGAGAGCTGGATCTCTCATAGTGAATTTGGACAGACTGGAGTCTGAGAGGCAGTTCAAAGACCACAGGCCCACAGGCTACAACCAACACTCAGACCGCTGTGCGTGCGTGCATGTGTGTGTGTGTGCGCGTACGTGCATGCATGTGTGTGTGTGTGTATGAGGGAGAAAAAGAGGGCATTTGGTTTGCATGTTTTTGTTTTGACACATGTGTTAATTCACTTGTATGTGTGTAATATGTTACTCTGCCTTCGAGTATGCTGATATGCTTTTATTTTGAAATATGCCAAACTTTCTCTGTTTTTCCCCTCCCTCTCTCTGGGCACACACACACTTGCACACGACAAACATACAGTATATCGCATTAGCATGGGCACGCCATTCACTGCAGACAACCTCAACAGCTGTCCTGGGCTCTGACCCCGCTGTAAGTTATGCACAAACACCGGCGCCAAAGAAACACCAAATAATTAATTATAAAAATATTTCCTGCTAATTGTTTAGCTGTAATTAATGAGGTAACCTTTGGAGAGAGTGAGAGGAAGGTGGAGAGGGAAATTATTCATGTTGTGTTTGCATATATGAATATGCAAAAGATAATTATCCCCTCCGAGGAGAGACAAAAAAAAAAAAAATGGCCCAATGTCTCTATCAGAGGCGTAGTACGGCTGTGCACGCTCACACACAACTACGCATGCATTTTCTCTCTCTTTCTGTCTGTCTCTCATGCCCAGGCTTTCTTTATCTCAACATTATCTATCCTGATGATGCGTGGCTCTGAGCAATGCACAATATTAAATGGACGTTAATTTTTCTGCCAAGTAAGTTATAAGTAACGTCTATTCGATGTGGCTCTACTTTATCCCAAAGTGATGTATAAGCTGACACATAGGTCATTGACAAAGGCTGCGTGTATCTTTGATGAATAGTTTGTGGTAAAGGACATTTTTTTTTAAATAAATCCCAAAATCCAATCATGTATTCCCTGATAGATCATTGGCTGCAGTATAAATTTGAAATTAACTTGGTATAGATTTCATTTTGGAACAACTCCTCAACCACATCTGCTGAGCCTTCATTTCACTATGTAAACTGTGAAAGTAGGCCTTGTCCCTGCTGGTTACTTGTTATTACATGTACAGCATATGGAAGAGTTCCTATAGTTCCACCTTACTTACACTTCCTCTTCTGAGCTGCTGAATTTTGGAGTGACATGGTTCCTTTGTAAAAGTTGATCTCAGCAGCTTTGCAAGCATGTTTTAAGAGGAAACTCTAACCAAGGAAGTTTTATTGCTATTTACTGTAGGAACCCTCCTAGTGGTAAGATCAAATGTTTATGAATACAATCCAGATCATTAAGCTTCCATCAATCAACGTAATTTTATTTATACATTCTCTAAAATCACGTCAGACAAGAGCTGAGATGATTTGTTGACAGTTGATATGAAACGAAACTTAATAATTGATTCATCATCACTTTTAAATACATGAATTCCGAATTGGAAGAAAATCTTCCTGTTTTTCTTGGTTCTTCTGTGATAGTGAAGTTCGGACGTCATCGTGGCCTCTGGGAAGAAGCGATAATCATTTCATGCTATTTGCTCACATTCTATATACAAAATTAACAATCAAGAAACTAGTCAACAGTGAAACTAGCCTACAGACCATAGACATTTAATACTGAAACCATAATATTTGTGTGCCTAAAATGTCCTCGTGCTTTATCAGTTACGGTCTGACCTTTTCCTCCTGCCAGTGTCGTCTTCATGTGTGTTTGCTTGCGTGTCTGCATTGTTGCCGTCGGCCTGTTAATTTTCTTCTGTGTGGTTTTCATTTGGAGAGTCCATTACCAATTCTGATCACAGTCTAACTGACCTCTCCCTGTGTGTGTGTGTGTGTGTGTGTGTGTGTCAGACAATGGACTGTGCATATCATATCCGTTGCCCACATTGATTCTTTAGGTTGGCTGAGGAGAACAGTAGCTAATTGAATAGATGAATAATATATTTCTGAATAATAAATTAATGTTTTGTTCTGGTGCCTCTCAGCAAGAGAAAGAAATTACCTCTCAGGTGGGATGAGCTCTGTATGTACTCTGTGTGTGTGTTTGTCTCATTAGCTTCAATACATTACCATACAGAACAGATAAAATGGAATACGATCAATGTTATTGATGAGCAGCACGCCATCGGACAGCGAACGCATCGATCTTTGCAGACAGGTGCATGCATTGTTGAAGGGACACGGAACACAGAACAGTCCATACTGACATGCGACTGCTACGCTGGTTTAGCAGCACTACAAAGTTGGCACATTCATATGATATCTCTCATGCCTTTGGGCATGCTACCCGATCTGAACGGGTGCATATGGTCCTCTGGATGCCTTCATCTTTTCCTTCTTCTTCTGTGGTGCTGCCACCACACCACAGACCCGGCCCATCCACCACCAGCCGCTCATCAATAACACATCGAGTCGCCTACCTCACTGACCACAGCTCGCAGCCACACGCATGCATGCATGCACGCACGCATGTGGGAGCAGTCATTGTTATAGAGGTGCCTGTCCCAGGTGGGTTTTGATTAAGTTTTTATGGATGTCCTCAGGGCAAAACACTTAAGGGTTAACCAGCTTCCTCCAGCAGAATTAAAAGAGTTAAAAGTCTGCCCTGTCTTTCCACATGTCCCTTTATTCTCACCCCTCTACTCGTTTCACTGGGAAATTAATGACAAGGATGTGCAGACATGGGAAGTATGTGAAATTATTTTGTTCTGTGACTAATGCTTTGTTGGACATCATCAGCAAAAATGTCTACCCCTGCTTGTTTTAACTTAATACTTTTTAGTACTTAGTATGGATTGGTTCACAATTTTTCAAGCCTGTCATAAAATAAAGCCCAAATGAACACTGAAATAGTTTGTGCAAACTATAATCATATCTGATGTTTAAACTGACGCTCAAGAGATCCTTCATAGTGTTTTTATAATGTACATTATGGCGGGATAAAATCCACAGTCTTTGTTTTGAGCAAAATATAAGTCGACTTGAAGATGAAATGAGGTTTCAGCAGGCTGAATTAGCCCAACAAAGAGGATAACTTCAGAAGTTGAAGACTTTTTAGCAAATAAAATCCCTCATTTTGTGTCGATGGGCTGTGTTTTCCTGCTCTGTTGCAGTAGAAGCATTGTGACAGGCAGTTAAGAAACTAAATACACATATACATACTATATGTTCATGTTAAAGGTACAGTGTGTAGTTTCTGGCAGCGTGTTGTGGCGATGGTGCATATTAGAATTGAGTGTTCCAAACATGCCAGAGACCTATGGTGGTCTACAAAATGGTTGTCTCTAGAGCCAATGTTTGGTTTGCCCATTCCAGGCTACTGTAGAAACATGACAGTGCGTCATGGAGGACTTTGCGGAGGTATTACCCTAAAGGCTCCACCACATGACACGCATCTTTGGTGTGGTTCCTCTGGTGAGAACATGAACCCGGGTCCAAAAGATAGGACACTAATTATTTCATAGCTACCTTATTTTTAAACATTGATGAATTTTGGTTAGTTTGCAGGTATGAAAGTAGACCACTCTGGAGTCTATATGCTATTCAGTAAACATTTTATTGGCGACAACCTGTAGTTGTAAACCCAACAGTAGCGTTCATGTTCATATTTTCATTATGGACACAGATATGTAAGAACCCCTAGTTTAAGGTCACAGCTCTATAATTGGTTGTTAAGTCCAACAGTCCAGAACCCAAACACCAGAAATGTTTGCAGCAATAGTTGCCTCTGTTGTCCTCCAAACTACTGCTCCCACCGCTCTGTCTCCTCTCACAGTCAGACATGTAAAATATCTGTGACATCCACACCCAGACAACATCTAAGGCGAGTCGCGAATGAATGCAAATGCAACACGGGTGAAGAACAATGACGGGACATGTAGCACGGATCCCTGTTGGTCGCCAAAGCAAAAAAAAGAAAAAAAAAATTAGTATTCTGTGACGCATCGTCTCATCACATCCATGCCCTTGAATCCTCTTTGAAATGTAAGATACATCCGATCACTCACAGATCATTTCATCACTGTTACGATCATTAAAATAATCAGTATTTAGGAGATGGAGATGCATATTTAGTCAGAACCAGACATACTGATCTAAAGATAGTTTTAATAGTAAGACTTTATTCACAGTGTAATGCCGGGTTTATTATTTATGTATTATTTTTTAGGTTTATTATGCTGTTGCAGTGAGCCATGAATGTCTAGTTTCGAATCAATTGCTGTGAGACTCTAAAAATGTAACGTGTATGTTTTGGTAAAACATCGTTTTAAAATCAAGACCATATCAAATATTATTCTTCCTGCTGGAGACACAATATGAGAGTTCTTGAAATCCCAGTACAAGCTCTTAATTACTCGTGTTTAAATGCTTCAGGAAACTGCTGCTTTCTTTTGAGTTGGAACACGAGAGTCATTTCGCTTCCAGAGCTCGTCAGGGGGAGGCTGACAGCGGCGTGTCGGAGGTGACATGGCTGGGTTTTTGGGGGGCGATTCGGCTTTAACACATCTGTCAGTTGTGGGAAAACTCCTCACGCTGCACAGACATTTTGAATCCAGCCAGACATCCCAGACAGACGGCAGCAGGCAACCTCACGTCACTCAACCCATACTTTTACTGATGATAAAAACAAGCCGGTGTCTGTCAGTCTGCTGATATTTTTAATTCAAGCTGTCCAAAACGGAGCAGAGACTCTCTCATGTTTTTGTGTCACACGTCTCCAAATAAACACACAGAGCCTCAGTTTTCATTTAGGACCATATTTGTATTGATTTATAACTGAATAGGAGAACGAGAACTGTACATGTGCTAGATAGTACTGGTATCTTCATACTTTCTCTAAATTAGCTGGCTGAGTATCATTATTGATAATATAATTATTATTATATTATTTGTCTTTAATCTATTTTATATTTTTTTTATTACTAAACATTATGCTGCCCTGGGACCGAGGAATCAAATTTCATTCATCATATGTACATGTACTGAATGACAATAAAGAATCCTTGAATCCATGATTATTGATAATTCTTTTAATTAGAAAAATAATGAATTATTAAGCAATATGAATTCAATTAAAACACACCCAACACAAATCAACACTCAATTTTGCAGCTATGAGACACTTATGTCTGATATAGACCATTGTTGCTAATATTATTGCTATAATATGACTGACAGGTTGCAGAGACATTTTTAAAGACATTAGTACATCTGACAGGGGTAATGAGAAAATAAGCCCAAAAAAACAGCACTTCACCAACAATGTAAAATGTATATATTCTTTCACAACTTAGTGTAGTTGTACGACCATGTATTGATCCACACTGCTGAGTGTTTTGCTGTATTACAGTAATACTGTACACAGCTACACAGCATTGGCTGGAATATGAGACTGTCTGACTGAGGGGGCTTTGTTTTCCTAACCAATGAAAACCAGTAAACGTGTCCCTGGACGTCTTCACTGAAGAAATGGACTAAATCAACAAATGGAATTGTTTCACTTTTCGGAGAATAACTCTTCAAGGATGAGTTTGTTTTTGTATCCTCGGATCAATAGTAACTCAGAGGAAATTCCCAGACTAGTCTGAAAAAAAAAAGAAAAGTCTCTTATGTTCAGAGTCTTTTCTTGTTGACATGTAAACGATGTTGATGTAAATGTCTCCACGTCTGTCACGTCCGTATCGATAAGCGAGGAGCGGCGGAGGGGATGTTGCTCGATGCGTTGCCTTCCAGCGGCTCTTCACTCGTGATGAATCTACTTCACTTGGCGTATCTGTTGCTAAATGTCTAACAGCGAATATCCAGCCTGTGCTCCAAGAAGCAAAGCAGTTCTGCTCAGACATAACATGCAGCATAAACCAGACGCTCCAAATGAAAAAAAATACATATACCAAGCAACGCCGCTAAATATGAATTAAATCTAATTCTTTTGCTTCTTTAATCCACACAAAACTGAAATGTAAAGGGAGTTAAGTGGTGTAGCTGTTTAACACATCTGTGCAACGTTGCTGTTGTCACAGCTGGACTTTGCAAGTCCAGAAAGTCACTACACCCAGCTGTTCTTCCTAAAGAAATAGTCACAGTAGATACCGAATTGTTAATCAGTGAGCTTTAGAGGTGCTAGTAGGTATATATATTTATGACCTCAGGACAGAGCCATGCTTGCTGTTTTCTCCGCTGCTCTGACTCCAACACAAAACATCAGGTGTCTCAGCTAGAAGTAAATGTATTTATTTCCCAAATTATTCCTGCAACATATTATGATTAGAGTTGCTCATATCGAGGGGTCAACTCTTTAAATGCCCTCATGGACCTGAAGACAACTAAGAAAAATCCACTTGAGACGATTCTTGACGCAGACTGATGTAAGTTGAGATTAATTTCCTGTTCAAACACAGTTAATTGCTACACTGCTGCTCTCTCCTCCTCCTTGCCTTATTAACGCCTCGGTTACCACCGGAAACCAGCAAACTGGCCAATCAGAGCCAGGAGAGGGAAACTCAGAGAGAGAGAGAGAGAGAGAGAGAGAGAGAGAGAGAGAGAGAGAGGGAGAGAGGACACAATGTGGCCTGGCAGCTTTAAGCAGCTGACATAGAGCGGGGGTGACACACACACACACACACACATAGACACACAAACACGCGCGCACACACACACATACACATATAAACTAAAACACACACTGGAAGACACACAAATGGGAAAGCACGGGCACATTTACAATGCTGATATGCACATTCACACACACACACACACACACATGCACGCACACAATGACACAGACGCGTAGTGACAGCCTCTCTCCTCTGGCGGGGAGTGGCAGGGCTGAAGCCCCCCAGGCAATGCTGCAGCTACTGGGGGTAAAAAAAAGACAGACAGACCCCCCCCCTTCACCAAACCACTCTCTAACTCTTCTTTGACCCCCCCACTCCTCTCCTGTCTAAACCCTGCCTCTCAATGCTAAACGTGTGTGTGTGTGCGCAGTTTCCGTTAGAATGACGCTAAATGGCCGATGCCTTCTGCTTCTGAGGCCGCATGTGTCTGGTGTCAACTGTAGTTCTGTAGCCTGTGTGTGTGTGTGTGTGTGTGTGTGTGTGTGTGTGTGTGTGTGTGTGTGTGTGTGTGTGTGTGTGTGTGTGTGTGTGTGTGTGTGTGTGTGTGTGTGTGTGTGTGTGTGTGTGTGTGTTGGGGGGAACGGGTCAAGGGCCTGAGGCGAACGTCCCCAACGCTTGCTAGAGGGAAGTCAATAATCATTAGATTTCCAGGTGAGAGGTGCTCGCAGCGGTAAACCATCAAGCTTTTTTTTACCCTTCATGTCCGATTGCCAACTGCCTCATCACATACTGTATATGTGTGTGTGCGTGTGTGTGTGTGTGTGTTTCCATAGCTGCAAGTGTATGTATGTCATGAAGTTCCAACAAAAGTTGGGTCAGAAACGGGGTAATAATTTCATAAATGACCACTCACTCACTTATTAGAGTGATTGAAGCCATAAGTACATGTTAAAAAAGAGGACTATAAATTAATCCCAGAGGCCCCTGTAAATGCTGGATGCAGGTGTATATTTTTTTTTTATAAATAACCATTTTCAAATAAAACTCCAGAGAAGCAGCTGTGAGTCATTTACTGTAGTCTTACTTGATTATGAAATGTAAGTTATACAGTAGTCATACTGTGTTAATAAAGGAATTTTAGGAAATTTAGGAAGTTTTGCTGAGCAAGGTTTTTATCAGGAAGGATTTGTCAGGATGCAGCCTGGTTTCAAAGCCTAATCTGGTCACTGATTGAAACAAATGAACTCCCTGGCTATTATTTGGTCATTTACGGTATTGAATTTCAGTAGAGAAGCTTTCTGAATGGGAGTCATCTGGAGCAAACACTGGAGAAAACACTTTGAGACACTCTTTGTGAAACACCAGGATGGATTGGAATCATCGTAAGAATTCTACAAAATGGATGGGTGTAAATGAATGCATGAGTAGATTTTTTATGTTTTGCCTAATGAGCATGTGTTAGATTGGTACATACTCTTAAAAGACAAATTGTACATTGGATACAGCATGAACATACATTGAGTAAAGGAGAGACATGAAAATACAGTCATTCTAAGAAAAAAGGCTACAATTTATGTTGAAAGTGCAGATGTCAATCTACATATCAGTTTTTGTTGATGGGTCAAGTAAAACTGGACTTATGATAAATCTCTTACTTTGTACTTTGTCCTGTGTAGTATAATGACCTGGGCATGTTACTGTTAGATGTGCTTATAAAAAAAATAGGTTTAGGCCCAGATTCTGTTCTGTTAGGTGATAGTGCTGGGATTTCCTGAGGGTCTGTGACATTCACAGACCCTCAGGGGTCTTGGAGTAAAACAGTATCTTGTGTAGCGTAAAGAATAAAGTAGCAGCTAAACCAGCTAACATCTCAGCGTGTAGTTTTTGAGAAATTTACGATACTTTTTAGAAAGTTACAATACTTTTTGTTACTTTGGCTGCATGATCGTCCAAATGTAATGAAAGGAAGCAACATGAGGAGGAGCTGTGATATGGGGCTTTACACTATAACCAAAGTGCTGCTGCAGGATAGTGCTGTGACAGGTAACTTTTACAGATTTGTGTGTGGCATAAAGGCCTTTATTATACAGTAGCCAGACAGGAAGTAATGGAAAAGAGAGGGGAGAGACATGCAGCAAAGGGCAAATCATCAAATGGAATTGTTTCACTTTTAAGAATATAACGCTTCAACGATAAGTTTATTTATTTTTTTGTTTTATTATTTTTTTTATCCTTGGATCAATAGAACTCAAAGAAAATTTCCAGACAAATCTGATAAAAAATATTTCTTATATTCAAAAAGTCCTTTTTTCAGGTGGTCAAGCAACATGTGGTCTTAAGCCAGAATTGTCACAGGTACACATGTTGACACGTGTGGAGGTGGCGAGTGTGTGTCCTCATACTTACCTCTGTAAGTAATTATTTGACTGTGTGTGATGGAGAAACAAGTGCGATATTATTTAATTGTTTTGTCGATATGCAGATTTATCAGGAGTCTGTGTGTGTCTATGTATTTATGGATCAAAGGGGCTGACTTTATACAGTGTGTGTGTGTGCCTCCCAGCGTATTTAGCTGCAGGTTAGTGGCCAGTGCACGCCTCTATTACTCACAATACTTCCTTATGGCAGCCTCAAGGATCCCTGGCTATGCACCCCGAGGCTACTGTTACGTCCACACCTCAAGCAACCAGCCGGTGAAAAGCTACTGATTTTCAACGAAAGCGAGGCGAGTCGGCTGATTTGAGAAAAAGGTTTCTGTGGGTTATTGATCGTTTCTTCGCTTCTTCTATTCATTTGAGAGGTGAACTTCAGGGGTCACATGATGCTGAATATCCAACAGATTTCACTGAGTCACTGCGGGTTGTCTGTTGATGCGCAGGAAAAACAATATGCAAATGAGGGACGTTCCAGTATTGACACCTCTCAACGTGTTAAATCCTCAAGGAAAGACATTAACCCATATCGAGCTGATGATTACTTTTAATGTAAAGGCAGCTGTAAAGCAGAAACTGGCGCAAGCCTCGAATAAGCTTGTATCATTCAAATCAGTACTTTCTGGAGCTAGAAAGGAAGTTGCATGAATGATATGCAGATATGTGCAATACATACAAAGGAGCCTTTTAGATTCCTCTGCTCAGACGTTAAAGGTGATGATTGTTGTTTGGAGTATTACAAATAAACAATTTTCCTTTTACAGTCAAACCGTTAACCCTAAAATTAAATGAACTGTCTTTTGGCAACCTGGGTCTTATTTAGTAGTTTTTCAGGTGAAAATTAAACGCACAAACATTTTATATTTGTTGCAAGGGGTCTCTCAAACAAAACTATAACAGAATATAGAGTTTGATGATGTATTGATGATGATGATGACCTTTCACTAAACATCAAGCAGAATAAACAAGGGAAGTAGGCAGCAGTAGTTCTCATCACAGGTTGTCTTATCTCATCATTCTCTAATCTAGGAAATGTAAAGTTGATCTTTTCCTTTTGCCTCCGCCTGCAGTCCAGCACGGTGACATCATTTTTGAACTACTTTTAACACCATGATTATACTTTTACTCAGTGGGTGATTGGTTCAATTTGACCACAGGCAGGAACATTGATTTTTTTTATTTTTTTTCCTCTTGACAAGTGTACGATGTCCAGTTCAAAAAGCTTAAGGGGACATATTGAATCATCCCTGCAACCTTCTTTATTCCCAAATCAGGTCGGTCCTATTGTTTATTTGGTCTCATTCAAGGTTTAATTTACACCTCGCCACAGTCACCACATTTAATCAGACTGTTACCACTGCGACTCTGGTTTTTTCATGTTCTGTTTGGAGAAATAACAAGCTGTGTGTGTGTGTGTGTGTGGGTGTGTGTGTGTGTGTGTGTGGGTGTGTGTGTGTGTGTGTGTATCTGAGAGTGTGTGCTTAAATGCGACTTGTGTGCACTCACATGCGAGTAGGCTTGTGTGTGTGTGTGTGTGTGTGTGTGTGTGCGTGTGTGTGTGTGTGTGTGTGTGCGTGTGTGTGTGTGTGTGTGTGTGTGTGTGTGTGTGTGTGTGTGTGGGTAAGTGTCCATGAGAGTATGAGGTTGATTAGTCCAGGTTTTAATGTGGTGTGGTCGGCATAGCCTCGGGTCATGCAACAGGCCTATTGTGGGAGGCAGAGAGAGGATGAAGTGAGAAAGTGAAGTGTGTGTGTGTATTTCTTTCTGTGTGCACTGTATGTGTGTGTGTATGTTAATGTGTCTAATTAAAGGCGTAGGGGATCATGCTCCGGCACAGCTCTAGCAGCCGCCTGATGCAGATATGACCTCAGGCCATGGTCTGTCTCACACACACACACACACACACATGCAGCTACACTTGCAGATCAACTAATATACATGCACGTACACCAACAATCTATCACATATCTACAGTAATACACAAAAGTTCCGATGCACATTTCTGCGAGTTGTCCTTGAGCTGGAGTGTGACCGACGACGAGACAGACCAGGGAGCCAAGGAAAATCCACTGCAAGTGCCAAGGTTGTTTGAACTGAATAAATCTCTCAGTCGATATGTCATATCCACAGATTTACAAAAAGAGTTTGGAGACACAAGGGTCCCTGTTTTGCTCTGGCTGCTGTCAGAGTGCTAAAACCACATTTCCCAAATTGCCTCATTTGTGGAGGTTTTAAACTCTGGAGTTGGAGCAGTGATTCACAGACCATCAGCTGGTGAACAGGACCTTACTACAACTGGTGTTTTAGTGCATCTGGACAGATGATTCTAGATAATTACAACTGATTTCCTTACCTTCGCTGACCAGTGCTATCATTACAAGAACATAACAGCTACCAGAGTTATTTATGGGAGCTGGGACAAGACCACATTGCTGGAATACAGTTGGAGAAACACAAGCAACCAAATCAGGCAGGCAGATTATCTAAAGCACTAGATTTGGAGGTCAACTTGAAATGAGAGGTTGGTTATAATTCTTTGTTGCACCCTGCATCCAGGTACCCGAGATTCAACCCTTTTTTTTGGATAACTACAAATACAGGAAGCCAAAACTGAACCAGGAAGACTGTTCGTATGTTTACAATAGAGACTTTGGTTAATAATCTTACTTTTCACCTTTATTTTCACTCTCAATGTGACATGGTTGGATTTTCTTTTACCCTTCTAGCGTTTAGACTGATATTAATAAACTGGAAGAAAACACAGGCTCCACCATGCTCTGCCCTTAAGAAATATGTTATGCAACACCTGCATTTGGGAAAAAAAATGTAAAAAAAAAAACATTCTCATTTCACCAGATCTGGCAACCCTTTATTGATCATGTCAATAACAATGCGTTACACTAGCAGTTTAAACGTGATTCACAGGACCACTATTGCCCTATCCAACATCCATGCACATTATTCCTCTTTTAGTTTTCTGATTCATGTTCATCTGAATATTTGTTCTGTTGTCTATATCCAATCCTGCAATAATAATAATAAGGATCTTGCGTTTTAACTTGCTGCAGATTGTAGAAAGACCGTTTTTCGTTTGCTGCGGTTATGAGTAGCTGAACATCTGGCTGTCATTGTCCAGCAGAAGAAAGTTTAAGATAAAGGTCGACGCAAAGGACGTTAGTAAAATATTAAATAACATAACTGCTTTATTTTGTTGTCAAAATGCAACCATGTGATGACCCAATGAATCCAAACTAAATAATGTGCCATATAAAAAAAGACAGAGAGCAAATATAAGCAGATGTGCTATGATTCTGCATGCTGAAGAGATGAAAACAGCTCAAGTGTAGGTGACAACCTCTCAAAACCGGTAGGGGACAAAAAATGGTAATAAAATGTTAAATGTACCTTAGCCTCTGCTCTCTCTCTCTCTCTCTCTCTCTAAGCTGAAGAGGACTGAGCTCCTCTAGAAACAGCACACTTGATTTGAGATGGAGATATTAAAAACACAGAGACCAAGTCGGAGTTTTAGAGCTAGATATGCCATGACAGTCTGTGTGTGTGTGTATGTGTGTGTTTGAGAGCGTTTCACTGCGAGGAAGAGGAAGGCGGCGTTGGTGGTGGGCGGGCTGGCGAGAAGGAGGGTGGGGTGAGCCGGAGGAGGAGAAGGAGCAAGTAATATGGGTGTCAGGGTGCTAGCAGTCTGTCGCCCAAGGCTGTGACATTACCGCACTTCTGCTCCGCTTCAAAAGAACGAAATCCAACTGACGACTGCTGTGATGGCTCCGTGTGTGTGCGTGCGTGCATGTGTGTGTGTGTGTGTGTGTGTGTGTGTAAGCAACACGTACTGTATGTGTGTGTCTAAATGACGCTCTCTGTGATCTGAAATTTGGATAATGCGCTGTGACACTCAGCCTAGTGCAAGGCTTGAGACCATATTACCATACTGAACTGACACAGGGCTGTGTGTGTGTGTGTGTGTGTGTGTGTGTGTGATGCCTAACACAGATTGAAAGATTGATTGACAGATAGATAAACAGGTTGTGTATTGAAACCATGAGTGGAATCTGTATCGAGTTTTTAGTCCAACTAAGCCAAGATGTTTTTCAGTGTCAACTGACAGACTGAGAGCCCTGTTTAGACAAGCAAGCACATGGTGTTAGCTCATGGCACACTGAGGACAGAGGTGGGTCTGTCTGAGGATCCTATTTCAGGTTTTGTTCCTGATTTGGGTGAATGTGGTCTTGTTTTAAGAAAACAACTAATATTATCTTTTTAAAAAATTGACTAAAATCAGGAAAAACATGATCTGCCAGTGGAATAAGATAAGATAATTCTATTAAATATTGGACTAATTGTACCAAAAACAAGATATTTTCACCTGGTAAGATTTCAGTTAAGAAATTAGAAAGCGTGTTATCTTTGGTTATTTGTGGATGTGTTTTTGGCTTTAAAATGAACTCAAGCAATCAGAAGCATCTACTGTCCCTCCCAAATTAAAGGGATATGTGCCTAAGAGGTGAGCTGGGCGATTCACCCCCTAAAAAAACATCCTTGATTTTTTCATAAAAAACCCGATTCACGATTTGATTTGATTACTGTAAATTTATTTCCAATATATACATTTATTTTCATAAAAATAAGTGCCAATCACTGTATTCATCAGAAAAAAAGTGCTTGTGCACTGTAGTTTCATAGACTTCCTTTCAACTCACTCAGTATCTTCTGGCGAGTAATATTGTACAGTTGCAGAAGCACGACATCAGAGAAATATTTGCGGCTGGGGACGTTGTAGCGCACAAACAAAACCTTCAGCATATGCTGAAAACCTCTCTTCTCAACCAAATGAATTGGAAGCAGATCCGTAGCTATATAAAACTTTGCAGCAGAGTAGTTTGTTTTGCAGATGAGTTAGCATTAGAGCTAGTGCTAGGAAAGTTTTCCTGCCAAAGAAGGCGGCATTTCTCCCACTTAGCGGGATGTTTTGGCTTCAAATGTTGAAAGAGATTTGTGGTGCTGCTACCGTTTATGACCACCGATTTTAGGCATAATTTACAAAGCACCGTTGTTTGGCATTCATCAGCTCTTGCAAAACGATACCAGTTCCAAATGACTGAGGTAGGAGCCTCTCTTTTTTTGTTTGTGCACGTGATCTTAATAAGGGGGACGAGAGAAACCCACTGCAGGAAGTGCATTACGGAAAGCCTAGAGGGGTGTTCTCATATAATATAATAATGAAATGCGTGCTGTGCCCTCGAAAATATAACTGTATAGGGACAGGGGGTTAAAAAAATCGTAAAACTCGACTTTCTTAAAAAATGAATCGATTTGACGTGTCCCCTCGATTTTTAAATTGTATCAGTTTTTTGACCAGGCCTAGTTTCTACACCACATACTTAATATCTTAAGTTCAAAATCAGCCTTTCCACAATTTGGAAAGTATATATATAAACGTTAATCTCATACCAAGAATAATGCAACTGAGAATTTATGTTTGGTAAAAATATGTTGTAAAAAAATATTTGTGCCTGACCTTTTGACCTCAGCTGTCATGAAATAAGACTCTAGTGCCGAAACGAGCAATTACACCCGCATTTCAGCGCTTGGACCATTTTGTGCTGCCTTAAACAAGGCCCTGAATGTTATGGAATGGTCCAAATCAGTTACCAGCTGAAACTAATGAGGAAAAACCTATGGACGATAACTAGCTGGAGGTTTGTTTTGCAAGTGTATTGATTATACACAAGTAAATTATCCACAAAAAACATCTACAGTTCTGCCGTGACAGAGATCAACAACGAAACTGTGAACTTTCTGAAACATTGAATAAATGAATTCATGGCGGTGTGTGAGTTGTCAAACTAAAGTCTCATTCATAACCTGACAGAATATGTCAAAAATCTGAATGCATTTAGAAGATTTTTTTCTTTTTTCCATTATAGTTACATTATTTGAATTGTAATACTCATTTGTTGACAAATAGCATGTTTATATTGACAAGGTAAATCTACTGTTAATGCATTTTGTAGGGTGTCATCATCATGTGTTTTACGTATGAAATACGGATCAGAAAGTTAGCTTGCAACGACAGCTCTCAAGTACATATAGTGAAGTAAAAAATGCATTTCCCTCTAAAATGTAGTAAAGTGGCGGTATAAAGCAGCATCAAATTGAAGTACTCAAATAAAGTATATGTACCTTTAAAACTGTACTTAAACAATTGAACTCACATAATTCTCAACAAATCTTATGGAAATTATTATATCTATATATATAGATATATATATAGATATATATAGTAGTTAAAAACAACATACAATGATATATAACCAAAAAAGTATAAAAACCAATATTCCTATAAGTCCTAATTACTAATAAAGTATCAAATCTATCTCATCAAACTGTAACAACACATTTCTCTAAATGTGCATCAAATGTAACAGAGCTCATTAAAGTAATGCATCGATCTTCACACATGCCCCTTCAACTGAATGAATCTTGTGTAAATCAATCTCAATAATCCTCCAGTGCTTCCCACTGTTGACTTTGTGCACCCAGCTGTAAATACTGGAGCTATTCTTGTGAGCTTCAGACTGACTTCTCTTTGTTATACATTTCATTAAAAAAATCTTTCATTTGATGTTCATTCTGCTGCATTGTGGATGACTGCAGGTTCTGTAAACGGACCATCTATCAAGGTAGAACTTGTACTTCTTTGAAATCGTGGATACAATTATAAAAGATCTATAAAAACTTGAGCAACACAAGTGTACAAAGTTGAAGCTACTGAAATAAAAACGTTGCTGCAACAGTGGAGGAAAATGTATCAGTGTAATATGTAAAGATACTGTACATACACTATGGTTGCCTTCATGTGGGAAAGTCCAGATATAATTTTGTGTGTGTGTGTGTGTGTGTGTGTGTGTGTGTGTGTGTGTGTGTGTGTGTGTGTGTGTGTGTGTGTGTGTGTGTGTGTGTGTGTGCTTTGCACTCATGAAAGGGTGGTAATTTCACGCGTGGTCAGACGGTTGCATTTCAGCTTTAGCCTGGAGTGTAGCAGGAACTCCTTAACTGTTCAATGACTTTAGCTTGAGGCAAGGTCCGCCTACACACACACACACACAAACACACACACTCACACGCACACACACCTGTGAAATTACACCCATCTACTTGTTCTGCTTCCATACCCACACACACACTCGCACGCACAGGCGTTGTGTGTGTTGCTGTAAGGTGTATGTAGTTGTTTTACGCCAGAAGGGAAGATCACTGCTTTGTCTGTTTGATAAAGCTACAGCGTCCATCTCCTTCAAAGAGCGGCGTGCTGATGTGATGTGAGGCAAGTGTGTTGATGGATTCAATGATTACGCCGCCCAGGGCGCTGAGCAAGTAGCGATGATGTTGCCATGCTGTAAAGCAGGAAAAAGGAAAGGAATGTGAACAACTTGATTAAACAATTTAAAAAGTGTGTCCAAGAGGCCGATCGTGGAATGATAGTGAAATATTACCATTATGTTTTAACCCACTGGTTCCCAGTGTTTCAGCTTGTGACCCCCTAAAGACAAGCAGCCCTTTAAAGTTAAATACGTCTGGGAGTGATTTTACATCTCAAGCTCTTTTCAGATGACTGGACAGTTACAACCATCCATTATTTCAGAAGGAAAGCTGTTATTAGAGAGAAGTTCATCACCTTTTCCTTTCAAGTACAATGTTCCGTGCCTCACTGCGCCCTTACAGTGCACATGTGGATGGATCTGTAGACAGCTGCTCGAACCTCCTTTAACCCACTTTAACAAAGTCCAGTGCAAGTCACAATCAGTCATTTATTACCACCCAGAGATAAGTATATACCACATAGGTTTGAAAATGATGTTTGACTCAGAGACTGAGCTAATCCTCCCTAATCTTTATATATATATATATATATATATATACAGTGTAAAGAAAGGTGAAATGAAGCTGCCCAGGCACATCGGCAGCCTATAATCCATGTTTTATATTACTAAAAAAAGTGTAAAAACAGATTTTTTTTAACAAATCAGAATCAGATAAGTCACAGTGGTTCAGTATAAAATCATAAGAAGCAGGAAACAATCTCCCTGAATCCAGCGAATGAATTACCTTCAAAACAGTCGGTGAACTGTTCTCTAAAATAAGAATGTGTCTCCAAAGATTTTACAGAACACGGCATTGAATTTACTCTCCACTGTGCTGTCTGCAGAATTTCAATCCTGGCCCTTTAGTAGTACACCCCTGCTGCCGTGCTATCCCCCCAGCCGCCTAATAACATTCACCTGCTGTCCTAGCTGTAAATTCAGCCCCTCAGTCACCTCCGCTACACTTGTCACTCATCTTGATGAGCTGTCTGATGAACTCTGTGGGATAATCCAGCACCGCCAGCTCGCTACCTGGAAAGCCCGGCAACCTGGCAAGTAGCTAACATGTGACCTGAAGGTAACTCTGCATTGCAGCTCAGCCTTTGGTTCACTGATTACAGCTGTCTGTTGTTAAACCTGATTTCTGCACCCTGTACGCCATAACTACGCTGTCGCAGGGCATGCTACTCTTCAGAAATGCCCAGAATTCATTACTGCACGTTGTGGCGATGCAGATCACAACAGCTGTGATTGGTCCGCTTGTGCCATGTCCCTCAGCAGCCAGACAAGCACGCAGTTCAAGTTCACCCTTCCTCTGCCTTTTCTGGTCTTGTACACACACACACACACACACACACACACACACACACACACACACACACACACACACACACACACACACACACACACACACACGCTTCACACCTCTAGATGCTCCAGCATCTACATTATTTTGTTTGTAATTTCTCAAATGTTTCAAGTGCATCATTTTTCTTGTGGGTCTGGTCAGTGGTGTGTTTCATTCTTGATTTTTTTTTTTGGTAAATTCTTGGTTTATAAAATGTCAGAAATTAGGTGGAAACGCCATCATACTGAAGATCTCGAGATCCTTACTTCAAAGACTTTATTTCACTTGGCAGTTTGAAAACCCCAAAGAAACGTGATTTAGAAGGTCAGAGAAATTACTCAAAACAATTTAGGAATAATCAACTTTTTCTTTTTTTTTTTATAATCGTTATGCGTTCTAAAATTGAAATACACTGAATTATTGAATGGCCACAACAATCAGTGAAATATTCCAGGTCAAAAGTAATATGTAATATATAAGGACGAAATATCAAGTAACAGGAAAGGTTGCTCCTGTGAGAAAATCTTGTGAGCAGATCTTGCAGCTTTATTACAACTCAGCTTATTTCCACATTTTTTGCTGTCATATCATCTTACGGTAACTTTGCAATCGCGAAAACATGATCTGAAATCTGGGACAGCTGCACTCTCATTACAATGAAGCCTGATTGAGACAAGCAAAGCCACTACCCATCTGAACAAGCCTTCCTGCTATGGCTCTCACTTATGCCTCACTTCTTTAAGATAAAATCTCTTAGCACTTACCACTGAACACGCTTTGCTCCTATGTGGTTTGGATGCACTTACTGTAATTCTTCCAAATGAATGTAATGTGATGTGATGATCGGAGCGGTGAGATGTCAGAAGACGGGTCGTACGCAGACAGCCAGACTTCTGCTGCATTCCACAACATTTACAGTGCTTCCGTTACTTTACATTTCCCCCACTGAATCTGACAGTGCAGATTCAATTTACAAGATTTTCTGCACACAAACGTTGAAATTATAGCTCCAGATAGTTTCTTTATTTGTCTTTAGTTGGGTTGTTCGGATTTAAAATGGGCAACAATGTCCCATGCATGTGCTTGATATCCTACATAAAGAAATACAACACATCACTGCACAATTAACATTATTACATACAATAGTATTCATACTGTAGCATTATTGCATTTCATAGAAGTGGGACAGAGCTGTAGGATCACAGATAGGTAAAGGCCATTACCCATGTGGATTAATTTATTACCACTTGGAATAAAGTTACGCATTTCATTGCAGGTTCAGCGTGAAGCTGGACATCGTGGCTTCCTCCATGTTTGTAAAGCACATGTTTAAGTTAATTCCAGAGCCTAAGCTACTTCCTGTGCTTGACAAGCTCCTGTACATTTGCTAAGCTGGAGAGACTGTCAGTGAGTCTGCAGACGGATCCAAAGCTACTTAGCAAGAGGAAGAGGAGCCCTTCTGATCTCCCAGGATTACGGCGAGCGCACACGTGTGTGTATGTGTGAGTTTGGGCCCTGGATGGCTTAAGATGGACTGTATATTAGAGTGGAATGTTAAGAGTCTCCGGAGTTTCGCACCTTCCTCCCCTCTAAAAACGCAGCCGGCTAATGAGAGAGAGAGAGAGAGAGAAAGAGAGAGAGAGAGAGAGAGAGAGAGAGAAAGAAAGAAAGAAAGAGTGTAAATGGGGAGAGAGGAAAGAGAGAGAGAGAGAGACAGATGTGAAGAGGGCAAAAGAGAAGGAGATGGAAAACACAGACAGCCTGTCTCCCCATCTCTGACGTATTGACATGCAGGCCGTGTGTGTGTGTGTGTGTGTGTGTGTGTGTGTGTGTGTGTGTGTGTGTGTGTGTGTGTGTGTGTGTGTGTGTGTGTGTGCATTTGTGCAGTAGTAGGCTGCTGGGTTAGAGGATAATTGCCAAACCGTTGGGACCTGAGCTCTGCCCGGCCTGTCAAAGCAGGCGTGACAAAACCTCCAATCAACCCTGCAGCAACCAGAGAGAGAGAGAGCGAGAGAGAGAGGGAGCATTATAAAGAAAGGGAGAAATAGAGAGCACGTTCATTTTAGCATTCCCCTTTTTTTTTTTTTTTTGAAAATGATATAATTCACATTCCCTGCATATATTTAGGGGCAAATTATCTTGTATGGAGATGTATGCTGCCTGTCTGTCTGTCTCTTTGTCTGTCTGTCTCGCTGTCTCACTGTCTATCTGTCCACGGTGACCTTGTCCAATGGCTTTAGACCTTCAGACCAATCACTGTCGAGGTTGGGTTGACAGCAGGCTGGAGAAAGGTGCCGTGATTAGACTGCATGGTTCTTAAATGAGCTACACTATGCTCACATGCACCTGGAAATATATATATATATATACACACTCTGCATTCACACACACACGTGCATTTTTGCACAAACAAGCATTCTGTTAAACACTGGTGAAAATTATACAAAATACAGGAAACTGGGATACAAGTAGATCAATACACACACGCAAACACACTCACAGTCATTGCCTGTGGTAGTGACTGAGTCCTGTGGTTATTACTGTAGTGCCGCTAGGCTGATGGTTTAGAGCTAGCCACAGCTCTCTCGATCTCTCTCACACACACATACACAGTCATATATGTGTATGTGTGTGTGTGTATATACACATGTACTGTATATGCACAGACACACACACAGGTTGTGAATGTCACCCACTCTCAAGGGATGCAGGCGGTTTGCCTGACGCTGGGTTTATTTCCAAAGTGCTGCAGGGGAAACCTAAGGAGAGAGAGAGAGCGAGAGAGAGAGAGAGAGAGAGAGAGAGAGAGAGAGAGAGAGAGAGGGGCAGGAGGAGGAATGATAAAGTTGAGAATTGGTTCGTAAGAAATTATTTCACTTGGATGCTCTCTGTCCGGTCCTCTTTGCACAGTATTGAATGGTTTTATTTTTACTGAAACAGGAGAGAAGTTCATTTTGAACCGACCGAGTTTGTAAATCAGATCAGTGCTTGTGTTGTAGATATGATTAAGGAGTTAAAGGTAAATTACAGCAATTTTTTGCAGTCTTCGTTGGTCCTAGTAACTTTGTACCTTCGAGAGAGAGAATCTGGAAACCCCAGCAACAACAGTTGGTACAAGCAGCCTTGTAAAGTTTGCCAACAATCTAGAAGTCTACAACTGGGGTTAAACAAATGTAAAGTAGCCAACCAGCCTATTCATCTGCAGCAACAATACACATTTATTAGGTATTGTTTGGTATTGTTATTGTTAAAAGGTTTTGTTGGGTATTTCAAACATTAACATCTAATTGTAAAAAAAAATCTGGGAGAGATGCTCATAATTTGTACTCAAACACAAACACTGCTGTGAGTTTTACATTCTGAACTTACACAAACTGCGAGATGGTTCTCAAAATGCATATTGCCCAAGTTCTTATAGCTCTTGCAGGGAAAGAAAAAAGAAAAAAAACCCTACCCATGGGTCCAAGGGTGAGAACGAAACAGTCAACTTTGACACTTTTGGATTCTAGAGTTGAGTTCATAGAAAGTTTTGGTTCAGCTCTGACGGAATAAGAAACTAAGGATTGTTTCCACTGAAAAACAACACAATTGACAATTGATATCTGTACGTGAGTCTTAGCATTGAGTGGCCGACAGTATCCCTCTGTGGTGATCAAAGGCTGTATCTAAAGATGGACATAGCGAGGTGTGAGGTCACCCAATGGTTTGTTTTGGGGCCCGTTTGAAGCCCTGAGTTGCTGCTTATGGTCGGCGCCATCTTTTCTGTTTGGAGCCGTAACCTTCCACATTAAGAGTGCACGTTCACTTGGGCAGGAAGTGAACTCCGGCTTACTGGAAACACCAAGCGGTGCCTGCCTGGGCTAACATTTGCCACTACAGCTAAATTGTGGGGAGGTATCATAATCCAATAATCAGTAACATCACAGTAACAACTTATTGAAATATCATGACAATATAGTCAATCTGACTCAGTGTGAATCCCAAAAGCCAGAAAGCAGGCGAGCCGATTGTCAATCACAGCTGTCTTCAAAGCCCACTACTCTCTAATTCTATTAGTGGAGCAATAATTTCAGAAATGACCACCAGCACTCATATAAGATCGAGTTAGAGATTGAGGCCATAATGATTCATTGAAAAAAAAAAAAACTGACCCAAGAGTCTGTTGCAAGTCACTTTTTAGACTGACAATTTTTTATGGAATAAAAAAAGTGCTGTAAGGTTAGGTATGAAAAGGTTTTAAAGAGGAAAAAGACACATTCATTTATTTACCAGCTCAATGCTGGATACAGCTTTTATTTTTCCTGCTGTATTTCAGCCTGTTACACTCGCTTTTATTTTTCATTTTAAAACTAAACTAAACTAAGACTGGCACCTGCAAATCTCAGGAACATGTCGGAGACAGCTTGTTGTCATGGCAGACATGTTAGACATTTTAAGAATATGCAAATTCTGAAACATTCAATTTCATGTTTTTTTTCCCCTCCCAGTGGTGAAAAGCAAAAAAAAAGATTTTGTCATTTGAATTTGGGGAATTTGTTTTTGTCAGTTTCTGAACGTGCTCATGTCAATGTGTATGTGTGTCTCTCTGTGTGTGTGTGTGTGTGTGTGTGTGTGTGTGTGTGTGTGTGCGTGTGTATTTGTGTAGACCGAGGTCACCTTTCCCCCCCAGCCCCTCCCTCTCTGGGAGTGTGTGTTCACACGGTGTCTGTGCTGAGGGGATCCGGGGTGAACACACTGGGAATAAGCTGTCAGATGAAACACTGAGGAACTACTGAGACACAAAAAGAGGAGTGCGCGCGTGTGTGTAAGAGTGTATGCATACATGCTTCTGTGTGTGTGTGTGTGTGTGTGTGTGTGCTTCTTTCAGTGTGTGTGTGTTTGTGCTTCTTTCAGTGTGTGTGTTTTGCCTTGTCTGTGCATGGATCTACGTACATGTCTGTGTCTCTGCTCTAGTTGAAAGGGAAAGCCATGACTCTCTATAGACTGACTTAGGATTCTCTCTGCATTCCCCAGAGTTCAGTGAAGCGGCCTGCACACTGGACTTACCTCTCCACACACACATGCGCGTGCACGCACACACACACACACGCAATATCTACCTCTTAAGTATCTCCACCTCCCTCCTCACACACACAGCCTCTTCTGCTGAACTGAGCACTCTTGAACTTTGTTACTTTTTTGTGTTTGTGCGAGTTCAGTTAATTTTGAGGATGGTGGAACTTTATTATATGTGGGTTTACATTGAAAACACTCCGATAATGTGCACATACACCTTGATAATGAATATACGTCTTGATATTGTGCATCTACCAGTGTTGGGCAAGTTACTCAAAAACTGTAATGCATTACTCATTACTTGTTACTGTCATTTCAAAGTAATTTGTTACATTACAATATTACTGTATTTAAAATGTAAGGCATTACACTACTTTTGCATTACTTTAGTTACTCTCACTAAATAACTAGGAAATATACACACATCTGTAAATTTAGCCCTTCTGTATAGGATCTATTGCAATAGTTACAGCCGTATTGCCCTTTGTTAATCATAATTTATACCCATTTTTTTCATTGTCCTACCTGTACATCCGGCACCCATAACTTATTCCAATCAATCAAACTTTATTTGTACAGCCCAGTATCACATTCCCATGTCTCAAAGGGCTTCATAGGCCAAGGAGCTCAGAACTCTCTGACCTAAACCTAAAAACTCCCACAGAAAAAAACTTTTAACAGGAAAAAACAGTGGAAGAAACCTCAGGAGGGCAATTCAAAGTAGGATCCCCCAACCAGGACAGTCAGAAGTGCAATGAGAACCAAGTAAGATGGTTGATTACATAACAATAACAACAAATGAGCATCAGCATAGCAAGCTTCAGTCATGAATCCCAGGTCACTACATAGCAATAGAATTCAACAAACCAAGATCGATCAGACAAAAGATGCTTCAATACACAGGGCAAGATGTTACTATCCCTTATGTGATGGATGGATGGATGGATGGATGGATGGATGGATAACCTGTACATAACTATTGCCCAATATAATTTATCATATATTAGCATTAATTGAACTGTATTGCAATGTCTAAAGAAATGACAGGATACAAAATTAACATATGCCTTTAATGTGTGTTTTGGAAAACATATGATTCCACTCCATCATTTCAGAAATGTAACAAAAATGAAAATATTATTGTAAGACATAAACTAAAATAACACTGGCCTGAGGGGAAAAAACAAAGTGCTTTGGCCTATGGCCCTAGAAGGTAATACAACCCAATCACTTTAGTCTGACCAGGCTAAAACCTGTTATACAGAACATAATAACAGACTCGCTACCAAATATACGAACAGAGGCAGCATACGGTCATATAGTGTTAGAGTGTGTGTTTGAGAGAGAGAGAGAGAGAGAGCTGCTACTGATCTCGCGGTAATGCCTTACACTACTGCGTTACAGCAAAAAGTAATGCATTACAGTAATTAGTTACTTTTGTAACGTGTTACTCCCAACACTGGCATCATGTGTACATACACATTTAATAATTGCCCTTACATATTGAAAATGAGCACTCATTGAAAATGTGCAAATACACATTAAAAACATGTACTTAGCATTTTGAACATCTTCATACTCCACCTTCACGCAGTGGGATGTAGTGAAGGTACGTGTGTGTATGTGTGTGTATGTGTGTGTATGTGTGATGGCAGGTGTCTGAATATGTGTGTAAAATAATTTCAGTGTGCCCAGATGTTATTGTAGTGTAACAGTACGGCAGGACAGATGTATAAATGTATAAATCTGTATGTAAAATGCATAAATAAAGAATGTATGAATCTATACCTTCCTTCCTCTGTGCATGTTCTCAAAGTGTATGTCCACTTATTTCAGTGGTTTCACCCTAATCAGCCTCCTATACTTTTAAATGCAGTATACCCACCCACACACACATACACACACACACACACACCTTCTAGAGGTCCTCACCTGACACATTAGAGAGGAAGAGGAAGGTCCAGACACTCAATGATTAATATGGCATTGGTTTGACTTCAAGGTTCTACAGATCAATACTTCAGGACAGATTTTTACTTCACCTTTAGGAGCCTGAATCAAGAGAATTACATCATTCGTCACAGGAGTCAGCAAACATCTTTTACACAGAATACTTTAATGTTGTAGAACATTGATAAAAAAGCAGCTTCAGTCTCCAAACTATACTGCTTGATACTTTCAGAATCATTAATTCATTGATTCATTCATTTCCAAAACCCGCTTAATCCTCATTAGGGTTAGGGTTATTACAGGCGAGAGGCAGGGATACACCCCAGATGGTCGCCAGCCAATCGTGGGGCACACACACTTTTCACTCACACACTCACATTTGTGGGCAATGTAGTGTCTCCAATTAACCTCAGCATGTTTTTGGACTGGGTAGAAGCCAGAGAACCTGGTGAAAACCCACGCAGACACAGGGAGAACATGCAAACTCCACACAGAAAGGTCCCAGACCACCGCACCACTGTGTTTCAGAATCATTAAATTAATTCAAACTTGACGTAAAAGTAAAATCTTTGAGTTTATATAATTTAAGCTATGAGGAAAAATTGTTGAAAGCTAAACATAAATACATTTAATCAGCCATGAAAAAGTAACAAAAGCTGATGCTGTGTAAGGTACCATGGTGCTGCAAAGAACTTCTCATGTGAGGGAAGGGGGACGTTTTCAATTGAAGAGACACTTTTAGATCCAATCCATCAAAAAGGTAAATTAATACAGAGTCTGCCAGAGGATCAGTGGAATTTCACGACACCAATAAAGGTGTCAATTGGACACCTCACAGACTCACTGACACCCCCTTTCCCACCTTGAACGAATGCAGGATCAAGAGACCTGGATTTATGATAAAGAACTAAGACCTCTATGTCCCCTCTCACACAAACACACTCACACAAGCATAACAAACCTCCTTCTCTCCACAGGTTGCTTCTCAGATTCATGAGGAAATAACTTCAAGGATGAAGGACATAACTAAGCCTTAAAGCCAAACAAACATTCCTGGATACTTATACAAAACTCAAAAACTTTGAGCCAAAAGGCTGAAAAAAAAAAAAAAACGTACAAACTGTGAAGTTGAGATGTATTTATTTGGAAATGGACAAATCCTTATCCTGAAAAATTCAGACAGAACGATGTAGCCCTGATTTCTAAGAGACAGATCAAAGACAGATTTCAAGAATTAAAATTAATATAGTTTAGAGGTTATCCTCTCTTTTTCTTACCCTTGGCTTTCAAGACTTTTTAATTTGAACCCCTAAGGAATATTTAATGAACCCTTATTAATAATTGAGCGCTTATAACAGTTAAATATAATATACTATAAGGAATATACAGAATACTCTTAATAGGTAGAATATGTGTAGAATAACTTACAGCTGTTATGGGAATCTGACTTCTTCCAAAGACATTTGAAGCATGCATTGGAGGGAATGCACTTTGCAAGGGATAGACAGTAACAGGATATATGGCAAAGATTACTCAGTATCTTGTAACTGATAGGATTTCAATGATCTATAACAGAGAGATTGCCCAAAACATAGATAACAACACCAACAACCTAAAATGGCAATTTTAAACTCATGAAATCAATGATGAACTGAAAGTTCAAAGTGTGACAATACCGTCAAGCGATCTTTGTCTCATTCGTCTGTCAGAGTGAAAAATCGCCACGGCAATCCGGGTTGGTTTCTGGGATCCTAACTTCCACTGTCCTCCGTCTTCAACACAAGCCGATCTGCAACGCAGGCTGGCGAGGATTCAAAAATCACCCAAGATCTAGAAGTTTACCTCTCAGGACAGCTCATAACCGACTCCCCGCTTCTGGGATCATGAGATACAGCATTTCACCAGGAGAGGATACAACACTAATCAGGTCTAGGAGACTGTAGAGTCTCAGAGAGACTGCAGAATAACAAAATGGGAAGATGCTATAGCAAACGTTTATCTAATAAGTCTGATCTAATGAGATGGACAAATCACATCCTCATGAGGTAATAAGGGGGTGTAATGGAAAACCTTTGACACTCCACAATACCACTTTATTTCAGACTGATGAATATGTGACAGCGGGTGCTAACTGGCTAGACTGCAAAGACTGACATCTTAATAGGTGAAAATGTCTTGTTTTCATTACAATTTGTCTAATATTGACAAGAATTATATTATTCCTCTGGCAGATAATTTATCTTATTTCATTTTATTCCCCTGTTTGGATCATTTTGATCTTGTTTTAAGAAAAGAAGACAAAGATTTTCTTTACAAAAAGATAAAATTGACTAAAATCAAGAAAAAATAGTTTAATTATCTGCCAGTGGAATAAGATAATTCTATTCAATATTGAACTAATTGTACTAATAACAAGATATTTTTACCTGATAATATTTCAGTTTTTGTCGACCAGAGGAGGCTCCCAAAACCAGCAAAGGAGCCTGTTCATCCATTTCAGGTTTGGTGATTTTTACTAATAAAATTTCTCTGGACAAGAGTCTCTTTCTATTAGGTGGAAGCGCTGCTGACAACAGCAGCGGCAAAGTTCAGCTCCTGCAAGTGGGTGCGAGAACCAGAAGAGGGATTTCCACACACCATCACAGAGCATAACTGAGTAAATCTAGCTGAGTGGTTTCACCTCCCAATCAAAGTGTGAGGATCTGCTTTTGAAATCAAATATGGAATTTTTTGCTGAAACAGTCACTGATTCTGGTTAAACTTTGCTGTGGACTACCCTAAAAGTCACATTTCACAGTAAAGCATTTAGTCACAAATACATGCAAACACACACATGTAGACACACACTTATCAATAAACTCTTGCAACATTCTAATACATCTATCTATGGTTTTTTTTATTATTATTATTTTATGTCAGTGGTAATTTCAGAAGTACATTTATTTATAAGTACATTTCAAGCTTTTTTTCAAGCACACTCAAGGTATCTTGATAATCACATTCAAATTGTTATTACAAATGCAATTGGAAAAGCTACAAGAATTATATTATAGCAATGACATTACTGTGTCTCTTTTACTACTTGGTAACCCAACCTCAACTGTATGTGTCTGTTTATTGCTTTCTAATTTCCAGAGTATATGGTATGTATGTTGTGCAGGGTCCAGCAATGACTACTCAGTAGTGTTAGTCTGTGTGCAGAAGGATAAACTTTTCTTTAACTAATGGCAACGTGTGTACTATGTTCAGCTTTTCCCTGTAGCCCCTATCGTTGGTTGCCAGGGGCAAACGCACCGCAAACAGCAAAACGCTGCAAACACAGAAATGATGCAAAACCAAAAACATGCATTAAACAAAAAAACGCTGCAGGAGAAAAATGCTGCAATCACAGAAACAAAGCAGAATCAAAGACTTACAAACACAAAAAACGCTGCAAATATAAAAAAAAAAATTAAAAGACCACAGAGCTCCCAAAACAACTGCAAGAGAGAAACACTGCAGAATCACCGTCCGTTTCCATTGTCAAGGAAACATGATGTTTTCATTTCGTTTTTAAGTTCTACAATTCGCAGTAAGACGCCTTTGATTTCAATCGGTCCAAATGGCGCACAGGCACACCACGAGCGCCATGTTTCCTTGGCAACGGAAATGCACCGCGACTTTGCAGCATTTCTCTCTTGCAGTTGTTTTGGGAGGTTTGTGTGTTTTTTGATGTTTGCAGCATTTTTCTTTTGCATTATTTTTGTTGGTTTGCAAGTCTTCGCTTCTACTTGTTTCTTTGATTGCAGCATTTTTCTCCTGCAGTGTTTTATGTGTTTTTTGGTTTTGCGTCATTGTTGTGTTTGCAGCGTGTTTGCCCCTGCTGGCCACAGTAGGCCTCTGATTGGTTGACACCACACGCCAAAAAATATTTTTATAGTATCTCCATTGCATCACTGTCTGCATATGTCTCTGTGCAGAGTTCAGAGGTCACAGTGACCAACAACCAACTTCTACCCTTTAACTTCCTAGAAGGGTGCCAGACTGGGTGATTTTCTGCCCAATTGTGACTGTTTTATTATGAGGAAGTTAATGACATAACATTTACCCCCTGAAGACATACACACATCATTTAGGTACTGTGGTGATAATTCTTTAATTGTAAAGAGAAAGCATTCGCTATGTGGTCACCAAAAGATACTAATTTTTAGACTTTCAGAAACCGCTAGCCTAGCCACGAGCCAGCAGCAGCCGGCTCTCCGCTACGTTGAGTGGTGAATGTTCACTGCTAAAATACGCAGAACCTCCTCGGGCTGTAGTCCCACCTAGAGGAAAAGTCACGGCACGCCACTAGCAGTAAGTGTAAGGAAGTGAGGCACAGACCGAACTGCACTGTCAGGAAGTTGTTGGTTATTATCAGCTCGCAGATGTGAGAGAAACAGAGGCGTGTGGAAATGGCACGGCGATGAGAAAACGTGTGCATGTGTCCCTCAGGTGAAACAGGGGAACATGGAATCAAATCTGAGCCAACATCCTGAGATTGTTCCTGTTGATAAATTGATATCATTAAATATAAATGCCGAGTGTTTCATTCCCGATGCCGCGGGCTTGGAGCGCCGAACAGGAATGCTTTGAATCCAAGGCTGGAAATTTCCCCCAAATCATCAAATCTGACAACAAAGGAAAACTCAAATAGACTGCCTTAATGAGTTAAACACACATGCAGACACACTCGCACACACACATATGCACACACGCACGTGTTCTTGATCTAATGAGTCTTTTAACCATCTTCCTTATCCATCTGTCTCCTACCGACACACACACATACACACACACACATACACACTTTTTGTATGATCAATCCACATCAAACAGTAACTCATTTAAATATTCATATAAGTGTTAGAAGATGGTTGGTCGGTCTCTCCCTCTCTCGTCCTCCTTGTCTCTCTTTCTCTCTCCAGGTATATTAATAATTCCCCCTGTCTCTCCACCACACAGAGTTGGAGGTTTTTCCCTTCAGACAAAGTTTCTAGAAGTTTCTATAAATTAATAAGAGTGTGTTCTCTGTGAAGCCGGCAGCTTTGAACCCGGCGTATTGATCTTGCAGGTGAGTCGGCCATGCCGGATCACGACTTCAAACAGAATCCAATGTTCCTGTGGAGAGGCCGGCCCAGTCAGGGGCAGATTTAGTCATGGGGCCTCCTTCGTGCTTTATTTTCTCCCTTTCTTTAATTGAGGATGTTAGTATCGGCGGTAGACAAAGTACTTAAATCTTTTAAATATTAATAGCACACTAACATTACTTTATGAAAAGTTAAAGTCCTGCAATCAAATATGAACATCGGTAAAAGTGCAGAAGTATTATTAGCAACATGGACTTACTAACGTGTGGTCAAGGTGGAGCTCATTTTAGCAGCTTTATAGTTTATAGTAGAATAACGCATCATATTTACTCTGTTCATATATCCTGTGCTTTAGCTGTTTTTAATGTGTGTTGGTAACAGATTCCAGCTTTGAAATAATGCATTTTACGTTTGGGATTCTTCGGTCTCAGTGATTGTCTTAAGGTTAAAAGTAAAAAAAAATTTAACTTCGGACGCGTCTTAGAATTAGTTTTTTCCTGTTTGCAATATAGTGATTTGAAATAGTGTAGAAAATTTGAAACATAGTATAATACAATTCTGAATGTGATCAAGTTTATGTAATATTTATATGCCACCTTGGAGTTGTTGTTTTTTTTATTTGCAAACAGAACTCCATATTTTTTTATTTGTCACAACTGGTTCACAGCTTTACCACTTTATCTTTTTATGAGTCCATATTAAATAGTTAGTTAGTTAGTTAGTTAGTACTACAGTTAGTTAGTTTACTTTAACAACCTATGATTTGCTCTTAGGTGTGAGATTAATTTGCTGTATTGGAGACAAAGTGCAGAGTGGAAAAGATAATTATATAGATATGATATTTCCGCTCTGCGGAGAAACACATAGAAACACCACAATGCAATTTGTCACTATCTAACCTTTTATTTATGCCTGCATGTGTGTGTGTGTGTGTGTGTGTGTGTGTGAGTGTGTGAGTCAGACAGAGGCTGTGTAAGTGCTGATTAGCGATTAGCAGGTCTTGAGGCTGACAGCCGAGCTGATCAGTATTTCCTCTGTGTCGAAGCTTTAGGGAACAAATCCCAACATTAACCCAGCTCTTATCTGCCTGGCAGAGCGCTAGCAGCAGCCTGCCAGCCACAGGCCGTACATACAGCTACAACCGCCAGCTATAGCAAGCGAATCCTCATTGTTGTCTCATTTCAAATCAAATCCGCGTTTGATCATCACGGAGTGTCTAACACTGCTCTCGACATCAAGGTTGATGGACTGTGACATGCGGTATATAATAAGAAATCTAAAGTTTGTCATAATCTGTTTGTCAAGACTGATATTAAGTAGTAACCCTTGAGAGAGCAGCGAGCGAATTCCTATAGTTCTATAAAAAGCTTGATGCCCTTGAAGAGCACTACCTGGAGCTAAATGTTGCTTGTAAGGAGCTGATGAGTCTCACAAGACTCTGGAAGCAAAACTGACACTTAATTGTTCCGACTGGTGCCTTTAATTCGTATTGAGAGCACATCAAGCTCCGGCGCCGAGTGTCAACGTGTGTGCAGCAGAGCCCCAAGGTCGCCCCGCGCTGCCCAGATGAGGCCAGCAACCCCACCGCCATCATACTTTTCCACTGGTAATGGTTATTTCATCAGAGCTCATTTGCAATGCTGATTCTCCCATTGAACTACAGAAGGTTAGCTCAGAGAAATCCCACCACTGCAGGATTCTTCTAAGGTTTTAATAGACTCTTTGGTAGGTTAGAGACCATCAGGGCTATCTGCATGGGCTAAATTACCTGGGCAGCTTGGGTAAGAAATCTGATTAACCCCAAATCCCCAAATTCTGAGTTTCCTGAAACCTTTCGGTGGAGAAAGAAATCCCGTGAAACCAAAGACATACTTTTCTGCCATTTCTGAATTGGTGAGGAGGTAATATGCATACAACGCATGTTTCGCTGTATTGTCATTGCGATCTTCCCGGAGACTGCGAGACGGTTTGCTGCGGTTTGACAGTCGGAGTCTTATTGGTGGTGACACGTGTCAGTCATCACTCGAGGCCCCGCCCACTGTGGCCAGACCAAGCTCAGCCAGCCGAGCTGCTGTCAGCCGCTCATCACACAGTCCTTTTCATGTATGCCTTCTTTGTGTGTGTGTTTGTGTGTGAACAAGAAAAGAGTGGATTCCAGTATAGTTCACACACACTAACACACACCTACACACACACTTACCTACACACCAATGAAGCTCCCTCATCTTAGCTGCTGAGCACTTTCTGTGTTTGTGCTTGTGCACACACACACACACACACACACACACACACACACTCACACACCAATCCCTCCATCAGCTCCTATGTTGCCTGCCAGGAGAGCAACATCAAAGAGAATCTAGCTGTGGGCATGAGGAGCCTGGAGACTAGTAAAGGCCTGTGGAGTGAAGTGGGCCTGCAGAGGCAGATAGAAACCATGGTCATGGGGAGCCGGGAGAACAAGGTGGGTTTGGAGAACAAGGTGCGCCCGAGGAGCGAGCTCTGGTGTGCTGAAGACTCAGGTATGGGGTCCATAAAAAGAAAGGTAAAAGGAGGACGAGGGTGGTCCTGGAGATCGGGGTCATCTCAGGAGAATATGGTGCAGGTGAGAAACAAGAATCAAAAGGTAGAAGTCGGCGTGGTGAAGGAGGCGTGGCGGCGGGCGTGAAGTCTTAAGAATGTTTCGTGGGTATTCTCAGAGCTGCAGCAATTGTTCTGAGAGACAAGTTCATGTCTCCCTTTGAAGAAAGACCTCGCCGGTTCCTGTAAACAATACGTTTCCTCCATGAGACGACGCCATGTGACTGCGTTACTGGCTGCGGGCTGAGGAGGGAGAAGGGCCCGCAGGAGGCGGACAGGGGGAGCAGGAGGAGGTGGTGGGAGGTGGGCAGGAGAACACAGGACTGCCGCTGTTGCCTCTGAGGCAGAGATCGGCTTTTTGCTCACATCTGCCCGTCAGAGCCCTCCTCTGAGCCGCCAATCAAAATGATGGACAGCTGCTGGTGGATGGAGGTGAGCGGTTTGAAGGGACCGGCTTGATTGCACGCGGTTATCTGAGGTTTCTCTTTGGCTTTTGTCTGAAAGAGACAACGCTGTCTGTACCCATAACTACTCATATCAGATATTTAACAGGTGGGCCGGGAACGTCTCTGATCGAGTCATTATTGATTATGTTTTTCCCTGCATTGCTCAGGCCTGCGCAAATGTGCAGGAAATATCATTTGTATGTAAAGCTGCGTCTGTGACAACCTACAAAGCTGGTTTCAGAACCACAAAACAAGATCCTAATTCTCTATTATTCTCTTTTGAGGGATGGGGAGACATTAGTTGATTTTTTTTCCCCACAGTGGGGTGACAAAGGTCTTCATACTCTCCAAGACACTGGATGAGGCGTTTACTGACTCGGAGCTAATTCACCCCCAGCCCAAGAGTTATAAATGTGTACATGGCTGCGATATCAGGGTTAAGTTTGGAGCATTTAACTTTAACTGTCAACAGATTGCATGAAAAAAAAAATTCTATCCCTATAAAGCATATCCCTCTGTGCCATAAAGATTCATTGTTATCAATGAACGAATGAAACACATCAGTGAGTTTATTTTGTATAAGCGAATGTGTGAAATGATTCCCATTTTCCCCGTTTAATTTTTGGTTTCCTTTGTTTACCATCTGGCTAGCAATGGAAAGTCTAATGATACTGCAATTAGTGAAAAGTGTG
The DNA here is from genome assembly GCA_030544235.1 of Lepturacanthus savala. Lineage (NCBI taxonomy): Eukaryota > Metazoa > Chordata > Actinopteri > Scombriformes > Trichiuridae > Lepturacanthus > Lepturacanthus savala. The sequence goes on from CM060477.1 coordinate 16,175,320, forward strand.
CGTGTGTATGTGTGTGTGTGTGTGTAGGATCAGTATTCTAATGAGGACAGACAAAAGAAGTCTGTAGCTCAGAGCCAATTGCACAGAGAGGAGCAAAGCATCAGAGACAGAAAGCTGGAGAGGGGAGAGAGATAGTGAGGGGGGGTTAGTGAGGGTTCAGGCTGGTGGCAGTCAGTGCCTCAGGCAGGGTTTTGGGGTCAGGCCCCCCCAGACGGCCACACCAGCCCCCCGAGCCCTGAGAGGAGGGATACCAGGACTACACTGGCCAAGGGAGGGTCTCTCAATTAGGGAAGCGTTCAAAATTTTAGCCTCACGCTTCAGAAGAGAGGGCCACCTGATACCTATACACCTCAAACAACCCCCTCACACACACATTATTAGCAGAACGCACATGATTAATACATGATAGCTTTTGCCTTTTCCCGAATTCAATATAGAATTGTGACAACTCCAGTTGACCTCTTCGGCGAACGCACTTCTGTCTTCTAAGTTCAAAGTGCTGGTGATCCTTTTTTTTTGTCATGGAGCTAGACTCAGATGAAAACAGGAAAGCGATCCGGAAGTTAGCTCCTCCCCTATAATAACATCTCTCTCTGATTAGAACTAGAGTTGAAAAAAATGATCCACCACCTCTGCAGTCAGGGTAAGGTAGCAGAGATAACCAGTTGGTGTTAAGGTGAGTTTGGGTGCAGTTTAAGGTGAGGATGAGCCGACTTCACCACACACCCTGCTCCAGTTGACTTTGGTACAAGCAATAATACATTTTGTTAGACTCATAGCATAACTACCCAAGTCATTTTTGAGCCAAAATTGAGATAATTGCATTAGTTTACTCTCCTACCACTGCTGCACCAACCTGTCTTTCTGTCTATGTCATTGGCCAATCACAACACTTATTAGAATCCAAAAACACTGTCTGCCTGGGTCATTCATTTCACATAGGCAGTTTTGATACCAGCAAAATGGCAGAGAGGAAGAAGCAGCTATATTTCTGCAGTTTTCAAGACTAAATGTCATTTCAGCCAAAGTGATTATGAACTGTGTATTTAAACTTAAAATGACCTTTTTGCTTCAAGGTATGATACACATAGTTTGTGTTTATGTAAGACAAAAATACCAAGAAAAAATTGCTAAAAAGAAAAGTCAAAGCACAATTATGCCTAAGTCATTTGATGATGAACGATCACTTGATGATAGGTCTATTTATTTCTGCATATTTGTTCACACATCTGAATTTACTCTTAAAATATCAATAGAAAATACCAATAAATATAAAAAAAAATATCAACATAGTTTCTAAAAATTGTGTTTATCTTGTTTTCCAAAAACACTGAAATATGACTTATAGGCAACTACTGTATGCTATGAGACTAACAACTTTGGAAATGCTACAGAGGTGAAGTTGGAAAGTTGAATACTTCCACTTCAACATAGTTATACAATCATGCAGATGGTTTTATGATACCAACATTCTGACATTCTGGGAATATAAAGAATTTTTAAAGGAATTGCCTGTGAGGCAAAGGAATTGTGAGATGTGGCACAACAAGTCAGTGAAGCTCTGTATACAAACTGTTCAGAACTGCTCTTGATTGACAGGTACGTGTAATGATATTATTGGCTGTAATTGCTCTGGGTAAGATAATGAAAGTAACATGATTTTTTTTTTTTTTAACAGGAAGAAATGGTAGGGTGACATGGTGCGGCAGGGGTTTACACTGTTGCCTCACAGCAAGAAGGTCACAGGTTCAAGACCTCCTTTGTCTGGGACCTTTCTGTGTGGAGTTTGCATGTTCTCCCCATTTTAGATTGGAGAATCTAAATTTCCTATAGATGTGAGTGTGTGAGTGAATGGTGTGTGTGCCCCATGATAGGCTGGTAAAACTGTCTGGGGTGTATCCCTGCCTCCTGCCTGTAATGCGCTGGGATTGGCTCCAGCAGACCCCCCCTAATGAGGAATAAGCGGGTATAGAAGATGAATGAATAAATTGTAACTGAAATTTGATATAACTACTCACTTCATGGTGAGTCCATAGCTGAATTTACCACCAAATGTTCAATAAATGTTTTAGATGGTACTGATGTAAACTGATGTAAAAATGGAAATGTCTCTGCTGTATATGGTTTGGCCAGTGGTTTTTTTTCTCTGAGGTGCTGTTGTGCTGTCTGCTTGTGTGTGTGTGTGTGTGTGTGTGTGTGTGTGTGTGTGTGTGTGTGTGTAGGCGTGTGTTTTCTGGCCAGTTTCACATGGTTGCATAATTAGCAGTAGCATTAGCATGCCTAATATATTGGCTGCTGCTCCACAATACTCTCAGGAAGAGGCCTGTTGAAAATCCTCCCTGTAGTCAATCTGCAGCTCTCTCTCTATATCTCTCTCTCACACTCACACTCTCTCACACACACACACACTAACTCTTTATATCACTCTGCCTCTCACTCGTCTCTATCGTAGGGTTTGTGCAACATCTCATACTTCATTGCGAAATGCCTCTAATTACTAGGCAGCAAACATTTCAACTATTTTGGTTTCTCAGTAAACTTCATCAGTTTCTTCTTCAGTCTAGCAGATACGTGGAAACTTTTTTTGGGGTGTGTGTGTGTGTGTGTGTTGGGGGGGCTGATCTGCCACAGTGGAGCTGTTGGGAGTTTCACTGTTGCAGGAGATTTCATGTAATTAATTGGTTCTTCTGGGGGTCAAGTGGTTTCATCTCATTTCAGTCGCCTTGTACATCAAGCAGCCATGTCTGCACCTGTTTCCTGCTCTCAGCAGCTGCCAACTGGGCCTCCCAAACGACTATTGATCCCATCAGATCACGCGCAAGCACACACACACTCATGCACACACACACATACACATTTGAAATGATTTATTTGTATCTGCTAATTAAATTTGCCAGAGCTGCTGGCCTTTATCATTACAGAAGTATTTACTCTTAATTTCTCCTTCGGATCTCTGGTAGCTGCTGCCTCAGTGACCACAAGAGACTGAAGTATGTCATCACTAGTATGTCTAGTCACAAGAGTATTAGGGCCAGGCATGAGAGGAGGACGATTTTTTTTATTTATTTATTTTTTGTAAATTATTTTGCATTTTGAGAATAGTGTTGAAATGTGGACAATGAAGTGAGAATTAAATTATTAGCACCAGGTGTAAGAAAATGAAAATCAACTCCTTATGTCCTTGGAGAGAGACTTACCGCTTTGCCAGCTGCCTGTGTTCAGGATCAATCAACCTGATCAATTGTCTTACTGTGTCCAGCGATACAACATATCAGGCAGGTGCAACCATCGATACCATTTTATCTACTCCATTATCAGCCTCAATTCAGGAATAAATTACATCTGACCGAGACTGAAAAACTGAAACTGAAAACGAGGCTTTATGCACAACACGCAATAAAGTTCATATCTGCAATTTTTTTTGTGCAGGTTTTCATTTGTTCGATCATCAGGCCATTGTTTAGGTATTCATTTATATCAGGATATCCTTGATCCTTTAAAAGACGGGAAGCAGGGGAGGGAGGTGTCACAAACTCCTCAAGAGGCCTTTGTTGAGCACTTGACAAAAGGCCTCATCCTGGAGGTTAAAGGTCAAGAGAGGCCACTTCCTACACGACCTCAAATTCCCAACATTCAGTTTGCAGACATTCCTGTAGAAAGACTAACAAGAGACTTCATCCTCAATTAACCTGTATTTTATATTAACAGCATTGATAAGTGACAGGATGTTGAAGTGATGTTGAAGGGTGTTTATTTTATATTAATCCTTTAAAGTTCTGGTCAAATTTTCCAAAGATACCAACTTAGTGTTTTCCATGAAAAGTCACACTTTTATTTACCAGTTGTAAAATGAATAGAAAATTTGTATTACATTAGTCTTCTGACACAATGAGCAAACACATTGTACCATTAGAACTGGAAATGGGCCTCTATTCACCTACTTTGCAGCTAGAATATTCATTTCCCACATTAGTAATGTATAGAGTGTCTGGTTGGTTTCTGATTAGTTTAAAGTTATCTTCATTGAAAAAAAACTGCTTTTTTTTTTTTTTTTAAAATAAGGTCATTTCTAAGTGCCCCCAAACTTTTGAAAGTATATTTTATTTTTCCTTTAATCAGATAATTTCTAAAAATGTATGTACTGTATTTTACTTAAAATTATATTTACTCCAACTAAGCAAAGGGTGGCAGTTATAAACAAAGTAATAACACATTAATCTAATAACATTCATTCATTCATTCATCTTCTATACCTGCTTATTCCTCATTAGGGTCCTGGGGGTCTGCTGGAGCCAATCCCAGTGCATTACAGGCAATCTGGTAATAGAGGAGATATTAAATGTTTCCATGCAGCAGCAATGGCACATTACAACCATTAGCATTACTGATTTGCTAAATTGTATCGAATTTGATAAATGATAACTGATAAATTATTTGATGAATAAAATCAGTCCTATATGACATCAGTGATTTCCATTTAATTCCATTTCCATTTAAATACTACGTGTGCATATGTCTCTGATTGCTCCAACACAATGAAGATTCAGCTTGAAGTTAATGAAAGCTCTTACATTTACTGTCGTCAACACGCTGGGTGAGATTATGTTACATCCATTTAGTCTGACTCACTTATGCAGCTACTTACACAATCAGACTGGGACTGCCCGATACTTTCTGCACATGAAGGGAGCACTACAAGAGGGGTGATTCATTAATAGATGTTTAGGGGATTTAGAGAGATTAAAGATCAGACAGCTCAGAAGAGAAGTCATAATATTGGGAATCCGTTTCATCTGAGAGGAATTATTCTGGCATCTGCTACTCATGAAAATGTAATGCTTAGAAAAGTGTATTAAAAACCTAGAATATCTCCAGTAGGAGTTATATAATAAATGGCTCAGCTTGCCGGGCTGTCAATTTCTGTAGAAAGAATATACATTTATGTTTCTCATCCAGACCTTTCATTAGTTCTTAATAAACCTGCTGAAATTGGAGCCACTCAAAACTTAAGAACTTTTCTAATTGCACATCACCCATACTGATCTACGGTGGCCAGTAAGGACGCATACAAAAGTGAAGGTAAAAAAAAAAAAATGTATTTAAGTATTGTAGCACATCTCGATTTGAAGTGTACAAAGCACTCCATAGGCCACTGTACTGATCATATCTTATCAATTAAAACACCTTTCAAATGCATGAAAAAAGTGCACATCGGTGCTGAATGTGTCTGCAGTCTGAAGTCTGAAAATCCTCCAGGTGAAATAAGTCACAATATTCATGACTCATCTGGCAAAGAGCCCCACCCTCAATGAAACCTTTAAGGAGAAACAGCTCCATCGACAGGTGATCTTCAAACAGTACAGATGTTGAAGAAAAGTGACGAAACACAGAAGAAGAAACTTCATCTCAGGCGAGACAACAACTGTTGTTCCGATGAAAGAACCGTCTCGACCTTTGTGCTTTGCACTTTTTGGGAAGCGCCGCTGTACTCGGATGCCCCGCGATAGGCCTGCAGGTTTCGGGGGCAAAGCATGCTGGGATGGCAGGCGAGTCTCTCTTGAGGAGAGAAAGTCTTAAATTAGAGATTGTCAGGACACACACACACACCTCGCACAAACATGCTGGCATGGAAAACAGCGCGACGCGTTTTAAAGCTCATCTGCAAACTGATTCTGTCAGGGAGACTTAGTGACGTGCGGCTGCTTCCTACAGCTTTCCTCCATAACGGCGCCGGTCGGGATCGGCGTTGTGCCGTCCACCAGGGAGAAGGAGAGGCGGCGGGCTCTAAATAGAGCCTTCCTCGGTTAAATATTAACACTCGCCTTCCTCTGACAGAGAGCAGCCCGCCATGTCGCCTTCCATCTCCACTACGGGGAGATGCAACACAGCATAGCACTCAACCACACACACACACACACACATACAAGGGCAGTAGGCCTATGGACAAAACACATAGGCAGAAATCAATTTATGTCTGTGCTTTGCAAGGCAAACGCTGTTTTTTCCGACATCATGAAGGAAAACTGTCTTATTTTACAGCAAAAACAGCACATATATCCACAGGTTTTAGCATTCAAGCCAACAATGTGCAGGCCTTCTGAAAATTTCAAGGGCTTTCGGGATATTTCCATATTCATACCGTTCCAGTATTCAAATTTTCTACAAAGAATGAAGACAGTATCCTCTGAGGCAGCGGTCAAACTATCATGTGACAGCAAAACCAGTCCAGCAACGAGCCTGAAATCAGATTTGATGTCATTGCAGCAGAGGGAGGCTAGTTTGACTGCAGGTTTCCATTAACCGGCGATATCGGTGTAATGTCTCACACACAAGGACACAAACATACATCAGTGCGACCAGTGGCCTTGGATGAGCGAGGATGTGTGTAGAAGTGACAGATGATCATCCTCATTATAGGGGACGTGACACAGAAAGAGGAAGGACTGACTTATTTGACTCGTCAAAGAAAAGCAGTGTGTGCAATATGTCACTTCACACTATAAAGACTTATTGAATACATCAACATTTAAAAAAAAAAATGGCAGACAGCCAGGATGTGTTAATGCGTTTGTTATTTTTACTGTAACATCAGGGCATTTTTTTTTACAGCTGACATTTTTACCAGATTTTAAACAATATTTGCCACAATTATTGCCAAAATTTAGAAAAGCAGGAGGGTAAGGCATGAAAAAACATAATCAAACAATATTCCTTAAATTTGTCATTGCAATAACCCAAGTCCTGGTATGTTTTCAAGAGACAGTACTGAAAACAACCTGTTATATGAAACAAATCCACAAGTTACACAATCGGTGAGTTACAGGAAATAAGACGGACGTTATTAAAGTGGACAACGCAGCATAAATAGGATCCAGACGAGAATCCTGAAAAAGCTCACATCAAGAAGCATTGTTGGAAACTATGAGTTTACACACACACACACACATACACACACACTGTTGTGCAGTAAGGTATGGATTTGGCAGAGGTATTACACTCACATGTTTAATTCATAACTGTTTTCCTTCTTTCTGATCAGAAACATGAAAGAGAGAGTCCTGCCTGGAGAAAAACAAAATGGCTGAACTCATCAATACCTCGACAACACTCGCCTGCCTATTCAGCAGGAATACGAGGGGAGAGCGAAACGCCAGAACTTCATAAGGACATTTTTTTTTTTTTTTATCATAATTTCTGTCCATATCACTGTACCGGATTTCTTGTATTGTTTCATTCTTTTATGTGAGGTTTATGCTATTTTCTTGTTCCGCTTCAAGGAGAAAAGGCGCCGGATGAAAACACTTTTCACAGATGTTTTTCCTTTGAATGCATCTGTAGAGTATAGATGAAGATGTATTATTCACCGACTGATGAAACAGATTTTAAGTGTTTCTATTTTGAAAAAAAAGACCATTCTTATTTCTTTTGACCATGATTTCTGAATCTATTGAAAAAAAAGAAACAAAATGTGTCACTCTTTCCTTTCAAATCCACCTTCCATGTCTAAATAAAATGTCTTAATGTTGTGGTAAAAAATGTCTATTGCAACATGAGATTTCACAGCATTTCAATTCACAGCATTTATACACATGGAAACAAAACTGATCGTCTGCATTTGATCCACCCTGTACATTAGGAACAGTGGGCAGCCACTGATATACTATATCTGACGATATAGTATAGTGTATATTTACTGCAGATAAGGGGAAAACATGCAAATTCCAAACAGATATGGGATGGCCGGGTTCGAACGCAGGATTTTCTTGCTTTGAGCGCTTCATTTCAGTTCTGTTCATGCACTTTCTTTTAATATCAGTCACTTGTAAACCTGTAAACGCAGAGAGAACATATTATTCTCGACCGCTAATAGTGTCACATTGTGAAATGCCTCCTCGTTTGCTCTCTCATCTTAAAATATAACCAGGCAACCATACTTTTCAACATCCATTTGTTAGTGTGTTAAGGCACTTGTCAGGTTTTGTGGTGATGGAGTGTAGTTGTGCCTCCTTTTCCCACTGACTGCTTTTTACATCCCTTCTTACTCTGCTTGCTCTCAGTGTTTCCTCCCACTCTCCCAGCCTGCTCTCCTCCCCGTCTCCCATGAATGTGCTATAGTTGCTGGGGGGAAAAAAAGCGTATGAAGCATTTGATTGCTAGTCAAAGTTTTCTCAACACGTATGAGATGACTCACCTGAATGTAATAATGCTGAGTTTCTAGTCGACTAAAACACGTTCAAGTAAATTCCTGAGGAATTTAAGAAAAGAATCCAAGTAACTCAAGATAATTCTCAAGTCAAGTGTCGCAGACGATTGTTTTCAGCTGCCATATTTATTAACGCCCAGTTATTCTTACACTGTGATTGGCAAGATACAAATGTTCACGTCACAGTTTGTTTTACTTTGTATTAGTACTTGTATTTGTATTGTATTTGTACTTTACATCGGTAAAAATAATGATACTTTGCGGCATTGTTTGCAACTTCCGACCAATCGGGTAGGTCCCTGCCTCTTGGGATACGCCCACTTAAATCGAGCAAGCAGAAGTAAAGCGTTGCATGAATACAGAGCCTAACATTCAACCATAGACACAGAGAGAGTGAGTCTGGGTCTCCTGTTCTAGCAATCCATGTCTGTATTTGGATGAATTATTTCAGATGTAAACCCACCAAGAAGGATTCGAGAATTAATTTTAAGTACGAGTATGTACAGTATGTAAGTTGTAAGCACAGAGCAGTAACATTGACAGAGGCGTAAATAAATATGTCTACATTCTTCATCATAATGGCACAGCCTAGAGACTGACAAGCATGAGTACTTGTACTTTTATACTTTAAAGTCAATTTAAAAGTAGGTACTTAATACTTATACTTAAGTAAGAGTACTATTACTTTGACCTGAGTAAATATTTGCAGGGTACTTTTACTAAAATACTAAACTTCACTACTTCCTCCACCCCTGGAAGCCTGTCATAAGAGGACTTCTTTGCTCAGAACTACGCTAGATTTTATGTTAGACCGATGAAAAAGGGACAGAGGTGTGAACTCCAAGTCAGGTTTTGTGAGGCTTGTGGTAAAGTATTGATTCACTGTGTTGAGGTAAGTTTTCAAAATAGTGATATCCGAGTCAATTCTCAAGCCTACAGCTCCAAAAATAAAAAGAATTTCAGTAAGCATTATTAGAAATGAGGGTTTCAGAGCTATTAGAGATAAGATATGATCACTGTATTTACCCTCTCCTCTCAACCCCCTGAAAAAGGTTCTCTCTGCTTTTCACTGTAGGCTGTATCTCTCCACCCTATCTGATTGCTCCAAAGTATCACTTCCATTACAGGCGATTAGCCCGGCTGAGCCAAAGTGGAAACTTCTTGGTTGATTCATTTCATCGCTAGCCTGCATCTCCAGCCAGTGCTGGCCTCTGTGTGTGTGTGTGTGTGTGTGTGTGTGTGTGTGTGTGTGTGAGAGAGAGAGAGAGAGAGAGTGTGTCTGGCTGTTATAGTGAAGTCATTAAAAGTTAATCAGAGATGCACCATTGCAGCAGAGTGGGGAAGAATTGCCTCTGTCAGTGGCTCGGGGCACAAGAAATCATACCAGAGAGAAAGAGAGAGAGAGACAGTGAGGGAGAGAGAGAGAGAGCAATAGAGGAGCGAGAGAGAGAGAGAGAGCGAGAGGCAGTGATAGAGACAGAAAAACACAAGGAAGCAGACAGGCTGAAAGAGAGAGAGAGATTCTCATACTAATGAACCATCACTTCCATGTCTCAACCGATGCCCTCCGAATCCCAACATCTGTCCCGCCAAACCAAGCCTCATTATGAGACCCCTCAGCTAACCCCGCCCGACCGCCGCCACTGCACAAACACACACACTCACATACACGCCATCCGCGGTCACATCCCGTCGAAAACGCAGGGTGATGGTGGGAAAGCCTGCCCCACTGTAGTTGTCACATCACATCTACAGCACGACGGCCGAGGGCCATTTGCACGTGGCGTGTGTGATTGTCTGTGTGTGTGTGTGTGGGTGGTAGTGGTGGTAGTGGTAGTGGTAGTGTGGGGGGTGGGTCTAGGTCTGGGGCTGTGCCTGAGGGCCTTGCCTGCGCTACAAAAGACTCCACTCAACTCCGGTTAGTCCCCCTCACTAGCATATCAGCACTGACGGACTGCACACACATGCAAACACACACACACACACACACACACACACTCACATACACACACACTCCAACTAAGTCAAAAGTCTCACATTAACACTACCCCCCTCCCCACCCCCACCTAACTGATAATCAGCTTCATATTAGCGACATGACAAACATGTGCAGTAGGAACAACACCTGACAAAGTGAGCATAATCTGTGCATTGCGTTCCAAGTGTCAGTGTGTTATGTGCAGCTTTTCACTCGTGAACACATGGGAAACCGGTAATGAATGTGTGTAAATGTGTTTAGTAGTGTGTGTGTGTGAGAGTGTGTGTGTGAGTGTGTGTATGTGTGTGTTGCGTGTTATCACTCTCTTGCTGGGGGTGACAGGTTGGTTGGGGACTAATGCAGCGCGACGGAACTGAATGTGGCCCCGAGCAAAGCAGCTGCCTGCAGCCAGTCCTCATCTGAGCTGTCAGACGTGCACACACACACACACACACACACACACACTCGAACCCATTCCAACAGAGAGAGAGAGAGTTTAGGATCCACACACACACTTATAAACACACTCATGAGCATTATAGAACCCGTCGCCCCTACTTTTCTGCTTGTATGGCTTCCAGAGAGTAATGCCTCTGCCTGGATGAGGTGGACATGACATGCCGGCTTTGGACAGTTTGAAATTACATGTGTGTTTGTTTCCTGGGGAACTGCTGAAACATGCATCATGAAATGAAAAAAATTTCATATTTGTTCCACTGTATTGTATATATATTGTAGAGAGTAATCTGGATTACTGCTGCTACCCTCTATACACACATACAGTAGATTTATAGCCTAAAATACTGGATCTCAGCATTGATGGGCTTAAAATATGATTTTCAAAGGAGGAATAAAATGTTTCTTGTGCACTTTTAGACCTCTGTAAAATCTTTGTATTTTCTTAAAACTTAAAAAATAAGTCTACTTGTTCATGTGGCAAACCGTGACATGGAAATCAGCACATAGACACATGAAAACCACTGTCCTGACAGCAGAGGAAAATGTATTAGTATATTATTTACCTATTGCTCAATTTAAAAATGGATTGACATGGTAAAATAATCGAGTCAAGCAATAACGATTGCTCTATTGCATACAGCACTGTACGCACAGATCATACAGGTTGTCAGTAATGCAGGGAATGAGTATTATTTAGATTTTTTTTTAAATCTGAGTTATTAGTAGAGAAAGAAGTCTCTAGTTCACCTATTTTGGTCAAAAATTGCACAAAACTTCCCAACACTGTTTCTTGACCCCATGACCTTATAATGCATAGTAATGTAATATAGTAAAATATAACACAGTAGTGAGAGAAAAGCATTGTTGAATATAACAAGTGATGAATGAAGTATTCCTCTTTTATTTGAGTAAACGCAGAAATACTGTCATGAAAAAAACTGCCCTGAAAGACCTGAATTGAAAATGTTATTTAAATAAAAGTAAAAGCCCTGACAAAAAGCCCCGAAACCAAACGTGTTATATTGTATATTGTATATTATATTCCTTTTTTAATCACTAAATACATGTGAAACCATTTCAATGTTTTAGTTTATCACTATGGAGCAAACTTGAGATCTTTCAATCGACATTAATAGTAAAGTACTGTGTCACAATATTTGGCACCTTTCATACACAAAGTGCGTAAAAAAAGGATAAAGCAACAATTTAATAGAACACAGATAATATTATATTAATAAACGTCGTAATCTGAAAAGTAACTAAAGCTGTCAAATAAATACAGTACTTTAAACAGTAGAGTACAGTCATGCAAGTACTGTACCTGTGTGACTGTATTTAAGTTACATAAGTTCAACTGTTTTAAATTGTATTGTTTTAATTTAAACATTTTAAATTTAAATTCTTAATTTTTATTTTTAACAACTGTTTTAAATTGTATCTTGATGCTTTTAATGTTTTATGTAAAGCACTTTGAATTACCTTGTTGTTGAAATGTGCTATACAAATAAACTTGCCTTGCCTTGCTTTGCCTTACATTCCACCACAACACTACATGATGGTAGAATACACTGTCAGACAACGTGGTTCTGAACCTTGTGACCTCTGCATTAAGGAGTACACAAGTAAAGAGCACAGCTGTAAAGAGTGTAATCAAAAATGTGCTTTTTTCCTTTACAAACAGCTTTTTTAGATCTGAAGAGGAGACATTATTCACCAAGAGACAGCAACAATTTGAAGAACACAGTTTGTCTTGTTTAATCATATGACACCAAAGTTATACTATTCGATACAAATCATGCAATAGGCGAACATTATACTACCATATATGATGTAAAACATATAACACAAACAGATAGCACAATAAAATACAGTATAAAATAGAACCCATGGCAGATTTTCTCTGCAAGAAGACGGTTTCACGCTTAATTTTACTTGCAAAAAAAATGTGCTTCTACTTTGACTGAGTTTATTGCTTTCATCCATCACGATTGTGATAAACCTGATAAGGAAAAATGCCTTTTTTTTTGTTTTGTTCTGATAAAACTGTATCAATCAATTCCAAAACGTGTAACAGGTCAATAAATGGTGTGTTTGTGCTTCTTCTACTAACACCCTCGGACTCTGCCTTGAGCTGGATGAAAATGGGACAGATTCGGTATGATGACTGCTGAGCGGTAGGCTCTGAGGAACACGAGTATAATGAAAAACACACTGCTGGTCACAGTTGCCCTGCAACGTTGCCTCAAAATGTTGCCAGTGGCCACCAGCACCATACCCTTCACTTAGCTTAGATTCTCTGCTTCTGGTCGACCTATATTTAGCCCCGGTGGGACTTCAGTGATTATACTAATCTCTCCAGAAATCCACCATTCTCTCCGCAGGCTGGCAAAAGTTGGCAGCCGTCTGTATTGCATAACAAAGCAGGCTTCCTTCAGATGTTAAACAAGGAAGTAAGTGGCTTTAAGATTAAGATTTTCAGAAGGCTATGAACAAATTTCCTAGTAAACCCGGTTTTCGAGCAAAGGGCCAGGGAAAGTGTTTATCTGTCAGAAGGAGTTTATTTGACCTTCATATCACCAAAATTGCTCTTAGCTTTTCGTTCTGTGGAGTCTGTGCTGATCATTTGAGCTGAGCTGGGTTTAAATGAAAATGAGGGGAAGGATTTATTCATGGTGTGATCAATACAGCATTACCTTTAAAACAAGAAAAAAAAAACAATAAAAAAAATACCCACTTGACCTTCATTTTACCACGTACTGCCATCACAGGGCGGATCCTCCGCTCACTTCTTTAAAAAGATAGACAATTTGAACACTTTGGAATTATTACCTTTGTCTTGTATTGTCTATAATTGTGGGGGGGTGGGGGGGGGGCAAACCTTCCACTTTATTGGGGCTGACGTTCAACTACCCCATGTTTACATCAGAGCCAGGGTGGTTGCCATGGAGACGGAGTGCCCCTCTTAACTGGTGCACTCAGGAATAATGCATTGTTGAACAGTGCCTGAGGCTACACACACACACCCATACACACACTAATCCTTAACATCTGCTATAGCGTATGTGTACGGGTGTGTGTGTACGAATGAGTGCGTGTGCATGGGTGTATTTGTGCGCGCGCATAAAATGCACATCAGTGCTTCACCCTGCACATTCATTGATTATCAGAGTTAAGGTGGACTCCATTAGGTTCATTGGTATTTGCCCACAGCAGTACTGTGTGTTCAGTGTGTGTGATGGTCAAAGTCAGTGCTGGGGGTGAGTGAGGACTGACATATATGAGCCTTTTCCACACTACTGGTGCTCCCTCTAGTGGCCGGTGACCCTCACTGCTCAGTGACACACGCCCACGTGCATGGACACACACACACACACACACACACACACACACACACACACACACACACACACACACACACACACACACACACACACATAAATACCATTGAGAGAGGAGGAAAAAAGCTGAAAGAGGATAAAAATGAGCACAATGACACAAAATTGGGAAGCATTTTTAAGTTTTTTTTCCTTTTTTTTTTTTTTTTTTATTCAGAGAATTGAACGCACTTTTAAAGCCGGGAATTCACCAGGGGACAAAAAAAAATATAGCTTCCTGTGGTGGAGGAGATCTAGCTGCTGACTGGCATATGGAGAAGATCTCAAAATGGGCTTATTCAGAGTCCAGACAGATCCTGTTGGGAATCAGGTACTCGTCCTGAGGCATTGTACCTGCAATAATTATCCTGCTCTGGAAATAAGTTCATAAGGGACTTACAGCCCGGCTACAAAAAGCACCCATAGTATGGGAAGGCTCCAAGGACAGAACCAACACCATTAGTAAGTTTCAACTTGCTTCTGTGGAGCCAAAGTTTATATCCACTGAGGCTTATCAGCCACAGTGTGGAACAAGCCAAATATGAGCAATAAAAAGCCAGTTAAAGAATAGTGAGATGTTTTAAAAGTATAATTGGGGCAGAGCGTCTCAAGTTGTAAAGTCTGAGGTATGTGAAAAGGAAATTAAAAAGCGGAGTTGACCCCAACCAGCGGAATCAGACAAAAACATAATTAGATTCCCACACAACAAACAAAAAACTGGTTAACAAGGGTAATTCCTGCTGGAAATTTGCAAAAATATGATCTTTTATGCATGCCAACTACATTCAGGTGAAGCCTTCCTTGTTTGCAGCCTCCCAGAACCGGCAAAACTATTTTCTTTTGTGTGTTGTTATTGCTTTAACAAACATTAAGCAGCTCCTTTCATGACAATGAACCTTGTTTAAATTTGAATGTGAATTAGAATTTTAGAGGATAAATGAGGGAGGGGGATGAGGGGTGGGAGGAAAAGAAAGTCGGGAGAGAGGGAGAGAGAGAGAGGTTGTCAGTTGCCTGTCTGTGTTTAATGGAGGTCCCTGGTGTCGCCCTCGGGCTCCTTCACTTCACAATTAATGGAGGATCTCTCTGGGGAAAGCCATGCTTCTCAATAACACCTACCTACACACACACACACACACACACACACACACACACACACACACACACACACACACACACACACACACACACACACACACACACACACACACACACACACACACACACACACACACACACACACACACACACACAGTAAACCTTCTGGTTTAGCTGAACTCTGCACCAGAGCACTGCCTCGACATGAGCCCCAATCTCAGAGTTTGTGGTGTGGGGTCCTGAGCGATGCTGGCTGAAGGTTTGTCTATTTAAACTCTGAACTGGGTCTGTTTGGGGGGTGGGGGTGGCGCTGGTGGTGAAAGATGGTATGGAGATGAGAGGAGGTAAAGGAGGATGGGAAGGAAGGAGTGAAATGCTTTTTTCCTCAGAACTCAGAGTTGATTATATCTCTGCTCTGATCTGTCCGCTTTGGTTTTTCTCCCAGATGTGCAGCGGAGCGGCTCCCTGTGCAGCTTCATATGTGAGTGTTTGTGTGTGATTGTGTGAGCGCTTATATGTTTGAACCACTCACAACACCACAGAAGAATTTCATATAACGCACCATGTTGCAGGGATTATATTATTTCACATTATACTTAGTTATGTTTGAGCTAAACCTCCAACAATTAAGGCGCGGCGGGGTTCCGCAAACGAAAAGCTAAAACCAGCCCAAAAACATCTTCCGCCCACAGATCTTGTCATTCTCGTCACCTTGGTTCATTAGCGTGACTTTGACTTCCTGTCTGCATCGAACCTCTGAGGACTTTAAATCAACTCACGGTGTCATTGTTTAAGCTAAACAACAAAAACGGAAAATCCCAACTCAAGACCGTCTCTAAAATCTTCATCACTTGTGCCTCAGAACAACGCCACCGGATCTCAACATATCCTGCAGTATGACAGTTTTTAATGTAGGACATTTGTTGGTTTAATTCATAATGTCATCATGAATCAATCATATTATTATTATATACACTATATGGTTTATGACAAGGTCAAAACTATGAGTGGTTTGTTTTTGATGAAGAGTAGTGTAATGATATGTTTTATAATCCATGAGATTCATGTTAAATTAGGGTTGTAATCCATAAAACTGAGATTAGGATTAAGGTTCAAAGTAGATATAATATAATATATAATCCATGTATTTATGTCGATGATACATGAAGGTAATGTAATTTAAGAATATGAATTACAAAAAGAGGCTTGTTATAAAAATGAATACAAACTACTGGTTTATAATCTAATGAATCAAATTGAATGTTGAGTTTAGTCTTAATTCGGATCTGTGTTCTTTTAATAAATTGCTTTTTATAATTATGTAACTTTTCCTGCCATTTCCTGCCACGTCTCCCACCCCCGGACATCAAGTGCACACCGCCGGCTCTGATTGGTGGGCTACGGTTGTTCACCTGGACGGCTCCCGCCTTACCGTTTGTATATTCATCAGATGGCTCATGAATATTGATGAGCTGGCTGCAGGCGCAGTGGGTGCCCAGTGGCTGCAGGGCATTGTGGGAAATTAGCCGCATCACTAATTGTGATCCGCTGCCCCTCGAGCATGTCAATCAAAATCAGGAAGGACGATACTTTTGGGGGCACCTGTAGCTCCGAATATGTATGCATGAAGAGATGGAGGAGAGAGGATGAGAGTGTGTATGTGTGTGTGTGTGTGTGTGTGTACATCCAGGGCCGCAAGACCACTCCGTTTCCATGGTAACCTCTACCATCAGAGCACATGGGGCTAAGGCCCAGGATCTCAGTGAGAGTAATGGAGTGAGGCTGAGAAATAAAATGAGCTATGGAGACAAAATGATATCTATCTATCTTTCTTTCTTTCTTTAAAAAAACACATATTTTACATACTACAGAAAAAAAAACGCCAGTGTTGGTATAAGAAGAGCCTTTACATCAAATACTCAGTTTGGGTTTAAGGGGCCTCATTAGTCGGGCATTCAGCACTGTTTTTGTGTCTCCTGCTGATCTAAATACTGTTTCAGAAGCTTCTTTTTGAGAACAAAAAAAACACTATTTTATACAGAAATCATTCCAGTATGTTGTAAAAAAGAGCCTTCGGTTTACTCAGTTTGGGTTAAGGGGCTGCCAGCGGGTTCATTAGTTGAGTTTTGTGTCTCCTCATGGTCTAAATACAGTTTCAGAAGCTTCTCCAGGGAAGGAAAACACTTCCATGATTCATAATGCACAGAAATCATTCCAGTGTGGTGGTATAAGAAGAGCCTTTAGTTTACTCAGTTCGGGCAAAGGAGCTTCCAACAGCTGCATTAGACGAGTTTTGTGTTTTTTGTGTTTCTTGATGGTGTTAATGTTGTTTCAGAAGCTTCTCTTGGACACAGCAATGCTAAAACATGTATTGCCTAGATAGCCTGAGACTGATATATTGTATTTTTATGTACCACAGAGTTCAATAATTGTCCAAAACCTAAGGAAATCAGTGAAGCACATTGGCCGATGCATAACCCATGTAATTGAATCCTCTGTCCTGGGGCAGTTGATCGTAACATTTTTGGCTGAAAGAGAAGACCAACAAATGAAATGCTTAATGTCTGTTTGCAGAAATAGTGCCTGTAGGAAGTGTGTATTCCTATAGAAACATGGAAGCTTAAGTAGCTTTTTCATGTTTGGCCAAATGAGGATGTGTTAGACTCTTATATAGTCTTAATAGACAAATTGTACATTGGGTAAGACATGGACATACAATGAGATGAGGAAAGACATGCACATGGAGATACTTTAAGATAAAGGATACATTTTATATTGACAATGTGGATGTCATTCTACATTCTAGACTAAGTGAAACCACTTGTGATAAATGTTTGACTTTGTACTTTTTCCTGTATAAATGAGTTTAGGCATAGGATTCTGTTCTGTTAGGTGATAGTGCTGGGATTACCTGAGGGTCTGTGAATGCTTCTTGGAATAAGAAGGCTACAGCCCACAGTAACTGGTGTTACTTTTGTTATGTTGGCTGCTTGATCAGTGCAGGAAGAAATGGAACAACAGAACTTTGAATTGTAACGAAAGTGCTGGGAAGCAACATGAGGAGGAGCTGTGATACAGAGCTTTACATTGCAGTGAATGTGCTGCTGCACGATAGCGCTGTGATATGTAAGTCTATGCGATTTTACTTTTTAAATATAATAATGTTTTAAATATCTATACAAAAAATTCCACAAAAAAAGGATATACACCATCATGCCGTGCGCACGCAAAGTTGAGGTTGATCTGACAAACAGAGCGATATGGGAGCCACAGACACAGGCGCTCCTTGCTTTTATAGATAGATGATTGAAAACTACTTTAACCAGTTACCCAGGCTTGGTATAAGTGGCACAGTGAACATTCATCTTTGCACAGCATTAGTTCATTGGCTTGTTGGTGTTGATAGGGGTCACACCTGGGCTAGTTGGTGACCTACTGTCAATGGCGAGCTGCCTGAGAACATGTCAGCCAGCAGGGAACAGATTAGCACTTGTCAGTCACAATATCTGTATGAGCCATTTGTGTTTGTTGCTGAGATAACTCCCCCCTCTAGGATTTTGTTCCAAAAAATTGTATTCAATAACGAGTTATTAAGGGTTAGCAAGATTGTGAGTGTGGTCATTAACGCTAAGCACCGTTGACCTCTGTCTCACAGCTGTCTGCAACCTATGTTTCTGTTGTGGAGCAGGGTATTTGCAGAGAGATTAGGTTAAATAAAGGTGGATGGTAAAAACAGTAATAAGCAACAATAGTTTCCTCGGTTTATGACTTCCTGGCTTCCCAGCAAAGGTCAGCGCTGTCGAGAAGGCTTGCAATTGGTCCAACGGCACGGATTTCTGCGGTAAAGTTCACCAAAGTTTAACTCAACTCTATAAATTTGAGTGGATTTGCAGGAATTTCGATGGAATGAGATGATTTTGCTGCAGCATGCTGTCAGTATCATCTATCAAACCCCTATACTGGTTAAAATCTGCTTGGAAATTCAGTACCAACAATGTGTGAATGGAACCCGCTGTTTTGCCTTCATTATTTGTTAGATATTGACTGATACTCCTGGTGTGAGGATGCACAGGAGTTCCTCTGTGAGACAGGATGCAGCTACAACAACGAGGTAGTATAGGTTAACATGCTGCAAAATACAATATATTGAAATATGCATGCAGTCTTCAATATGCATTCAAGAGCTATGACCAAGAGGATATTTCCATGATATATTTATACCTGATGTTCATCCTTGTCCCTATCCATCCTCCCAGCCTCAGTGTTTCACTTCCAGGACCCATACACTTTTTATAATATGTTATTATGTATCCGCCACAACAATTTGTGATTCTGCTATCCTGAATTCAATTAAAAAGACATACGTATGCCAAAGCGCTAAAACACCATGTTAAAGATGTGCTAAAATTATAGGACATAATGTTTTTTTTAAACACTTTCCTGTGTGTGTGTGTGTGTGTGTGTGTGTGTGTGTGTGTGTGTGTTCAGGGACAAAGCATTCAGTTTTATTTCAGCTTTTTTTTATCTTGATGAATTGCACAGCACGGTTTGAAAGTGTAAGCTACAACAGTGTATTGCAGGTGAGTGAAGTCATTAATATTTCCTCTGTATCAATATCACCGGTGGAATGATGTGTGCAAAAAAAAAAAAAGCGTGTGTGTGTGTGTGTGCACGTTTCAGATTGACAGGTGGATGATCTCAGTGAGTAGCGCACCCTGGGTTCGACTGCATAATCAGGGAGACAAAGGAGCAGAGGAAGAGACGAAGAGAGAGAGAAAGAGTGTGTGTGAGAAAGTGAGCGAGAGAGAGAGAGAGAGAGAGAGAGGGATGAGAGAAGCGGAGAAGTACGGAATAGTAAAATTCCCAAAGGGGTGAAGGGGTTGTGTGCTCTCGTCTGTTTATTTCCCTGCATTCGTTTGAAATGGTTTGTGGCGTGTTTGTGTGTATATACATTTCTCTAGGCCTCATGTTAGTGTAGGTGTCTGTGTGTGTGTGTGTGTGTGTGTGTGTGTGTGTGTGTGTGTGTGTGTGTGTGTGTGTGTGTGTGTGTGTGTGTGTGTACGCTGGTATATGTAAACCCTCAGCCTGTATGTGTTTGGCAGGTGTTTGATGGTTTGCAGCAGTAAATGGGTTCATTGTGAGAACAGCAAAGGTTCCACATCAGGAGACTTCCCAGGTAATTATACAGGAGCAGTCAAGTAACGACTCTCACACACACACACACATTTTCTCCCCCCACTCATGTGCTTACATCTGTGTTGTTGTGGTGTGGTGTGTATCCTGTGTATTGCGGTGTGTGAGAGTGTGTAATGTGGGTGTTTGTCTTGCCGTACAGCAGCAGGTCTGTGATCTCAGATGCATGCGAGTACGCTGCGGTTGACATCCACGCTGGTTGTTACACAGTAAACAGGATCTCACTGGCAGCAGATGACTTAAGAAAACAGCGTAGAAGCTTAAAGACGACCAAAGGCTTAAAGCCGGAGGAGTCTGTTATAATTGACCAACTCGGCTTTCAACTTTTCCGGTGTCTCCCTCTCCCTCTTTCCATCCTCTCTGCTTGCCGTCTGGGTATATCGTTTCATCCACTTTTTGTCGGTTTCAGGTGTGCCTTTGTTGCGTTT
This sequence comes from Lepturacanthus savala, assembly GCA_030544235.1. Taxonomy (NCBI): domain Eukaryota; kingdom Metazoa; phylum Chordata; class Actinopteri; order Scombriformes; family Trichiuridae; genus Lepturacanthus; species Lepturacanthus savala. The sequence goes on from CM060477.1 coordinate 16,196,050, forward strand.
GAGGATGAGCAAAAATCATTAGAGGCTAAAAAGACAACACCGCGAGATGGTTGAGTTTGACAGTGGGGGGGGGGAAATCAATATGGCTAATATGGCAGCCTGTTAGGGACAATTGCAAAAAAAAAAAGATTCTATATCAGGTTGCAAAAAAAAAAGTTTGCTTTTTCACATTGCAGACTTCTTTAAATACATTTTAATGGTAACTTTAATGTGTTGTTAGTGTCGCACTTTCGATAAAATACACAGGGACATGAGACTAAGAGTGGAACCTATGAATAATAGAATTGTATTATGTTGTTTTGGGGGTTTTTTTTGGAATAGAATCATCTATTTAATTGAACTGTAGAGAAACAACACTTAATTAGTTCAGAACCTATGGCGACCCCTTCAAGGACTCATAACTTCTGTTGTTCTTTACAAACTGACTCCTTCATTGATCACAATACCAGAAATCTCTTCCTGACTGGATCAGCAATATGATGATGGAAGGGTCATTCATCTTTTCACAGTGGAATGAGAAGGAAAAGGAGATTTTTTTTCTAACTATTTGGAGAATACAACAAGTTTTGAAGAATATGCTGTAGCGGAGGGAAAATAAATGGAGCAAAGAAAGAACTCTCCCATTGGTAAGCTGGATCTAAGTCTTATTTACTGGAGTAGTGGGAAAAAAGGTTCTAATTAAATTAGAACCTTATGGGATGACAATGAATGTTCCAGGTATTAGTCAGGCCCTCTGGCTTTACCAGTGAATGCATTTCAATTTTGGTCGCTAACAATATTAAAGCATAAACTACCACACGGAAAGAACCTATTAGAACCTATATTTAGGTTTTACTAGAGGTTTTGAATATATGTGACATATAGGTCATATATTTAGAATATCATGAAAAAGTTAATTTCAGTTCATTCAGTTTATTTCAGTACTTCAAAAAATGCATTCATTTCACACAGACTGACATATTTCAAGTGTTTATTTCTTTTCAATATTGTACAAAATGGTTTTATGCATACCTGCTCATGGGTTTTCCCTTACTTACTTAGTGAGGACAAACAGAGTTACAGCCGTTTATGTCAGGACATACACAACATAAACATACATGAGAGTAGAAATGTAATTGATAGTTCATCCACTGCATCATTTGTGGTTGAGGCAGTTATGATGTTAAATACCTGAAATTCTAAGAGATTACACATTGATTTGGAATAACATTGTTATCTACCGTAGATTTGAGTTGTGCAAAAGATTTTATATAATCTATGAAAGGGAAAACCTTGTTTTTAAGTAGTCAAATGGGACAGATTTGGCCGACAAGCCGCTGTTTGCCATCAACAGGTCAAAGGATTACTGTGATTGCAGACGGAAAGCTAAGACGTTGATTATGCTGCCAGGATGGGTTGAGAAGTTTCTGTGGATATTTTTTATGCTGTTATTGTGGTTTAATTACAGGCTCATCTGAAATATCATTTGAAGAGCCCTTGTTACTTATCAAGCAATCAGTGTGCAGAACACACACATATACATATCTTCCTCATTCAGACCCTCAGTGAAAGGAACGCTGTGTTTCTTAAGGACTCGTGACATTGTAAACGGCTCTTTTAAAGTTTTTTTATTACTCTTAGAAAAAGTGCAAGCTTAAAGTCTCAGTGTTGTAAGATAAATATGTCCGAAACACCACCCTCGCCTTGTGATCCTTTCTATAATTGCTTTTGAATCTTACTTTACATATCACGTTATGCTTCTCTCTGGTGCCAGATTACAGTTATAACTAGGCCTATGTATTTGAATATTCTGTGAAGAATTCTTCATCAAGAATCTGATCTTAATACGGTACTTTACCATGACCGTTGACTCCACAAAGGACAAAACTTCATGTTTTAATAGCTGATGTTCAAGTCTACAGGGAGTATTTGATACTCAAAAATGTTCCTTTTAAATGATATCGTTAACCCTCGAGAAAAAGCTGCAAATCCAGTCTGGACTAGTCTCATTTAATGTGAAGCTGGATCCTGACTGTTTTTTTTTGGTTGTGTGGCTTCCTACAACATGCATAACAGAAGGAACACACAACGGTAAGAGTTAAAGTACTCAGGGTTTATTTCACATTAATTCCATATAAATATGTATATAGTGTTCAATATATGATTATGCAACAGACAAGAGGAACACTGTATCATAGAAAGGTCAAAGGTCATGCAGCCTGGAGGCCTTCACAGCTCCTGTGTGTGATATTCTGCAGTCTCTCCTGCAGACGCTTCACAGTTTTCTGCTCTTGTTTTCGAAGCTGAATATCCATCTACAAGCCGAGTCACGCTCACACCACAATAATGGAAGCGGTAAAACACTACACTTCAAAAGAAATGAAAGTGAAAGTACATCCATACTTTTTCATGTTCTCCGGCCTGTATCCGTCCGTCTGCCGATTGAACCGTGGATTGAGAAAGCTCTTATAACAGTGGCTGGCCCGGATCGTTTGATTCTTAAAGATTTTCTTTTAGCGGTAGACTCGGCACTCTACCCCATCTAGTTAATCCAATGTACATTACGCACATCGTCGTCACTCATGCGCACACGCACACACACACACACACACTCGCACCCATACAACATACATTCAAACAGCTCTGCTTTAAACGATTACAGAGATTACGCAGGAATTACACGATCAAAGTCATTGAACCTGCGTCGCTCCCCTTGCAAGCGTATGCTTACTGGCTTGAGCGAGACAGGGTGTGATTCATGTGTGTGTGTGTGTGCCCTGACTTTTCTCAGAGACCTGCAGGTTAATCTCCCCTTGGGCTGCACTGCCAAAGCGGCGCACTCTGCTGGCAGGGACAAGAACAGCTCAAAATGTTTTAAAAGGAGGAAAACATGCATGAAAACGACAAACTTTAACATGTTTCATCTTGTTGTACATTGTTAAAATGCATTTGATATCTGTCTAGAGAAAAGTCTTAGTCCCGGGCCTGAGGACATGAAACAGGCTGTAATAAAACTTCTGTTTTTGCTGCTCAGTTTGTATCGGGCTGATAGTTTCAGCACAGTATGTGGTAAATATCTAACAACAGCAACATGTTTTCTTTTGCCCGGTCTAACAGTCAACATATGTCAAGGCGTTAACACATATTCAGCGGAGAAGAATGCAGCAACCTGCAAGAGAAAGAGACCTGAAAGATGGATGTTACTAAAGATCGAACATGGCCTGAACCTGGAGCTGAGGTAACAGAGAGCAGGAGGGAGCCCGCAGAGCTGAGAGGAGACCAGATAGTTAGCTGAATCTCATTTCAGCTGTTTTACTCTGATGTCGTCGTAATATTCACAGACTGCGAGCAGTGGTTCAAGGGGTAACAAGGTCAACTTTGTGTATGCACGACACTCAAAAAAAAAAACATGAGACAGAAAGAAGCAAGTTCAGGAAATAGTCCACACACAGCATACATCCTTCATAAAGTACACAAGACTACTGCACGCTGCATCCACCAGTGCTCGTGGTGTACAAATAAAAAGATGCAGCCCAGAAATAGACACAATATGATACTTTCCACTGTGCGGCTATATGCTATGTACATTTTAAGGATAAAGGAATTCCTCACTCTACTTTTACATAAGGAAGCAGATGAAACAATTCCTCCGGTGCTTTGCTTTTCACCTGGCGAGTTATTATTTTAGGTGTCCGAAAAGCATTCGAATAAAACGAGGGACAAGAAAAACATTCTTAGGGTTAACCCGGCTTTAACCTTCACGCGCGGGGCGCCGCCGCATTAAAACATCCCTTTATATTAAGGGCTTTGCCAGGCAAACAGGTCGGAAACCACCCACTGCCTTAGACAATTATTTCTCGGCGCTCTGATATAAATTCAGCAGGTGGTGTAGCAGCGACAGATGATGCATAGTAAGTCATACTGTCGGCAATCTGAGGGAACAGCTGCGGGAAAGGCAGCATGTAACACTGTCACAAGTTTTGAATTATCTACATGTAAGCTGTCTTGTGGGCAACATACTTATTTCTCTACTTGTATCTCAGCCAGACAAGTGTGAGTATTCAGAAAATCCCCTATTGAAAGTCATAGAAAGGCTATATAGTCCACCAATAGCTTCAAATTGTCAGATCTAACCAGCTCTGTAAGCTTCTTTCTTACATTTCTATAAGAAACATTTGTACTATACAAAATTGCCAGTTTTACAGTTATAAATTATCTCATCCACTGTCATATTTAAAATGCAACTGGCTGCAGTGAGGATAAAGCCAACAGGTCAAAGCCTGCAGTCACAATAGAATCAAAATTCAAAATGCAAGCCACAAGCTACAACTAAAAAAACTAAAGTTATATCTATCTATCTATCTATCTATCTATCTATACCCTGAGAGATAACGGAACCATTTAATCATGAGAGTCAGATTTGTTGCTGCCTGTTGCATCTGGACTAAAAAGATGTTAAAATGCACAAATACATAGATCACAGATGAAGAAGGGGGGGAAGAGGGGAGGGGGAGAGATGATGAAAATCTGAAAATGTTTTGCTCTTTCCTCCTCATCTATACATCACACACAGACACACGCACACATATTGGGAGACAGGATAAAAAATAGTCAAAAGCTTCCGTGTGATCTGCAGGAGCACTTCAGAAACTCTTGAGAAGAGAAGTTAATGAACATCGATCGACGTACGTGCGCACGCACACGCACACACACACCATAGGATGATCCAACAGCTGCTGAAGTTAAGTTTTAGAGATCAATTTTATAGCTTCGGTTCTGACGGGGCTGATGTCTGATCTATAACAGCAGAGTTAAACACTCATTGTCTAATACCAAAAATGCATTTTAAAAATGTCTTTTGTAAAAGAGGTCACTTCTTTTTTTTTATAATTCCCACAAACGCAGACATAAAGCTGTGATGTCCGGGCTGATTATGTCCACGCAGGCCGGAGGATTAACCCTTTAACCACGGCCATCAACATGTCCGTTGGCAGCAGCAGATTGGCCTTTTCTTTAGTGTTTGCGCAGCAGCTGACACGTGTCTGCCCTCAATGAACTCCTGCGTTTGACTTCGGGAGTAATTACGGCAACAAAAGAGCAACAATTAAACACGCTAATTGGCAACACAAACGGACAATGATACCCGGTGGCCGCCTCTCGCGACAGGTAGCCCGGGCACCCACGTTACTGCTGCGTTTAGGGACGTCTCTTTATGTTGCGTGTGTGTGTGTGTGGGAGGGGAGGGTGTGAGAGGGGAAAAGTGTTTCCTGAAAAGACGGAGGGTCCTTGAAGTAGCCGCAATGTCCTGCGGCTCTGTGTGTGGGGGATGGGGGGGGGTCACCCTGGGGCGATAATAATTAATAAGACGTCTGCACTTGACGGTACGTAAATATATATGTTTGTTTTAATCTACAGTAAATCTGAGGAAATAAAGGGGGAAAAATGGAGGAGGAAAAAAAAGTTCCACTTCTGTGGATTTTTTTTGTTCCTTGTGTTTTTCTGTCCCCTCAGTCAATCTGTTTCTCCACTAACCAGCGACCACCTGTTCCCCGCCTCTCCTCACCTCACGCATTGCATGGGGAGAAATTAATTTGCCGCAAATCTCGAAGGCTTAAACAAGACAGTGACGCCCCGGCCTCCGCCCCCCTCCCCCCTCCCCCTTCCCCCTCCCCTCCCCTCCGCAAACCGACAAGTAAATCCCCACAATTAGCAGATCCATATTAGCATATTAACCTGTGCTTCCTTCCGAGCTGCGCATCCGTATGTAGGTCAGACACCATTTTCTTAATTGCTTTTGCTGTTGATGGAGGACAAACATCTTCTGGGCCGTTTGTTATGTTGCCTCCATTATGCCAGTCGTTATTTGGGCTGGAAAAAGGTGAAAACACACGCGCGCGCGCACACGCGCACACACACACACACAAGGCTGTAGGACTGAGTTAACGGACGCTCTTGGCCATATGAGGTCGATGTCTGATTAAAACCAAAACAGACTCATAAACAAGGCCAACACATGTGCGCACAGACAGGAAGCAGACAGCATTGATTGGGGGGTTTTTTGTTTGTTTTTTTTAAGTTGAGCTTTTCCCTCCAACTGATCTATTAGACACACTGACGGGAGAATTAATTTGCAAACTTTCAAACGCAATGAAACGGGGATAAACGTGATCCTCTATCGTCCTATAGGCCCATTATGACTCAGCATGGATCCCCACACTCACTAAACGCACCATCACTCGCTGTTAAAGTGCTGCAATCTGACAGCATATACTTAGAGGGGGGCAGCCTTAGTGCTTACGGTAGCAATATGCTAAATGACTGCAGGCTATAGTGATCTCTTATAAATAAGTTGTGGCCCACTATTAAACCATTTAAACCAATCAGGGCTGCTGGTCAATCTAAGAAGAGAGAGAAGCGTGACATCTGATAAATGTGTTGTTTTTTTGCCTCCCTTATAAACTTGTTTTGGAATTGGTGGATTTCCAACACAATATATTGAAGGGTAGATTGTGTTTATTTCTTTACATTTACAGCTAGAACTGTAGTAAAAAATGCCATCAAAAAGGCCTATTACTCTAATATAGCCTATATTTTTTTTCTATTTGATATATATTAAAGAAACTATTGGTTCCCTGGTGTGATTTTTCTTTTTAATTCCTATAAAAATATAATCGCGTGAATATTTCCGTCCTTTGCACCGGGCTAATAAAGGTCACATTAGAAGTCCGTGCGCGCATGGCACGGCCAAACTGCACATGAGCTCGGATCCTAATCTCCGTGCTCTCCGTGCTGTCTTCCTCTCCGACTCTCGCCCCCCTGTTCTGTGCGGGAGCAGCCGTCCATCCAAGTAACCTTGGGGCTGATCTAAATTCTCGCCTCTGGGCGGTTCTGCGCGGGGTTTCGGGGCCTTTCCTCTGCCTCGTCAGGCGGCAGATGGACTGGCTCCTGCCCGGAGATCAGTGCGCATCTGGTGCGGCGCTCCCAGCCCCCGGTAAAGCGGGGCCACTCGTCGCCATTAAGCCCTAGGACCGTCTACCGTGCAACTGGTGCCTCGGGTTGGCGGCGGTGGTATACACACACACACACACACACACACACACACACACACACACACACACACACACACACACACACACACACACATATAGATATATACATAGTCTGACTTATGCGTCCATTGCATCATCTGTGTGATGAGGAGAATTTACATGCATTTAAGGATGTTTAAACTCATAGTAGGCCGCCAGGTTTTGATCAATCCCATTCCTATTGTACCTATAGACCTGTAGCACATGCTACGCCTCTGTCTTCTGATGCTGATTTGTGCAGAAACATCTACTCAGCCCCCTCCTATCCTCAAAAAAAATCTACACTTTGTATCCTCCAGGTGGGATGGGGTGCTTGGTTTGTGGCTTCCAAGCGTAATTCTACTTCCTCTTGATATTTTCTGTCCGAAATGAGCCCGCCCCAAAGAAAAAAAAAATCATGATCACATTTAAAATCACTTAAAGCAGCTTAATTGACAGCAAAGCTGCCTCTATCTAACTTTGCCCGGTGGCCTTTCCATTCATCCCTCCCCCTCCTCCCCTTCCTCCTCTCCTCTTTCTACCCCCACCCTCCCTTTTCTTTTTTTTCCTGTTCTGTTTTTTTTTTTTAGAATTTAATTTTATTTAATTAATTTTATAAATACCTGGCGTGCGACAACCGGCCTTCACCGGTCTCGTCGTGCAGAGGTTTCACGTCGAGCCTCGAGGCAAAACAATCGATAACGGTTAATTAAAATCCAAAAGGCCTTGAGAACTTTTTAAAGGAGGTTATTTGAGGCGACCCCTGCACCGCCTGGGCCGCTTGTGTTTGTTATGTGGAGGTCTTTTTTTTCTCTCCAGATATGAGACTAAATAATTTTGATGAAGAAAAAAAAAGGGGGGGGGGGGGGGTTGTAGAATATTTTAGATTTTTGAGGACATTTGTATCATTCCCACCAGAGATGTATCACAGCGGAAATATATCAAACCCAGGCACAATAAGAGGAAAAATCAATAACATATAAAATAAAAATATATATTTTACAATATAAACAATATTAATTATTATTATTATTATTATTATTATTATTATTATTATTATTATTATTATTATTGTTATTATTATTATTATTATTATTATTATTATTATTATTATTATTATTATTGTTATTATTATTATTATTATTATTATTATTATTATTATTATTATTATTATTATTGCGGACAGGGCAGGGAGACGCAAGCAGGAACAGATGGGAGGGAAATAGTTGATTAATTAAAGTGCAGAGTCAATCCCGGCGTCCCGGCGTCAGCTCGGTCACAGTCTGCACTTTAATAATATCAGAGTGGCTTTGGTTACAGTTACAGCTGAGGAGGAGGAGGAAAAACACACACACACATCCAAAAAAAAAAACACAGACTGATTACGGCTTCTCTCCTCTTCTCCCTCTCTTCCCTGCTCTGTTTTGAATGGCAGGAAATCTGACAGTTAGGTTAAATCAGTGCAGTGAAGTCAGACCTCCATCATCATCTCCTCCCCTCCTCTGCTGTATTTCCTCTTCTGCTCTTCAGGCTGTGACCACAAGCTCTGACTTCTGTTTTTTTTTTTTTTTTTTTTTGTATTTTGCTGCCGCTTCCCGGGTGGCCTAAGGGCAAGGCAGCTATAGGCTGTGTGTTTGCTTCCGCGTGTTTATTCTCGGGCTCATTGTGCGGCTCCGTACACCTGTTACCGCCTCACTTTACCCGGCTAATGGCCTGTCAATTGCTATTGGCCTGTTATGTGTTGCTGCGCCTTGATTACTGCTCGGTTGTTCCGTCATTCATAAGAAATAAACACCTCCTCTACTGTCTTTTCTCCGTTTAAGCTGGGCAGGACCACCCCGAGGGCCGCTCAGGTGAGTTACAGCACAGAGAGAGAGGGAGAGAGAGATAGAGAGAGAGAGGGGTTGACCAAAATAACTGTGCTATCTCTAATTAGTCAGTGCGTTATCATAATAAAATAATAGGCCTAATAATAATGCTAATAATACTAGTAATAGGCTGATAGTTATAATTAGTTATAAGTTATAATAATAATAATAATAATAATACTGGATTGGACTCTGCATTGCACTCTGGTCTCACACACATACACACACATCATAGCCTACAGACATACACATACACACACACACAATGCTGATTTGAGATGAGAAAGAGTCTCACGCCTAATAGTCAGTTCTTCACAAAGGCAAAACTCACAGCCCCCCTCCCCCCAGACAAAAGAAAATCAAAAGCTGTTTTCCATGCATGAGGAAAAATAACAAAAAGAATATATATATATATATATATATATATATATATATATATATATATATGAAATAAAAACAAGTCTTTTCGATTTAATTGTGTCCACTGCAAATAATTGAAGCCAATACAATTGCAATTACTGTAAATATGATTAAATGAAGCAGTAAAAAAATGTGTAATCTTACTTAAAAAATATAATTTCTAATCGATATTCTTCTCCTTCTATCGAATGAATCCGTGCAGAAAATGTTTGTGCGCGAAACGTGATCGTTTTTATTGTGAAATCCACACAGCCTCGAAAACAGCCCGAAAAACCACAATAATGAAACATTCACCTATAATGATCCGCAGAAATCTTCGAAAAGCCTGTTTCAGGACGAAATTCCTCATCGAAGCTCCCTAAATCAACCGCATTCTTGTTTTAGAAACAATCGAAAATCCTCTTTTTTTAATTCCGTGGATAATTAATAGAAATTATCTTTATAATATAATAACAAACTTACATTTCCGTTGAAAATCCAGTATATATTTGTAAAAAAAAAAATAAATAAAAGTAGAATAAAAATAATAGAATAAAGATAATAATAACACGACGAATACGAGCAGCTTGTGGGAAATACAAACGGGTCAAAAAGGAAAATGTCCACAAAAAGCGCAGAACGTGTTGAAAGAAGCACCCGGGTTCCTTATTAAGGCGAAGATACAATATTTATTCCTTGTCTCCTGGGATGCTCCGCTCCGTCTATTGTCCTCCCCATTCCTCAGTGCTGATGCTTAATTTTCAAAACTTCTATATTACCAAGGGACCTACGACATCAGCCGAGAAATACCCTGCAAGTACAAAATCCGTGAGCCAGCCCCGTCCGTGCAGAGGGGAGACGCTCGCGTTCCGCCAGCTTTCTGCCGTTTTAACCGAGAGCAGCGCAAAGGGGGGACTTTTCCATTTCTCTCGCTTTTTAACGGATTTTAACGCTTTTTTATTATTATCATTCGATTTCGGGGCCAGCGAAGAGAGGGGAGGAGACAAAAGAAAACACGGGTTACTTCGGAGAAAAAGCACAATGTCAGCGACCTTCCCCGGACTTGTCCACGACGCAGAGGTAAGATCATTTATTGACTTTAAATTTGTGAAATTAGGGAATGTGAGGAGTGGGGGGGGAAATATTTAGTTTAAACCGAGTCAGCACGTCGAGGTGTGCTCTTAGGAAAACTGGAATAAAACGAGATGGTTTTAATAGGAATAATAATATGTATAAAGGGTGAAAATCTATGGATCTTTTTTTTTATTAGCGCGTGGAAGCAAATGAGGCGATAGCGGTGTGATTGGAACATTTCAGGGCGGATCACTCCGCGGTGTCTCCGCTCACTTCGCGTTCGAGTGCGACAACTGGAAGAGAATTTGCCGGCAGCTCGGTAATAATAATAATAATATATAACAGCACCGGCTTAAAAAAAACGATAGGAGAGTGACAGACGAGCCGAAGGGAGGAGGAAGAAAAAAAATAGCGACGGCTCCTGTTGCCTCCTCGCTCCCCTCCTCGGGCGCGTGTAGCTGACATCTCCTTCAGGTGGTTTAAAGTGGAGGAAGAACAAAAAAAACCCGCTTTGAGTTGTGTTTTTAGTGTGTGTTTTTTTTTCGGAGGCAGAGAGGAGTTGATGCTAAACGACAAGGCTCATGTTATTTCCCTCTTGTTTCTCTATTATCTAGATACGTCACGACGGTTCCAACAGCTACCGGCTCATGCAGCTCGGTTGTCTGGAGTCCGTGGCCAACTCCTCGGTCGCCTACTCCTCCTCCTCCCCGCTCACCTACCCGGCGCCGGCGGGGACGGAGTTCACCTCGCCCTACTTCTCGGCCAACCACCAGTACACGCCCCTCCACCATCAGTCCTTCCACTACGAGTTCCAGCACTCGCACCCGGCCGTGGCCCCGGAGGCCTACGGGCTCAACTCGCTGCACTCGGGCCAGTACTACCAGCAGATCCACCACGGGGAGCCCGCGGACTTCATCAACCTCCACAGCGCGCGCTCGGCCCTCAAGTCCTCGTGCCTGGACGAGCAGCAGCGGCGGGAGCTGGGCTGCCTGGACGCGTACCGGCGCCATGATCTTTCGCTGATGACGTCACACGGCTCCCAGGCCTACGGTGTCGGTATGCACCACCCGGACCAGCGGCTGCTGCCCGCCGCCGGCCTGGGCCTCTCCGCGCCTGCAGGAGACGACCTGCAGGTACCGGCGGCCTCCGTCTTTATTCAACCCCGAACACCTCACTGACCCCCGGGCACGCAGGTTAGGGTAGTCTGGGATGGTAGGATAGATTCGATTTGATTTTAGGTTGGTTTAGTTTGATTTGTTTTAGGTTAGGTTAGGTTAGATTAGATTAGAGTAGGTTAGGTTAATTGGGTTAGGTTAAAGTTACATTTGATTAGTGTAGGCTTAGTTGTCTTTAGTTCAGGTTGTTATATTGTGGCTAGGCTAGGCTAGGGTAGGTAAAGCTAAGATTAAGGTTAGGTTGGTTCAGGTTAGATTTGGTTATCTTTGGTTAGGTTAAAGTTAAGGTTTAGGTTTGATTAGGTTGGTTTAGGTTATCATCTAACCTAACCCTGGTTAGCCTAGGTTAGGGTTACTTGTAGGATTATTATGGTCAAGACTTGGGCTAAGGTTATTAAGATTAGCTTTATTAGGGTTAAGTTTAAGATTAGTGTTATTAGGATTAAGGCTGTGTTAAATTGCACTTTATAGTCCCTGAAGGAACTTGGGCCCAGTTGATTCACATAAAACATTAAAATAACACCATACAACACGCAGACTGACATAAATATTTGCTTCACACTTAAACCAAAACCAAAGACACATTTCACCAACATATAACATTGATACCATGACCTGCTTATTAAAGTGCTAAAGGCTAAAGTGCTAGTGTTTTTAATTGCACATTGTTCGATTGCACCGAGATCCTCCAGCTCCTGTCTGGTTCATCTCTTCACACTACAGGTCTGTCTTCATCTTCTAAAGACATTAGTTGACTAATGTGCAATGGACTCATCAACTACTCCACAAATGGATAAGTAGAGTTCATCAACAAATCTGTAAAAATTGGAGTTTTCCACATGCAATAACAAGGAAGCGTCTGTTTGCTTGCTAGAGATGTGCTTGTAATTTTTCAGGACATAACGAGTCCATCAAACAAATCGACTACCAAAGTCTACTATGACCGAACCCCATCGATCAATCGACTATGAAGGGTCAGCCCTACTTCACGCCGCTCCCAATGCTAGGATCAGATCAGACAGGATAACAGACCCTTTATGGCTGCTGTCACAAGGTCCAGTGCCCCATGTGGCACCACCATTGAAAACCTGAACCCCCTCCCCTTATTGTACCAGCCACACTGCAATTCCAGAAATATTGAACAGAAAAGGCAGCACCAGATGTCTGTAGCTGCCTGTCTGTTTCATCAGTCTATTGTCTCTGACACTGACGGGGCCTGTAGCTTCTCTGCAGCTCTGTCCCGCCTTGGACTAAATAATAATATCGCTTGCATCGTCTTGAGATGTTTTGCTGGCAGGAATAAGAAAGTAAACGTGACTGTACAGCAGGCTAAGTAAATGTCAAGTGTGCAGGGCGCCGCGCCTCTGAAAGGCAGCCAGGCCTGTTTCTAAAGGTTAATTGACTGCAGTCTATACAAGTCTATACAAACTATTGTCTAATCCGCCCTTTATTTTTTTTCCACGGACACACGTGACCCATATTTTACATAATTCCTTTCGATGTAAAGAAATGGGCGAGATGAAAACGGATTCGCACGGTTCTTGAGCGTGTGTGCGTGTGTTTGAGTGTTTATGTGTGTGAATGTGTATGTGTGTGTGTGTGTGTGTGTGTGTGTGTGTGTGTGTCCGGCTGTCTGCTGAGGCAGAGAAAAGCCGCTGGTTCCTCTATTCTCCGGTAAAGGGCGGATTAACGGATCGGGGTTCAGAGCACAATGAAACAGCTCCAGCGCCATAAAGCACCGTAGTTTATCCAATTACAGACTTAACGTCAATCAACTTTGTTACTTATGCGGTGACATCTGATCCGGTTAAAACAGACTCGAGTTAAACACAGTTTAAACACGCGGACAAATAATTTCAGTCACGTTAACTATTTAACCAACTACAGTCCAGTTTAGCTCGATAGGAATTATAAAATAGTCTCGCTTTCCCGTCTTTTTAACACTGAATATAACGTTTTCAGGATGTTTAAAACAATTAACAATTATATATTTTTAAAATATGATAACAATTATGTTGTTTTTAATGAGAATTTATCTGATTTTTTTTTATTATACTAGAATTTATATTTTATAGGCTGAAGCCTAACAATGTTTTCAATTCGTTGAAATTACTTCATTCAAAAAGTGGTAGCACCCTGAGGATTAAAATAATAAATAAAAAAGAATGTGAAGGAAATATTGCTTAAGTGAATTATAATTGAGCGTGCATTATTTTTGTCTGGTTATTTTACGTGTGTTATTATCAGAATTATTATTTGAATTATATTTTTGAATTCAGTCCTCTTCCACTATTTACCAGAACACAATAGACATAACGCCTTAAAAATAAAATGAAAATAAAAATAATAAACTCAATATAAATTTGTAGAAATAAATACATTTCCCCACAGAGTCAGCTAAGACATAATTCGATTATACTCTGTTATAATAATAATACAACTTTGCAACAACAACCCTTGTATTGTATAACAAATCGAATTATTTAAATTCCAATTTAACATCTAACAATATTCAATTAGACCTAATGTACAGACTATTTCTAGTCACAATACTAGTCCCTTTAAATGAATAGTCGTTTGCAAATTATTATTTTATTTGTCAGACCCCAGCTCGCAGTTAATAATTGATAGAGCAGCAGCGTGTGTATTTGAACGTAAGAGGAGCAGATTTGACCTTTTATTGAGCAGAAGAAAGAATCGTGAACCTGAGCTCTCGCGATGTGGCTGTATGAACGTGACAGATGCGCTGCTCTCGTGCAGCCGGGTCGCATCTTTGAGCGCGTTAAAGAGATTTTCATGCTGAACAAAAGCAGCTGCCACACCTTTCTCCCGTCACTAAGCTAATTCATGCAAGACCTCTGCGTTTTGTATATTGATTTTATAATCACTTTAGCTTCGGAATAAGAAGAAAAGAAACAGAACAGGAGCTGGTTAAAGAAAAGAGCTGCGACAAGCGCAGTTTATTTTAATCAGGACCAGATCCAGAGAGGCCTGGAGGCTGCAGGAGGGATTAAATGTTTTCTGAATAAAAAGCGCGTGTTTCCTTTCTTGATGACATTGTTGATAGCACGAGAGTCTGATCTGGACCAAGATGGCTACGTTACCATATAGCTATAGGCTCATATAAGATGCTGCTTTCTGAGTGTGTGCGCGTGTGTGTGTGTGAGAGAGAGAGAGAAATCCCCAACAGGTTGGTGCTGCAACCGATTCTGGATACTTTCGTTGCTTCCTTAGTCTGAATGTTCTGTCCTCGTTTATAGCCTGAAGCCTTTCAAATTAAAGCTCGTTTCTGGATGAACCAGGGGCTGCTGTGATGTACACTTCTAAAAAAAAAATCAGTGATTCAAAGGGCGCAACAGGAGCAATTCATAAGGTGCATGTGTCTACTGTCTTAGTAATGAACTTTATGGCACAGACAACTAAAGGACCTGAAGGTCAGGGTTCCACAAAGGGGTCACGATAAATGTGAGTTTATATATATTTATATGTGTCACAAAAATGTTCATTTCATATTTCTTATTTTTTTTATAATAAGGCTTAAATAATATTAAAATTAATAAACAAAAACTGACCAAATTAATCATGCTGATTTAAATAATAGCTGACACTTTGCTGCATTTTATGGGAACGAGTTAAAATCATCATAGTGTTTAGTGGATTTATATAATGTGGGTGTCATTCACAGTGCAAACAAAGGAAATATTATCAGATGACCATGTCTTGTTTTGGATAAAATGAGTTCGGGGAGAATTATCTTGAATTATTCCACTTGTAATTCCATTGGCAGATGATCGTGCATTGTGATGATGATTTTAGATTTCTTTTTCATTTATTTTCTATTTCATTTCAGGTCAATGTCAGATCTTGTTTTAATAAAATGTTAATGCGTTTTTCTTAAAACAAGATTAAATTGACCAAAATCTGGTAAAAAATAAATACAATATAATAATAATAATAATGCAACATACGTACATGCAAAAACGATCTGACAATGAAATAAGTGGAATAAAATGATCCAAGATAATTCTTCTTAATAGTGGAATTATTGTAGCAATGTTTTCACTCGCAGTGCAGGTAAGGAGGGGTTTGCTACCATTACCATTTAATTGTTGTTAATTACACAGCACCTTTCATCGTGTGATACTATCAGGTGCATAATGTTCCGTTGTGTGTATGAGCCGGTGTATTATTCATCTCCCACACTGCTCGCTGCAGCTGCTGAACCCAGCTCCTGCAGCAGTGTATAGGATGCAGCATGTGTGTGGATGTGTTTCACCTCCCTGCTCGTCCTAATGAGGTGCTGTCTCCGCAGGGCTCCGCGGAGGCGCAGTGTGGGCTCGTGCTGAACGGCCAAGGGGGCGTCATCCGGAGAGGTAAGGCCCCCCATCTCTCCTCTGTTGTTGCACCGGAGGCCGTGAACGCCTCACGGCTGTGACACGACAGCGAGCAGACAGACAAACAGGCGGAACACTCCTCCCGTGTCTGCTGTCAACACGTTACAGCAGGAACGGCCCCATTTTCTCGCCTATTTAAACACTAACACGCTGAACAAGCGCGGCGGCGGCGGCGGCGTCTCACTTCCGCTCTGACGTGTCACTCAAAGCACCTGCCTTCGTTAAACACTGCGAGACTTCTGCCGTTACGCTAACACCGGCGCCAATTGGACTGATTTAACGCGGAGCTGCTATAGAACGACGCACGGAAATGCGTTTGAAATATTCTACTCTGTCAAGACGTGTTTTCATGAAATAAACACTATTCTAATAGAATATTCATGTGTATTTTTTAGATCATAATACATTTTAAATGATTGTATCTCTCTTCTGTAACACAATTAAAAGAGGAACTTCACCTACCATTGACATCTAAGATAAATATAACGCAAGATTTAACAGAAAGTTATTTAGAATATCGCACGTTATTATTCTAAATGCAAAAGGGGTTAATTTAACAAGCTCATAGCCAACCAATTTAAATATAGGTATATTTTCAATTAACAAAAACCGTTACATTATTAAGAAAAATGGAGTGTGCTGAGAAAATGCGAGAAACTGATATCAAATATTTTATTTTTGCTGTTCTCTGTATTTAGTTTGCCTCCGGGCAAATTCCATTTCCTGTTTTATTGTTTTCCTTTGTGTGTGTGTGTTGTAATGAAAACCACGTCACAGTAATAATATTTGCAGTGCGCAGTAATAGCACTTGTCTTGAAATAGACGAGTTAACCCGGAGTTGAAAAGCTGCAGCTCCCGGTTCATGTGGACACAGAAGAGGCCAGACAATCCAGCCGTGAGCGGGTTTAAAACGCGCCGCGCGCATCCATCATCCATTTATTTATTTATTTATTTATTTTATAGTCTGGACTATATTAGGCTGCACACATGCAGTGTAGTTTGCTGCACTGAGAGGAAGGCTGCGTCTCGGGTTTAATTTTTCATCAGCTCTTCTAGGTGTTGGGGCTTTTCTCTCGGATTGACGCGGGAATCCCTTCGCTATCACTTTCGGTTAATGGTGCGCCGTATTTGGCCCTGAGCTCAGCCGCCGCAACCATCACAACCAATAATCTTTGCTTTACCTCCCGCTCCCGTATCGATAGCTTCTCTCGCCTCGGGCGGACGCTTTGATATGCTAATGCCGAGCGGGGCCCCGGATTCAGCCGAGATCATATTAATGTTGTTCTTTCTGACTGCGGCTTTGGCGGCATGAATATTCACATAACCTTTTTCAAAAGAAAATCACTCAAGAAAACGCGGGTCCTACTTAGGAGGAGTCGTCTGTGTTTTTAATCACCCCGCTATCCCTTTTTTCCTCTTCAGCTCCGGAGCAGCAGCCGCGCAGATGAAGAACGCGCGCCGCCGCGGCCGCCGCCGCCGCCGCGTGGACGCGCGCATCTCCCTTTTTCTCCTGTCAAGACATTGGCGGGCTTTTATGCAGCTCTAAACATTGTTGTTAAAACATCAGGAGAACGACATTTGGCCCGTGTCTTCTTTTTCTTTAATTTTCGTGGCAAACTCGTAAAAGGCGCTTGATTCCGCGTGTGATCCCGCCCGCCGCTCTCGCCGCAGCCCGAGGCTACTCTCCGCTGCTTAAATACCGTTATCGCCTCTGGGCCGGCGCGCTCCACTGACTGCACTATCGGCAATAGCTCTTTTCGATCGCCCTTGGCAACATAAAATACAAACTACTTTGAATCAAAACATTTTTAGGGGGAATTAATATGATGTGAACCCGCGGCTTTCAGAGACGCGCGCCCCTGTCAGAGTGCGTGAGTCTGACAGACAGGTCCGCCCGGTTCGTGTAACGTGTACGCACGCGCGCACACACACACACACACACACACACACACACACACACACATACAGACACAGAGGTTGGAACTCAACCAATACTATCAATCGATTCCCTGCAAGCTTTGACAGCTTGAAGTGAAACACGCAGCTCTCTACAAAGTGATGTGGCTACGACAGGCTTTTGTTGCCACACCTTTGTGACGTCACACCCGTGCAACGAGCATGAGTCTGCTGTCCAGGTGTATGACTTAAAAAGCAAAGGTCGCTGTCCATGGTGCTGAACCTGGATGACATGTCATTTTTAGCTATTGGCCTTCCTACAGCCAGGGAAAAAAGACAGGAAACTAGTGCATTTCTGCTGATTGTGAATAATAGATTGCGAGAGCAGAAATATAGGTTACAGTTGGACATATATGAGGCTTATTCAGTGGCCAAATTGTCCACATCGCCTCGAAACAGACTGGCATGCACATCTCCCGCCTGCAGCGTTGTTCTGTTCGGCCTAAATGGCATCCTTTTCTTCATTCCATCATATCCAGGCCCTAATAACAAAGCGACACACCCCGCTGTTAGATTTGATAATGAGGCAGATGAATAATAGAATATAGCCTACAGTACATCAGACAGAAACCTTGCGTTTCAGCTGCTTGGGACGTTAGTTCAAGTGAAAGTTTAATAATAATACCGAACAGTCGATATATTCCAGGAGGATTCCAAGCAACACTAATTCTGAATAATGTGGAGAAGAGCCTTCATATCACAACCACAATCATTTATTCACATGTTTCAGGAGTACACAATGAAATCAACTGTGGTGGAAGGTGATTAAAGGAAGGTTTTGTTTTAGCCTCCTGGGAGCAGAGCAGGCAATTCTTACACACAGACAAATATTGAATTGAAACAAAAATATAAATATATGTACATAGTAAAAAAAAAAACAACTAAATATAATAGGCCCTGTTTAACTAGTGAAGAGGAGTCTGATGAAGTGTTGAGGGAAACACATTGATCATGCTACTGATGATTAAAGATGCTTGATTAAATGTATTTTTAATGGGCGGAGTGCAGTTACTATTGCAGTCGTTATTGGCTCAGGTTTTTTTTGTTGAATAAATTAGTATTTAAACAGATATTGCATTTACAGCTACACAGTGTGCAGGAATGATAAAGGCAAAAACTAATCAAAATAGGTTTTATTAGGTGTACACAGGAATTCGATCAATACATCATCATATCCTGTACACATTTGAATTAAAAGCCCATTCGTTGTTAATAATTTACTCTATCCACTGGATATAGGATAGTTAGGGTTGAATGAAGATTTTTATGTATCTTTTTTTTTATAGACCAAAACAAGAATAACATTTTAACAGATTTTCTATGAGTTGAGCCTGTTTAAGATCTAAAAGGAATTTTTATTGGAAATGTTTATCACAGACCACCAAATGATTAGATTAAAAGTTAAAGAATAAAAAGATTTTAAGATCTTGTGGGATTTAAAAAAAATTACTACAAGCTTTTGTGGTAAAAAAGCGATTCAAAATGAATTGCTCTTTGTATGGCTGCTGTATAGAACTAGGTTTATTAATATTATTTTTATTGTTACATAGTGTCTTAATGATATATATCCTAAATATTACAAACCCTCACAATAAACAGTTCCCGGGGAAATCCCCATTATATTGATGCCTTGTTGGACAATATCTAAATATTTAACTATAAATCTTCTCATTATTATTAACTGCAGTATGTAGCTACACAGGTTACTGTACACAGACAGATATAGCAGGTAGTTTATTAGTACACTGACACAAAAGTGGTGTAATACACCTTTAAATCCTGATTTGTTTTCTGTGTTAAGCAAGCAAACAGGGAACAGCTTCAACATGCAGAATAACTGTATCTTGATGGTTTTATTTAAATATATTTTAAATCAGCTTTGTGGAGGATTAGTTGTTAGTGCAACAAAGAACTTAACTAAAACAACATTTGGTACATAATACTCTGTGTATTATAAAGCATAAACACAGATATACAAATTGGGAACCATAAATCTTGTCATCATCAATTTTGAGATGTTATTGCTTAACAACATAAAGAGGAAGCTGCTGAGCTTCACTCGGTGCCACTATTCATTATCTCAACTTCTTGTTAGTTTATCTCTTTGAAAGACCCCATCATCCACATGACAGTTCCCATAGAGACTTTTGAATTCAGCACAGCTGTTTGACTTCACAACAGTCGGATTATGCAGCAAAAAGCTGTTTTCAGTAATTTGATGGACACTTCTTTGTCAATAAAAAAAAAAGTAAAAAAAAAAAAGTAGTAGTAGAAGTATTGAAGTTATCTTAAAGATGGCAGACATGAAGCTGTGCTCGCTACCTCACTGTGTGTTATCAGGATATACAACCTTAACCACTGCTTCAGCTGAAAATAATCAGAGCTGCAGCCAAGGATTATTTGAATCGGAAAAGAAAAATCAGAAAATAATGAAAAAAATGAATGTCCAGTGTTAAAGGTGATGTCTTCGGATGTGTTTTGACCGGCCAGCAGTCCAAACTCCAAACATCCAGCTTTCTAAATAAGAGACTAAAGAAAGCAGAAAGGACTCACATTTGAGAGACTGGAAGCAGATAATTTAGGCATTTTCTTTGTTCAAAAGAACAATTCATTTACCAAAACAGTTGTAGATTAATTTCCTGTTGACTGACTAATTGACAAATCTTTTTTTTTTTTTTTTTTTTTTTTTTGGGGGGGGGGGGTTATAAATGGTTCCTTTAGGTGGTATAGTGCAGCTGCTGGAGCCTGCTGTAACAGGTGTGTGTGTGTGTTGTGTGTCTGTGTGCAGGGGGAACGTGTGTGGTGAATCCCACAGATCTGTTCTGTTCGGTACCGGGTCGACTGTCGCTGCTCAGCTCCACCTCCAAGTACAAAGTCACCATCGCCGAGGTGAAAAGAAGACTGTCCCCGCCAGAGTGCCTCAACGCCTCCCTACTAGGCGGCATACTGCGCAGGTCAGTACAAATTTACCATTCACCGGCTCTTTAAGTTAAACGATATTTAAAGAAGTTTTCACCCCTGTACATAGCTTCAAAATCATCTTATAACCAAATAACATTGAAGCAAAGACAAAGTGTGACAGTGTGCTTTCACTTTAAAAAAAAAAAAAGAAGGCACAATTCTGGCTGGCGAGGATTGAAGAGGCCGCCCGAGTCTTTGTAGCTCTCAGATGAAACAGACGATATACAGTAGCGCCCACAAAGACTATTGTAGGCGAACGAGGGCTGGGGCTGCACGCGCCGCCATGCCCAGGGAGCCAGCGGGAGGGGAGACCAGGCCAAAGCATGCCAGGATCAGAGAAACCAGAGGAAAGCAAGAGTTGCCAGCACTGTATTATTGATGAGGAGGAAAGGAAGGGAAGGGGGGTGGGGGTGGGTGGGAGAGAGCAGGGAATATGGCTGCAAGATGAGGCATCAACAAAGTGAAAAACATGAGCATAGAGGTGTCGATCGCTACGTGGAGTGAAATAAATCAGGAGACGAGGCGCAAATTGTGTTTTTCTGCGTTTTGTCATCTGCTAAAATGTCAGAACCACAATCACTTTCAGTTATAGGTTTTCAACATTTCCTCTCGAGTGGAACTACTGTGCAGGATACTGATGAATGAAAGGAATGAGAGAAAAAAAAACATCAGTAATCAAATTCCAAATGTCCCAAAAAAGGATCATTAAAAAAGTTAAACTGATACAACATATGTGAAGCTGGTGGACGTCAAATAAGACGCGAAACACGAGAAATGACACGGACGCTCGTTTCCAAAATAGAACTCTTCACTGATACAATCCAAGAGATAAAACAGAGGGAACTCAAGGGGATGTGTAACCTGAAAGTATATATTAAATATGCAAATGTGCTTTAATGAAATAATTGAGAACGTGACATGTTTTAATTTTGTCACACTTTGATTTTATGGCTTTGTCAAAACAAAGACAAATCTATGTTCTTTCATCCTTACTGGGAAGATAAAAACTTTTAATCGGGAAATTAGGAGCCCATATGATTATGGTAGAATTTCCTACAGAAGCGATTAGATTCTTCAAATATTCACTAATTTTTCATGTGTTAAAATATAAAAACAGCGTTATTGTGGCAATGTGGGAAACCGTAGGTGAAGTGAAGTCATTTTATGTTCCCGCAGAGCAAAATCTAAGAACGGAGGCCGATGTCTCCGTGAGAAATTAGACCGTCTAGGCCTCAACCTGCCAGCAGGACGGAGGAAAGCTGCCAACGTCACGCTGCTCACCTCCCTGGTGGAAGGTAAGGGACTAAAGCTTTTCTACAAAATCCTCCAGGAAGTATTCATTTCATGCTTTGATACATTTATATTTAATCCTGTCTGCGCTCATCTAATCTGTCTTTTTTTTTTTTTAATTCCTCTGGTGCTCAGGTGAGGCGCTCCACCTGGCGAGGGACTTCGGCTACACCTGTGAGACAGAGTTTCCCAGCAAAGCGGTGGGAGAACATTTGGCGAGGCAGCACAGTGAGCCGAAAGAAACCAGCGCACGCAAGAAGATGGTTCTGGCTACAAAGTGAGAAAACACGCACACGACTGACAGCCACAAAAAAGGGGAAAAAACACTGAAACAAAAGTTTAGATCCCATAGATCCTATATTACCTTTACCAAAGATGAGTTTCATCCTTAAACCTCACTTCACGCTTTGCCCTGTTCATGTTTTCATTTGTCAGCCATGATTACTATCACTTAGTGCTTGTCTGCATCTCAAACTATGATAAATCCCGGAGTTGACTATGATGATTTTCTATTGAATCATATTTGTTATTTGACCAAATTTGTTTTACAGCAAGAAAGCTCAGTTCATTCACTTTTTTTTGACAATGTGTATAAATTATATTTCTAAAGCATATGCCGGTAAACCAAAATGCTAATTAAAAAAGAAACAAATAAAACATTAGTTTGAAACCCTATAGAAAAACAATTTCTGGTGGAAAAAAAGGTCACACATGTTTAAAATAGACTCAGTAAGGAGTCAAAAAGGAGCCATAATACCACATCCTGTTGTTGTCAGTACAGTATGACCAATATATACAGTAAATTCTCATTGACTGTTTAATGTGTCCAGGTGAAACACTTCCAAGTATTTTCCAGTTACAGTATGTTGGTTTTGTTTTCTTATAAAAATCAGCCCAACAAGGATTTCAGCACCTATGAAACAGCCTGGTTTGACGCTGCAAAACTCTGTACCTCAATATGGCAGCAAAATGAAATCTGACACTTTGCCTGCAGAACGTTTCGTATCATGTTGTGAAAATATATTTGGCCCGATATTGACAGCATGAAGCCACCTATCAGTGGTTTTCTGCGCTGACATAATCCTAAATCACACAAGGGTTGATCTAAAATCCCATGTATTGATGCAAGACAGAAAGAACAAAAAAAAAAAAAAATTCAACTTGTGACACTCCCTCCCTCCTTCTGTCTGTCAGACAAATCTGTAAGGAGTTCCAGGACTTGTTGAGCCAAGATCGTTCTCCTCTGGGCTCCTCCAGACCGACCCCCATCCTGGACCTGGACATCCAGAGACACCTCACACACTTCAGGTAACACACACTCTGTATAACACAATAACGCACAATGATTCCAGTCTGGAGTCGCCCTTCAAGATTAAAATTACAGAGCACAGACACTTTTCCTGCTGCTCTCCATTTTGGCTCTGACCTCTTTGCCATTTTCCAAAGATGCAGCTGTGCAGTTTGTTATTTAGCAAAACAGAGGGTGTGGGTGGGGGTTGGGGGGTGCTTGTTAGGAGAAATGTCACATCTATGGCGTCATCCTTTTGCAGATTATACATAGGTTTTATCAAACCTCCAAAGGGAGATGCAGTGTAGCACTGCTGGGCATAAGAAACAAGATATGATGCTGTTTGTATAAACAGTCATGACAGAAGGAACAGCAGAAGCCTTCTGGCAGATAGAAGGCCTGTGTGAGAGGTGAGCAGGCGTTTAGCTCTGGATGAACCCGCCTGAGGATCTGACAGAGAACCGATCACTATTTTATTGTGAACTTGATTCAAAAAGTCTTGTTTTTATCATTCACCTGACCTATTAGCAACAAATCTATCCTCTCTTTTTATCCTAGGATCCTATGGTGTTTTTATAGATTTGTGCTTTCATTTAATTGAAAGGAACATTTGCACACATTGTTTTACAATAGATAAAGATATGAGGAAATAAAATACCTAAATTAAAGAAGCATTCTGGCAGATTTTGGTATGCAAACTATTTTTGAACTTTGGTTTAGGAAAGTCAAATACAAAGTTAATTTGTAACTTTCGATTGCTCTGGAACAATTCTTGCAATTAATTGTTGAGTCTCTAAATTATTTTATTCAATCAACAAAGCAAAACTTGACAAAGAACAGCAGTAAATCCTCATAATTTACAAGTAGATGCTGATCACTTGCGTTGGTCAACCATCAATAAAGTCATTTCAGATCTAATTAGTATGCAATATTCTTAAAACTGTCAATCTTCAGGTCAATCAGTTGTAGTGTTCAGTGTTCCTACATGAAATCTTGTGGGAACAGGCTGTAAATACCAAAAAATTCTCTTCTCACAAACTCAAGAAATTCTTTCAGGAGGATTAAAAGACACAGGGTTGTTTGACTGCAGGTTTGCAGGCCGATGAGTCAAAAGAACCTGCGGCACCAACTAAACGTCCTGCTGTTCTCATGATCATTTGTGTCTCTTCCCTCACAGTCTGATCACTCACGGTTTCGGCACGCCAGCGGTCTGCGCCGCTCTCAGCACCTTCCAGACAGTCCTGAGCGAGATGCTCAACTACCTGGACAAAACCTCAAGCGGGAAAACAAGCGGACCCAATGACCAACAGATCAACAACAGCTCGGAAAAGTCGCAGCTCCGGAAAACAGCCGAGCCCCAGAGCAAAGACGGGAAAACAGAAAAGACTGAGTAGCCCCCAACCAACTGGTCCCCGTGCCTTGGAGCGCTGCGTTAAGGAGTGTGTGTATGTGTGTGTGTGTGCGTGTTGTTATTTCCTATGCATTACTTTGTCGTCTTTAGGACAATTCATATTCAGTTATTTATTTATCTTATGTTGAAATGTAACATTAAACCTGAGCTGTCCCAAACAAGACATCCTGATGTGGGAACAAAAGAATCGACAGATCCTACGTTAAGCGCGCGTGTGTGTGTGTTTTGTGCACGTGCGTCTGTCGTAGCAAGGAGAAGCCATCGCCATGGCGACGACCGGGACTCACCCAAGACTTATTTGTTTATTTATTAATTCTGAAAATAGGAAGTGAGTATGGACGTGTTGACATCACAGGTTCACAGGACAAGGGTGGGTAACTGCCAACGCAATATAACACACTTTACACACTGAGGGTTTGGGGATTTTTTGTTTTTATTTGGAGTGTAGTTAATTCAGGTGTGAATTTTCTGCAAAAGTCCAAAAACTGAAACACTTTACTTTCCCTCTAAAGGTTTATTTAATCTCTTTTGTGTTAAATTATTGAAACGGATCTTGTCAGCTGCCAGAAAAAAAAACTCCCAGTTTTGCTTACTGAAATAAATTTTAACCTCCAAAAATGTTCATTGATGAAAAATAAAACAACCCAAACCCTTAAACACATGCACACACTCAAGCCAAGCAGTCTGTTTTACATCCCCCCCTGTACCTGTGTGAGCACTTGAACCCCGCCGAGCAGACTTATTTTTATTTTCACAATCAGTGCCATAGCAACCAGTGTGTTTACCATGTGGACGACAGAGAAGAAGAGACTGTTTCTCAACATGACACCACTGCCAGGGGTGCGACACTGTGGTGTGTGAGTGTGTGTGTGTGAGTGTGTGTCTGTGTGTGTGTGAGAGAGAGATGAAGAGGGTCTAACTCAGCCATTTTGTAAAAGGTGACTTTGCGGTTGCCGTCGTTACTCCTCCATGTGCATGTCTATCTTTGTACACTCCCCGGATCGCAAGTTTAGCCGACACAAGCTCTCTGACTCGCCCATGAACATTTGTAAAGATATATATAAATATTTAAATTACTTTTCTTGTAGGCTTTCAACTATATATATGTTAAATCCCTACCTTCTAAAATGCTGGTGTTCAATAAAGACAGTTGTGTTCTACTATTTACTCTGGATTTAAGATGTCACACACACACACACACACACAAACTATATAAACACAGTGCAGGTCACAGCCAGCTTGTGTGAATTTTCCATATGACTTCACAGTGTTCAAATTACAAAAAGTCAGAGTTCCTCTGTCATATCATGAGTGAAAAGCTCTACCTACAGAAACAAGTTCAAAAGCCTCCTTTATGTTCACGAGCATGTGTGTGTGTTTTCTTTCAGTTTGAGCGACTTCTGTCAGGATTCCTGCTTATTGATATTTCAAAAAAGAAGATGATAAAAAAAAGAGCAGAGCAGCTGCCTGCCAGCGTCTGCAGGTTCACTCCTCGCTCTTTAATATTCCAGCTGTTTAAAAAGAGGTCACGTTCACCGCGTAACACAAAAAAAATACATAATCAGACAGGATGCATTTACAGTGATGCCTGCGCTGGTTTGTCACTTTGAGTCAATAGGAGTGAAGCCTCAGGTGGGAGGCAAAGGTGCAGGATTCACATAAATTCATGGTTACTTCTTTTTTTGTTTGGTCTTGTATCTGCAAACGATGTTACCCTGCGAAAATGTGTATATGTGTGTTGTTATCTGGGGAAAAGCTCCACCACCAATCATTGCAAATGACCAAAAGATACAGTAACAAGTAACTAGTAATTAGTTTTCTCTCAGGTGCATTATTGAGTGACAGCAAAACTGTTCTGCTGCAATCACTTAGTGTAAAGTGATACACCAACTGTAATTGTCCAATATCCAATTGGAAAAAATTAAGCAAAGCAAATATTTATATATCAAATATATATATAAATTCAAAAATGTATAGAATGTCTTTAGTGTTGCAACAATTAGTTAAACATTTGATCAATTCCAATCAAATTCATTCAATCAATCAAAATTATTATTATATAATTTAATTCATTTAAGAATCAATCATGCCAAACCTTTCTAATGTTGACAGGGTTTGCTGCCATTCTGAGTTATATCACAAGTCGAACAAACATCAACTCGGATCAGGGATGAAAATGGGATTTTCCACTATTTTAGAGACAAAATGACTACTGGTTGATGACCTGACATATATGATAGAAATCATATTATGGGCTTCTTTAGCTTTACATTTTTCTGTTTATTTAGATAACGAGAACTCGTGTTTATTCATGATGCCAGTTGTTGTCTCTCTGGCTTCTTTGTTGGTGTTCAGGTTTAATCACTTGAAACAGAAGATCAGCAGAACACCTTAACCTAAAATTCCCTAAAAAGAACAAACTTTAGCAATATTGTTAAGACTTACACGGTTGAAATATGAACGTAATTGATCATTTTAATTTTTAAGCCTGACATCGGTGTTTTATTGAATATATTAGACGTCTTGAAGCACCAAATGTCACGAGGTGGAAGAGAAAATAACAAACATTCATAAATATTCCTTTTTTTAAAAAAAAAAGGTGTACTCAAAACAATTAATCAATTATCTGAATAGTTTTGTCGATTGATTAATCGATTAATGGCAGAAAGATACAATCTGAACACAGCATTAGTTGCAGATTTAACAGAATTAAGAAAAACTTCTGAAATGTAATTATACACATTTTTTTCAGGCAGCTTCTCATCTACAGGATTACATACAACTATTCAAAAGGACTTCAATCACATCACAGGATGTGGAGGAATCAGCCTGACATAAGCTAATAAGACGCATGTATATCAACCATATGTGAAGATGCAAGGGAGGGATGTGTATGAAGCAAAGAAGCTTTCTAAATTGGCTCTTTGATGGTAGCTGCAGCTCACTGGAGGGTAAATGAGCACCGACAAATAAGCACAAGTATACGTACTGTGCACCCCCCCACACACACACACACACACACACTGAAAGAGATACTCATATGCAAATACTCTCAGAAAGTAACTCAATCACACACTTTTGTTTGTTATTACTTGCGTGATAGACATGTAATTGCTGTGAAAAACATCCCTGCTGACCCCCCCACGTCCAAATAATAAGCAGCTCGATCAAAACGAGCTGGAAAAATGGAATTGATACAGAGATTCTGTAAATTGACAAAGAATGAATTGTACGTTTGAGATCAGCAGCGATAATGTGATGGGGTGGCCAATGCATTATTCACACTGCTATTGATTGTATTACAATGCAATGGTGTTATCACTACATTAGGTTTCAGAATATATTTCACTATATAGCTCCTCTGCATGCAGCATTCTTTATTTGAGGTTCAATCCGGTTATATCTAAGAATAATTTGAATGCAGTGTGGATATTTACACATGGAAGTAAGGTTTAGCGTGCAGAAACGTGCACAGCCATTCATTTACAAGTGAAATTAAACAGTCCGAGGTCTCAGAGGGACTATATCTGCTGCAGACTGAGCCCCACGGTCACGAATACCAAACTCTGCTAACTTCTAAGCCACGTCTCTCTCAACCTCTGAAGCTGTAACCCTCCTCTCTCCTGTTCTTCTGCTAAAACCTCTTTCTCCTCTGTCCTGATCCCATTCAGTCCTTCAGGAACGTTCCAGGCCTTTTCTCTTCAGCTGTCGTCCTGCTCGTCCCCGTCACTCTCTGTCAACCCAACGCTATACACCCACACACACTCCCACATACACACACACACAGCTAAAGAGCTACTGCAATCCACTCAAAACTGCAAAAGCCAAGATAACGTGGATTCTCACGATCTAATAACACAAATGGTCACAGAATGATTATTGACTAATAGAGAAGGATGTTGATGTATTTGTAAGTAGGAGTTTGTATGTTAATGTTTGTCCAAGGAATGCAACAGAAGAATGCAAATAAAATGTTGTTTTTGGTAAATAAATAAATAAGCACATCAATCGCTCCAGAATACGTGTAGCCATTACTGTTTTATTCTCAGGATTGCCACTTCTGTGATATTAGAAGAAGTCTTTAGACTGTGATTGTTATAATATTTTATATTGAGATATTTTATTACTTTAGGTTTTAACAAATATCTTGTTTTTCACTGAGTCAAAACCCATCAGTTAAATTTGCATGTACAGGCTTATGGTGCATATTCAGTGCTGAACTCGGGTATCCTTGTTGCCTTGTTTGTCTTTAATCTTTTTTTGTGTGGTGTTCTAGTGCGACCTAGTGGCCAATAGCTGACCTGCAGCCTGAGCCTGAATAATTACAGAGGAAACTTAGAAGAGCAACATGTATCTGAATGTTACAATACAATAAATATAGAACATAATGTGCCATCGCATTGTGTTAAAAATGCCTTGAAGATGTTACCACTGCTGGACAGAAATCTATCTATTATCTACTATCTATTATCATTATTTCCCTAATGTTTCTAATGTTATATTGTGTATATATCAATTACATTTGCTGTGAGTCTACAGGGAGAACAGATGTGCTTCACAGACAACTGATAATAAAATAGAACAAATAGAAACAATTTGATAGAGATTATGAAATTATAAGAGCCAACACAATAGTTTAATTCATCAAGAAATAATAAAATTAGATCAATTAGTTAAAAAAAAATAATAAAATTGGTCAGATTTGTACATGTTAAAATAAACTTAGTTAATGAAATAAAATGAAGCATTCTAATGAGGCTAAACAGAAGGGTATTATTTTGCTTTCAAAGTGCTCCAGTTGTTTCAGTGGATAAAAACTCAGATGTGACCCAACAAAGGTTTTTTTGTCCTGCACTTTGGAACAAGGAACAACTCTTGGCTCACACGGTGCATGTGTGTCAGACACGTATGATGGTGCAAGACAATGAAGTGCTTTGAGAAATAGTTGGCCCTTAATGATAAAATTATATTAGAGATCAAATTTTCCACCATATATATATATATATATATATATATATATATATATATATATATATATATATATATATATATATATATATACACACACACACCACATTTTCCAGGGAAAGTTAAAGCAAAGGCAAATGTGGCTCATTTGTATGACTGCAAACAAAAGGCATGCAACTAGGCGATAGAAGAGTATTAGTGTGACATGTGTGTAATGTATGCTGATACATCGTGTGTCAAAGCCCTGCAGGACAACAACCACAACCATGCCTTCAGACTTCCAGACTGTCGGGACATCTGTCATCGCTGACAGTCATATGCCCCGCCATGTGTGTGTGAATGTGTATGTGCCGGGGAGGGAGGGAGGGAGAGAGAGTTGAATGTGAGCATATTTGGCAGCGGGTCATTCCAGAGAACATGGGAACAGCCGTGCTGCTTAAACATTCATGTCTACATAGATGTCATGTATCCTCTGTGGCTTTTTTTTGCATCAAACAAAGGAGCTTTAACTATGGCGGAGATGTCAGAGACAACACACACACACACAGAAGTCT